>OZ008369.1:38325362-38877862 GCA_963931995.1 Phaonia tiefii
TTAGCCACCTCCAGTATCGCGGTAATTTCCGCCAGAAATACACTACAGTGATCAGGCAGCTTGAAGGAGATATTTATATTTAGGTCCGGTGAATGGACCCCATAGCCTACTTGCTCGTCCAACTTTGATCCATCCGTGAAAAATCTGATACTACTGGTATCCCCTTCCAGTGACTTTTCCCAGGTATTCCTGTTCGGAATAGAAGTCCTTTGATTTGTCGCTGGTAGAAGGTAGGGAATACAGTAGTCCGTCTTTACGGGAATAGAGTTGATACGGTGTAGTAATACAGCGTGTCCGGAATGTCCCGATATCAAAACGCCAAAATCTCTGATTCTCACCAGGGATGTAGCGGCTGCCGATTCTGCCATGATATCAGGAGTACAGATGTTCAGGATAGCACTAAGTGCAGTACCTGACGTCGTGCCCATTGCCCCACTAGTGCATTGCCCCACTAGCGCTAATCAGTGCTGAATTTTCATCAAGGAATTCAGAATGTATTTCCTTTGGAGGGACCTCCACCAAACTACGGTGCCATACAGAAGTATTGGTCTGACCATATAAAATGACTGAATAAAACTAAATGCTGATCTTAGGAGGCAGGCTCTAGCACTTTCCTATCGCCCCTTTAAAGCAGTAAAGAGCAACAGACGCCTTTTTCACACTCTCCTCCACATTAGGTTTCCAAGATAGTTTTCTGTCGAGAATTATTCCCAGATACTTGACCTTTTCCGTCAACTGTAATTGCACCCCATTAACTGACGGCAGTTCAAATGCGGGTATTTTATATTTCCGAGAGAACAAAATAAGCTCGGTTTTAAGTGGGTTAAGTGATAGTCCGTTGTTAGCGGTCCAGTTCGAAATCAGACTAAGTAGGCTGGTTGTACGAATGCTACGTAAATTGAGGTTTCTACCCATACAGATGATAGCAATATCATCGGCATAGGCAAAGACCTGGCATTCGGCTCTGTCAAATTCAAGAAACAGTTCATTGACAGAAGTTTACCATAATAGTGGAGACAGAACTCCCCACTGCGATGTCCCCATGTAACAATTGTAACACCACCCCATTCACCTTTGATGGATCTATCAATCAGAAGCTTCCCAATTAGGCGTGTCACTAAACTGTCGACTCCTAGATTCTATAACGACCTGAGAATCGCCGAAGGTTGAATTTTAGTGAAGGCTCACTCGATGTCCAGGAAGGTCCCTAGAGCGAAGACCTTATTCTCAAGAGAGTTTTCGATTTTGCTGACTATACAGTGGACAGCCTTCTCAGATGACCTGCCCTTGATATAGACATGCTGAGAACTCGATAGTAGATTCTGTGGGAGATTACTTCGAACATGAATGTCCAGTAACCTTTCAAATGTCTTAAGAACAAAGGATGATAGACTGATTGGTCTAAAGTCCTTTGGTTTGACATGAGAGCATTTGCCCGCTTTCGGGACGAAAACCACTTTGATTTACTTCCAAATGCTAGGAATGACTCCCATCATAAGGCTGCCCCTGAAGATTGCCTCCAACCAACTAACAGAGAGGTATAGTGCCTTCTGTAGTTGCGCGGGAATTATCCCGTCAGGTCCGGCTGATTTATAGGGCTTAAAGCATCAATAGTGAGCAGAAAGAATCTGATATGGAAAATGGTTAGTTTTTGTTGAAATAATATACAATACAATTAAAGACACTAAGTGACAAGTTCATCATCAGATGCCTAACTACCCATTACCCACAGGGTATTAGGAAAATAATGAGGAATTACCCATCGCGATTACACATAGGGTATGGGGAAAATAACGGGCACCTACCCACGAGAATGGGGAATTACCTATCACGATTATACATTACCCTCAGGGTAATGGGGTAAATAATGGGTAGATACCCACGGCGATGGATTTAGCGATTTTCTTAGTTTGGCGACATTTTAAAAAACTTAATATATACGAATTGGACCACTTTATGAAAAACCCTTAGAAATTCCCAAAAATTGGTTATTTTTCCGATTTGACGCTCCGTTTTGGTGATATAGAAATTTGTTGTAATTTTTTCGTATTTTCGATTTTACGTAAGTGCCTCGATCTAACGCCATACAATCAAAAGTTGTTGCAAGAGCAGATGACGAAACACCACAACGTCGTCGTTTTGGTGAATGGACCTTAGGGAAGATGGAAGAAGATAAAATTTGTTTTTAACAAAATCTTGTCTTCACCGACGAGGCTAATTTTTAGCTCAATGGGTACGTTAATAAGCAGAATTTCCGAATTTGGTATGAAGAGAAGCCAGGAGCTTTTCAAGAGCTGCCAATGAACCCTAAAAAATGCATGGTTCGGTTCTGTTTATGGGCCGGCGACAATATTGGACCATAGTTCTTCAAAGACGTTGATTGTCGCAGCGTTGCCAAAATTTGCCTTTTAGAATGGATCACATAAAGCGTAGCCGTCGGCAACATTTGCGTGAAAAATCTCTAAAAAATAAATGACAGACATTGATTTATCGATCCTGATCAACATTTCATTCACTTGTACACATTTTTTGTGTTTCGTTCAGTTTTCAAAAACCAAACAGCAAAAAACCACTCATTAGAAGGATATTTTCAATGTTGTCAACTCTCAATGAATTTCACAATTAAAGAGGTTTTTAGTGTAGAAAGAAACATAAAAATCTAGAAAAAATATATTCGCCAGCAATGATGATTGGCAATTTCGCAGCGAAATGAACTGATGTTGCCGAATAATTTCGTGCGAACAAAGTTAGTACTAGCCTTTAAGATCGGTTGCGTGAAAAATATTGAGCAACATTTATTTGTTTCGTTGCAAAATGATTCAACAACATATATTTATATATATATATATATATATATATAACGGGTTTTTTAATAAGAGCGCTACATTTTTTTTTTTTAAATAAAACAAAACCGGTTTTAGATACCAATGAAATTCTTTATTCCTGTGAAAGTACGTTCGATGCCATTATGTATGGAACTCGATTTCTTTTGCATGGCCACCACGGGCACGCTTGCAGAAGTCAAGACGCTGAACCCAATTTTCGACGGTTTTCAAGCATTAGTCGGCCGATACTGCTGCAATTTCACGTTCAATATTCGTACGAAGTTCATCAATCGCCGCTGGCTTGTTGGCATAGACCATAGACTTGACGTAGCCCCACAGGAAATAATCTAACGGCGTCAAATCGCACGACCGAGGCGGCCAATCGACTGGGCCATTTCCTGAGATAACACGTTCACCAAACTTGGTTTCCAATAAATTGATTGTGGCATTCGCTGTGTGGCTTGTGGCGCCGGCCTGTTGGAACCACATGTCCTCCAAGTCCATATTATCCAATTGGGGCCAAAAATATACGGTTATCATTGAACGGTAGCGATTCGCATTCACAGTAATGTGCCGGTCTTGATCATCACGGAAGAAGTACGGCCCAATGACGCTGCCGGCCCATAAACCGCACCAAACCGTAATTTTTTCGAGATGCAATGATGACTCATGGATTACGTGTGGATTGCTGTTTGACCAATAACGTATATTTTGCTTATTGACGAAGCCATTCAGCCAGAAATGAGCCTCATCGCTGAAGATGATTTTCCGATGAAAATCCGAATCATTTTCAAGTTGTTGCTCAGCCCAATTCACGAACATACGACGCTTATGGTGGTCAAGCAGCTTCTGTTCTTGCGTCAATTTGATCTTGTAAGGATGTAGGCCAAGATCTTTTCGCAAAATTCGACACAACGACGTCACAGAGATGCCCAACGCTTGAGAAGGACGTGTGAGAGACACATTTGGGCTTTCTTGAACTGAAGCCTCAGCGGCAGCAATATTCTCGACACTACGGGCACTTCTTTGTCTCACTGGCACGGGAACATTTTGTACTGTGCCTGTGGATTCAAATTTTTCCACTAGACGCTCAATTGTTGATCTGGTAGGACGATTATGACGATCATACATTGGACGTAGCGCACTTAAAGTTGAGGCCACTGACTCCAAATTTCGGTAGTAAATTTTAATAATTTCGACTCGTTGTTGGCTCGTATATCTTTCCATGATGAAATGGCAAATCTTACTGAAGAGAAATGTCAAAACAACGGGAAAAAATATGGCGTTGTTTACTGTCCCTATCGATTTACTTTTATAGCGTCTCTGTTGAAAAACCCTTTATATACATTTATATTTCTCTGTTTTAAAGTTTGTTTAAGATTTCTTTGTCTGGAGAAAGTAAATGAGAGTTGACAACATTGATAATTTCTTTATTTAATTTGAATGTTTATTACATTTTTCTTAGCAACATTAAAATGTTGCTTGAAACATGTTGCTTTTATTTTGCGTCAATGTTTAGTAGAACACTGGCGGAATTTATTCTGCGACATTTCGCACTTATTTCTTTGTCTGATGTTTTGTAAAATTTCACGTGAAATGTTCATCGTAATGCAGGCATTTACACATGATTTTAACACGTTAGAAATTCAGAATATTCTCTGCAATTGAAATCTAAAAAAAATATATTTTTGTTTCATTATTACGATACGGAAACTTGCAGCAGCTTTAACAGAAGCTCAACTACAACATTAGTTAGTGGTTGGGAATTACGAGGACACGGTTACGGAAAAATATGTTACATTGGTCGGTAAATGACGGGACGGCAACTGTAGCAATTGCAGCTTACAACTGGTTGCAGGTTCTAGCAATATCAACTTGTCATGTTGCTTTAATTTCGAATTCAGTTTCTAAAAAAATATGAGTACGGTTTCGCTCGTACCACATGTTTTAGTACAGTGTACACTGTTGTTTTTTTTAAAGCTGTTTTTAATTGTTTATATGAAATTGTTTGCTGGTCCGTCCTTCATTCGGTGGCTATCTTGTTAACCAATAACAAAATTCTAATTAACATCTAAACTAACACGTATTTACGTTTTTCCAGATATATTATATTTTTGTGTCTGTTCACTATTCATTAATAGTTTGTTATTATTTCATTGATTTGTCACTGTGCTACTTTTTCAGTTAGGGTTGAGAGGGGGTAAAATTTTGGGGCATTAGTACATTTTTTGTTTGTAGGCATCAAGTAGATTTAACTTGATACATATACAGATTTTGAATTGGAATCACTTTCTCAAAAATATAAGGTATTTTCGACAGCTGGTGTAAATTTCTTATACGATTAATTACGTGGGGGTAAAATTTGGGGCATTATTATTAACTTTTGTGGATAGTTAGGGAGAAATACACATATAGTTTTAAAATTACAAGGACATTTATTTCGTAATTTAGCATTACAGTTTTTTAACAATTCCCCTGCATTTGAAATCATTATTTTTAAAAAGTAAATTTTTAGTACTGTTACTGAATATGAAAAAGTACATAAATTAACAAATGTTTGTACCATTCTACGCTGAATAACTCCTTTGCCATACCTGTTTTTTAATGCAAATGCCGGTCGTTTGTTGTCCATTACTTTGCTGCAACGATTGCTCGCTCTTGTTTAAATGAAATCTCAACAACATTTTATGGCACTGCCCACGTTCAATTCCATATCCATACACTAGAATGTATGTATGTTCGTTCACATAATCCTAACTGCATATCGAGCAAATTCTAATTAGATTTTTCGCTGGTATGTAAAATCAAGTTGCAAAAAAAAAATTCAACAAATCGTTATAATTTGATTGGTTTAGATTTAAATAGATTACAAATAACTGAATTAATCCAATGTTTTTAATGACACAGCTCATGTCGATAATTATGGCGACAACATATCGTTAAAATCTAAACAAGTTTAATAAAAGTGGATACGAAACTAACAACAACGAAAACCATTGGCTGTAATTGCAATTTGTCTAATTTCCATCACAAACGGTTAACCAGTTAAGGGACAACTAGAAAAGTTGGTGAAAAAATGAAATAACAAAAAAGTAGTCAGGAAAATTAGTTGTATTCTTTGTCGAAGCTCTGCAGCAATTGCAAATTTGAGAACCTGAGAATTTGGTCCTTCGAGCCGCATACAACTAACATTACGTATATTTTCCTTATTATGAAAAGTAGTGCAATTTTTAGAAGACCAGGTTGCAGGAATGTGTTATTGGAACATAATGGGATTTAGTATCCATTGAATCCTGTCTGGCATATGTGGGGTAGGACGAATGTTGCTACATAGAGCTTTTAAACAAATAGATTAAAAGGGGGTGTTCGACGTAGATGCACCATCAACATTATAGACATAATAAGAATACGTCTTACCTTACGGTATGAGGAGTCATGTCAGGTTTTATTGTTGTAATTTTTATTTCATTGAATTTGAGGAAACGGCTAGATTAATTTTTTTAAAATTTTTTTTGTAGGTAAATGAAGATGTTATCTTTCGTTTGATATACATTTCATATTGGTTGATATATTTCTAGTATTTTAATTTCTCAAATGAAAATTGTTTAAACACATACACTCAAACATATGTGTGGTGTTTGGTTGAGTGTTTTTGGTTGCTCAACATTGCCTAGGAACATGTATCTAGTAAAAAGTGAAACGAAGAGCAAGCTAATGTTGCTTGGCAACATGTATCTAGTAAAAAGTGAAACAAACAGTAAGCTAACGTAATAAAGCTTTTTTGCGAAAGCTTCAATAAAGCTGTTGTAACATTAATTTTGAATTGTAAAGCGTAAAGCTTTCACACAACGCTCGAATGCTAATGCGAAGACTCGATAAGGTAAACCTTTTTTAATATTAGGGCGGCCCTCTCAACATTCGCAGAACTTATTTCAAAAAAAATATTAATTAAAATACATAAATTAAATTAAGTTTAAAAAAATTGAACATAATATTTTTTTTTTTAAACGGACTTGAATCAAATGCCGTTGGTAAATATAAAAATTACAGCAGAGAGTTGTCCGAGGCCTTCGGCCACGGACTGTCCCTGCAGGCTGTGTCAGAGACACGGCCATTAAGTTTAACGTAGAATACGCCATCCGATAAGACAGAAAACATATATAACAATAAATGATAAATAATATAAGCAAATTAATTTATTGTTATATATGTTTTCTGTCTTATCGGATGGCGTATTCTACGTTAAACTTAATGGCCGTGTCTCTGACACAGCCTGCAGGGACAGTCCGTGGCCGAAGGCCTCGGACAACTGTCTGCTGTATTTTTTTATTATTTTTGTAATAGATAGCATAGTATCTCAATGTTGAAGTAAAGAAAAAACAAATGAAGTTAAAAAAATTTCCGAAAAATGGTTTAAAAAAATCGAATTTTATAAAGTTTTTTGCGATTTTGACCTCGAAAATTTTGATTTTGTTTTGATTTTATATGTTCACAACTTTTGTTCTTTATGACAAGAGCTAAAAGTTTCCCTCAAAGAGTAAATCAAAATTCCAAACGGTTTGCAAGATATGAGCCTGGCAAAATGATCACTTTTCTACAAAAAAGACACCGAGGACACAAATCTTTGGAGGCCCACAAAAACAAAAAAAAAATAATGCATGACTTTGGGCAAAACTGGGAGACACGGGACTTTTTTTTTGGTCTTTTATCACGTAGTGGTGTCCGCATATGGTTATATTTCCATGACTTAACAAATTACACACAGTGTAAACCATGCAACGCTGTACTCCTCAAGATCGCGGTATAAACGTGATTATATTTTTACGGAATAATTCGGCACTGGTTTGGTGCTAAATTGATTTTGGCGCAGATTTTCCGGCTGCTGGTCAAACAATAAGGTGTTTAGCCGCTCGAGTCACTGGAGCAACACGTGACAAAAAAGGCGACGCTGGATCCCGACGCACTCGTTCCGAAGAAAATGCGGTCGCTGAAGATGTTATCGACTAGATGCTACACAAAGCAATTGACTATTAAATGTCTGTTACGTGCATTTTGGTAAAAATAAAAAAATTCTTACCAACAGAGGAGACTTTGACCTATGGTTGTAACACATGGCATCATTTTAAAAAAAATCGTTAAAATTAATATTGTTGAAATAAAAATTCGCTAAAACACCCATATATGTTAGCGATTTTGATTAAAAAAAGTGATTAAAGACATCCATTGGTTAAAGCGTCCAACGGAGGCAAACAAATGTATATATTTCTAGCTATTTTCTTAATTTTGCGATTTAAGAAAAGTCTTTCATTCGAATCGGACAACATTATGAAAAACGTTCAGAAACTCGAAAAATTGGTAATTTTCCGATTGGACTCTACGTTTCCGAAATGTAGACATAAGGGTGTTTTAACGATTTTTTATTCGAAAATTGATGCCGTGTTGAACGGAGAACGCAGATATAATAATTATTATTTTTGCGATTGGACTTAGAGTGTTCACAAAACTGGCATTTTCGAATAACCGGTTTTCGGGTTATCTCAAAAATCACTATTAAGGAAACCCGGTTTTCGGTTTCCAGAATGGGGAAAACACGTGGAAACGGTTAATTTTCGGTTTTAATTAATATTATATTTCGGTTTTTTTGTTTCGTATGGAAAATATTATGTTCAAATTTTTGTAAAAAATTATGATTATTCTTTTGTCATATTTTAATATTTTTAAATTTTCCCTTAAAGAACACATCAGTTAATTCAATTCAGTTCAATTCAATTCAATTCAATTCAATTCAATTCAATTCAATTCAATTCAATTCAATTCAATTCAATTCAATTCAATTCAATTCAATTCAATTCAATTCAATTCAATTCAATTCAATTCAATTCAATTCAATTCAATTCATTTCAATTCAATTCAATTCAATTCAATTCAATTCAGTTCAATTCAATTCCATTCAATTCAATTCAATTCAATTCAATTCAAATCAATTCAAGTCAATTCAATTGAACTCAATTCAATTCAATTCAATTCAATTCAATTCAATTCAATTCAATTCAATTCAATTCAATTCAATTCAATTCAATTCAATTCAATTCAATTCAATTCAATTCAATTCAATTCAATTCAATTCAATTCAATTCAATTCAATTCAATTCAATTCAATTCAATTCAATTCAATTCAATTCAATTCAATTCAATTCGATTCAATTCAATTCAATTCAATTCGATTCAATTAAATTCAATGCAATTCAATTCAATTCAATTCAATTCAAGTCAATTCAATTCAATTCAATTCAATTCAATTCAATTCAATTCAATTCAATTCAATTCAATTCAATTCAATTCAATTCAATTCAATTCAATTCAATTCAATTCAATTCAATTCAATTCAATTCAATTCAATTCAATTCAATTCAATTCAAATCAATTCAATTCAATTCAATTCACTTCAATTCAATTCAATTCAATTCAATTCAATTCAATTCAATTCAATTCAATTCAATTCAATTCAATTCAATTCAATTCAATTCAATTCAATTCAATTCAATTCAAATCAATTCAATTCAATTCAATTCTATTCAATTCAATTCAATTCAATTCAATACAATTGAATTCAATTCAATTCAGTTCAATTCTATTAAATTCAAATACTTGTAGGGAAAAGGATCCTAATCGATTATGCAGAAAATATATAGCGTATAACTGAGCACAGCCAAGAGAGTTAAATGTGGACCAGGACAAAAACAGAAATATATCTGCTCACAAGGAAAACGAAAATCTTAGAGTTTGAAGAACCGCTGTTCCTGGATAAGATGATTACAATATCCGATAATGTTACATATTTAGAGGTAATCTTAGACGGGAAATTGAATTGGAAGCCCAAATAGAGGAGAAGGAAATAAGGACTACAAGTAATTGTCGCTATGCAGAATGTTAATATGATCCAAATGGGGCCTGGGGGTAATATGGTGGATGGCAGTTAAGAGGAATTGCAATTCTGCGACACTGCAAAAGGTTGAACGAATATGCTGTAATGGAATTAGGGATGCAATGAGAACAACCCCGAAAAGGGTTATCGCGATAATTTTGTGTATCCAGCCAATTGAGATCAGGGTCAAATACGAAGCTGCCCTTGTGACAAAACGCCCATAGACGATTGGTGAATGGATCAACAGAGATCACAAGTCGCAACACCAACGAATAATGAATACTTCCAAATATTCGAACTACGTATTTACATGAATTGCGTGACTATGACGCCATCTAGGGATACTTGGCTGGATTGAACCCTGGCACCCAATTAGAACCCGCTATTTTAAGGATGACTCAAAGTTAGGGGAAACAACAGGTCTAGGATTTTTCATTGGAAACCCGGCGACCTACGTATGCCTCCCGGATCACAATGCGAACTTTCAAGTGGTGGTCGGGCACAATTACGGAATGCATTAAATGGCTGGATAATACTACGAGTCCACCGGATGTGAATACCTTCACGTATAGCTATGTTGCAATTAAGGCAATATTATCGTAAACTGTCACCTCTAGATCGGTCTTTGACTGCAAAAATGGGGCAAAAACTGATTCCTCCCACGACAGACTTACTACTAATTGGGTGCCGGTTCATATTGGAGTTATCGGCAAAGACCGTGCGAACATTCTGGCAACAAAAGCCAGAAGTCTTCATATGGTGAGCCTGGAGAGGGCGACACCTTTCCAGGCGACGAAGGTTGAGTTGGGCCAATAGCCGGAGTCGGAACACAGAGCTCGGTGGAATCAGGAAATATTGGGCAGGATGATAAAGATCGTATGGGGAAACCGCAATGTGTTGAAAACAAATGGCTTGCTCAAACTGGAACAGTTTGAATTGAGCAAAATTATGGGTGTCTTAAAGGGACGCTCAGGCTTACAAGCCCACCCATACCATATTGGACAAATGGCAAATAGTGTGTACAGGGGGGGGTGCAGGGAGGACGATGAGACGATGGATCGTTTTCTGTGTCAATGCAGGGCTTTCACACAAGCCAGATCCAGGTACCTCTCGGACAGTACAACACCGGACATAGCCAATCTTATGGGAACTAGAGCACTTTGGGGACTTTGGGCACAGCTCCGATTTCTTATGAGAATATAATGACTTAGTAGGACAAATTGAGAGCGCAAAATAGGTCGAATCTGCGGCTTAAGTGTATGTCAAGGTACGGATCAGACAGTTTTTTTCCACATTTCTATCGTACCCCTCTTTTTCGAGCTAACTAACTAACTAACTCATGAAAATTTTACTTTATCGAGGTTTAAATCACAGACCTCTACGGATTTTGGTTGGTGAAAAATATATGGGATAACTGAATTAGCCTTAGTACCCCAACAAGGTTAGGTTATGTGGAAGTGGTTGTCAATATTGGTGCACTGTTATAAGGCCACAGGCAATAAAGTCATATATAACATAAGTCATATATAAATAAGGCCATATGGCCCTAATTCTGTTCACAGTGACAATGGCCATATGGCTTTATTTTATATTGGTGCACTGTTATAAGGCCACTGGCAAAGAAGCTATATGGCCTTATTTCTCATTGCATTGAGAAATAAGGCCATATGACATTAGTTCTCATCACATTGACAAATAAGGTCATATGGCTTTATTTTCCTCACATTGAGAAATTTCCATACAAGAAGTGCAATAACATCATTTTTTTTGCAGCCAAAGTGGAAATAACGCCATACCAGTGTAAAACGAAATAAATTGTAGCAGTCACGTATAGCCAAAATAGCGAGATATCATTGTCAAGTATTGAAAAGTTATGGCACAGTGAGGAAACCATTATGGCTTTATTTCACTTCGTCTGTGGAAATAAAGCAATATGGCCTTATTTCTCAATGTGATGGGACTAAAGCCATATGGCCTTAATTCTTAACGTGATGAGAAATAAGGCCATATGGAAGTGAAGGTCTTATTTCTCAATGGGATGAGAAATAGGGTCATATGGCTTTATTGCCTGGGGCCTTATAACAGTGCACCAATATTGACAACCACTTAGACCTAACCTAAATTTGTTGGGGTACTAAGGCTAATATTTTTTACCAACCAAAAACCGCAGAGGTCTGCGATTTAAACCTCGATAAAGTAAAGTTTTCATTAGTTAGTTAATTCGAAAAAGGGGAATACGACAGAAAAGTAATAAAAGAAAATGAGATGAGAAATAAATACGTATGGCTTTATAGTCTATGATCTTATAACATTGTTCCATCAATATTTACCTACTAAGTCCAACAACAACAAGGTTACATGGTTGCACTTGGGTGTTCTGTGTTTTTCTTCAATAAATCTCTAAAACTAAATTTTGAATCTTTATACCACCACTATCCTTTGTAGCTCCTAGAGTCGCAGTTATACCTACGTACTCCCATACGGAAATGACATTTGCATTTATGAAACCTCTTAAATTCGCTCAAATAGTTTGACAAAACTTTAATGAGATATTGGAAGCAACAATGGAAAATGGAAAAACTTTAATTTAAAAAACTCTCACACACACAGTCCATATCATCTTCCCGATATTGCGTCTGGACTTAAATTGAAAATCCCAATAAACTGTCAAATGCACGCTGAGTCCGAGTCGAAGTTTTCGAGGACTAGAATGGACGTGGAAACTATTTAACTTAAACTGAACATTTGCTCGGTTTGAAGCCTAAACTTGGATGGACCGGTGCAGTGAGGTGAGTGATACGGTAAACATATGGATTTGGCATAAAAGCAATTGAAGTATCGAACTTAATGTTTGCGTTGCAATGTTTCCATTTGGCCTGGCGGTTTCTTGTTGCAAGTGGTGCATGTGTTGCAAGTTTCTAGTGGGTTTGTTGGTGTCTCTATGCATTTTGCGTCATCAATTGTTGTGTGTGTTTAAAATTCATACCCATATGGGATAAGAAGATAAATGATGAACATTTTCATAAATTAGCATAAATATTTGTTAGCTTACATACGTTGATACCTCGTTCATTGTTGTTGTTATTGTTGCAGTTGTTTTTTTTTTTTTGCAACTGCCGTCCATACTCATCTCTTGTTGTTCCAAAGGATATTTTTAATGCATTCAGATGGACAGACATTCCATTTTCTATAAGCGGGCTACAGCTAAACGCAGGTTGTCAATCATCTTTGGCAAAAAGAAGAAGAAGAAGAAAAAACGCAAACTCAAAACAAAAAAAAAACTACCAACAAATACGTAGCAACACATTCACATACTACGTACTATATCTACCCTTCTTCATCTTATTGACAACAATTTTGCTGTTTTCATATTTTTCTGCGCTTCCTCCAGAGCTTTTGCGCGTCTTAAGATCACAGTGAATGTCTTTTGCAATTTTAATGAGTCGCTCGAAACAAAACAAGCCAAAAAAAGCAGAAGATCAGCCAAGACTGCCTTAACTATTGATGCGTCTTGAAACAGGAGAAGCAACCGACCAACCGACCGACCGGCGGACCATTCTTCCTACTCTTCATTCAGTCAATGAGACTGTTCTTAAACGAGAAGGAAGAATAGAAAGATGTACTACATGTATAAAGTACAAAAATAGTTCATGCTCAAGCATAATTCTATTTCTACGCCATTCGCTAGTGAAGATTTGAGACTGAAGTAGCTGAAACAAATTTTGGCATATGACGTTTGTTTGTCATTTAAATTCTCAGTAAAATAGACAACAGTACTTCCGGAAGCACCACATTTTCAGTACATCAAAAGTCGCTTTACCTGCACATTTTTTTGCTTGTAAAGAACTATAACATCGAAATACCCAATTGAGTACAAGCGCAATATAAGCCGGGACAATATCCATATTCCTCCGCAGCTTAAGTTTTTTAGCCGGATAATCATCTTCATGCTACAGTTAGGGGTGTATTTAGACTTCAGGTGGCCTATGCAATATGGACTTCATGGTACCCTAGACTATATCGGTAGTTAAACCAAGAAACACCCAAATACTCCAACCTAGAGTTGTGTAGTTCAAGAACGAACTAGTTCCATTGCACCATTCACTCTTGTCAACTAGCTGAACCAAAACCGATGTACAAGTAAACAGTCAAAATTTCTCTCCACTCAAATGCCAACAAACACAACGAGTGAAAGCCTAGTAATTATCTCTTTTCTCTCTTACTCTCTTCGTTGAATATTTCAATACACGAGCAGCTTTTTGTTGTGTTATTGTATATAACTACACAAATTCCAGTCATGTTGAAGTAAAATTACATAAACTATGGAAAACCAATGAAATAATCAAGATATGACGCGTGAAAGAAATGCCTTTTAGTGAATTTCTACCACTTTTTAGTTCTCTTTCATCAGGGTTGCCAAATTGCGCACATCTTCTGGTCTTCTAATTCTAGATCGTCTTTGGCTGAAATAGTTAACACTATTCCGCTGTTTTGTTTCAGCAGTTTTTTGCACTTCAGTTGTGCAGTTCTCTCTGCCATTTTCAAGTTCATACTCTCTTTGTCTCACTCAATTTGCACAAAGGTGCCTAATCTTGCAAACTTTGTGGAACGGATAACCGGCTTCTACACAATAACAACAGCGCTAATCACCACTTTTGTTCCAAAATATAGAAAGATTACGGAAACATCAATATTTCAGAAATGGAATAACCCAATCGTTAAGCCGATCTTCAATAGGGCGAATTAGTATTGTTACGAATTTCCTTATTCGTCCTTTTTGCGTTGTTTTTCCCAATAATAAAACAAGGTTCGTTTTAAATTACGATAATTACAACGGTTTAACTTCCTTTTATTTCACTTATATAGTACAACAGTTTACTTTATTTATGACACTTTAACATGTCTGGTATTTTACTATCAATTCGCGTTGCTTACTTTACGGGGTTTAATCACAAACTGAACTCTCCATTCCAAAGACCTCCGCTATTTATACCAACTCACCATACTCAAATGAAGGTATATCTAGAGAATTCAAGAACCTTCTAGACGTTGTTGTTGTTGCTTATCTTTGTAGAACAATCTCGAATGGCGAAGAATTATCTTTACTGAGGTGAATTCATGCTACTGGTTTAGCGAGCTGGTTCGTTGTTACAATGCATACTTTCAGGCGCAGCACTAACCGCCTGTTATTTACATACTGTTAGTAGAGTCATTAACAGCAAGCAAAAGCTTTTACTTATTCGTAACAGTATGAACAAATATCACAGTATCCAAAACACTTTAGAGAGCTGCAAAAATCAAACAATTTTCGCTATTATTCGCTGCGAGCGAACTGAAATGAGCTCTTTAGATTACAGATCATGTGAAATGTTAAAGTGAAATGATACAATGAACTACACGCCGAAAAATCTGCATTTTTTTTGTTGTTTGGATGCAAACATAAAGTGTATTTGAAGCCTGTTGTAAATATAATATACTTGTGTCTAAACATATTGTGTTTGCTATTGAATATTACATGTTTGAGACACAATGATTAATATGTTATAATATAAGTGTTTGCGACCCACATATATTTATGTTTGTGATACAAATTTAGCTGTGTTTGTCTGTGCTCTCTCGAGAGCAAGAGAATAAAAGAGGGACAACGAGAGAGTCTATCAGTCAGTGAGCCATAAATATTCGTGAATGTGCGTGCAAATTGCAGAGGCGGTCAGTGTTTCTTATTTTGCCTGATGTAGTGAAAAAAGAATAAACGATGGATCGTACGCTTAAATGGGCCGTGATGTTACTTTGGTTTTTGTGTGTTTCGTATATATGAATGTGTGCTACCAAAGTGAGAAACGATTTTGAGGAAAGAAACTGGAAAGGGCACGTTTGCCAGTAAACATGATGCTGTTTACATTTAAACACAAGTGAGTGTGGGACTTGCAAACATGTTAATCTTTGAAGTGTGTTCCAAACATATACATGGTTCCTGCAGAATATGTTTGGGAGAATATGTTAGAGAGCCCGTTATTTTTCAGCGTGTAGTGAACTAAATGAATGAACTAGTTCATTCTATTGAGCATTGAGCGCTCACTTGATTGAAATAAAATTCCCATCTCTACTCCAACCGATACTCATATCCACTATTGCTTCTAACTTCCAATATAATATTTTCATTATTAAGTGTTTCTTCAATTTGTTCCTTTAACCACCGTCACTGCTGGCATTCCTATTTTTAACATATATACGTGCTGAAAAATCTGTCTTGTTTTATTGTCTAAATGCAGATATAACGTGTATTAAATATACTATTATTGTGTCCAAAGACATTGTGTTTGCTATTCGATATTACATGTTTGAGATACATTCATTAATAGGATATAATATATGTTTTTGAGACCAACATGTGGCTTTGTTTCTTGGAAACTGCTGAAAACAAATTCGTGACAGACAATAAAGAAATAAAAAAAACAGCAAATCATCAATTCATGAAAGCCATGCTTGCAAACGTAAGCATGTTTCCTGCAACATTTTGTTGGGGCCGTTAGTTTTCAGCGTGTAAAGGATAAAATTGTTTGGTGGGTGGAGGGCTACAAAAGTGATGTTTATACCTAAAGCGGGAAAAATCTATCACACATCTCCTAAAGAGTTTATATCTATAAGCCTGCATTATGTCCATTGAAGACTTTGGAACCGCTGATAGATGGACACTTGCAGGGGCGAGTATTCATATATAGGTATTATCTCGTGCGCAGCATGACAGACCAATAGAATATATAGAGACATCGTCGGTTAATAAGGAGTATACGTTGGTATCCCTTTGAAGTTCGGGGCCCTCGGCAATTACTTACCCTGCCTTTATGTAAGTCGGGTCCTGGCCACAATCACGATGAAATAAGCCAAATTTCAAGAACTTTTGTCCTTATACAACATACTGCATTGGAGACTCGCATTGGAGACTCGCATCAAACAAAGAGTGTCTCCGTAGGAGTGCTTTAATTCATTTTAAAATAAAAACACGTATATTTTGTGATATTTCTGATTTTTTTATTGAATTGTAAAGAAGACATGTTCCGATTAAGTATTGAATAAAATATCTGTCAAAAGACACCAACGGCTTGTGATGACAGGCCATTGCTCTTTTCATGAAATTTCCATTACTTTTTCACAGAGTTATGGCTGTATCTCACCAATGACGCGATGGATCTCGGATTTGGGCTGAAGAATTGTTTCTGGTTTATTCGTATAAACCCGAGATAAATGTCAAAATTAAATGTCAAATTAAGTGTCAAATTAAGTGTCAAAATTAAATGTCAAAGTTAAATGTCAAGATTAAATGTCAAAGTAAAATTAAATGTCAAATGAAGTGTCAAAATTAAATGTTTACCCTTATACCCCAATAAAAAGCTTCTTATAAGCAGCGAACTGCGCACACGTACAGAACTTATAGTTTATAAAGAGTTTGTAGCAACCGTAAATTCCGTTATTGTCACCGAATTGAAGTTGTCACAACCGATTCGAGGTTGTCACGACCAAAATTAGGCCTCTGAAGCTGAAATGGTTTCGAAGCAACTTCTAATTGGTTGCGACAACCTCTAATTCGGTTGTGAGTACATCTAAATTCGGTAACGGCTAATTCTTTTATTTTTTCCTCTGGGTGAGGGACTTTCAGTTTTACACTGGTTCCGGACGGATTCGCCTTACGAAGTCTGTTCATGAGTGGTTACTCGATTAGTCATTTGTCATGAGCTGAGTGTTGGTGATGGCAATGAATAATGGTCAGAGAGGGTCAAGAGTTGGCCAACCCCATCGTTGAACCACTAACTTATTTATCTCGTATGACCTAAAACTCAAATATTGTACACAAATTTATTCAAGTTCTGGTAATATTAGACACAAGTTATAACTTATATTTAATTCATTTGTCGTCAAGGGTTTTGGTTAGAGAAAAATTTACCTCTGACCTTAAAACTTTTCTTGCATCCCTCCTACAAAACTGAATGCCTCATCTAATGGATCAATGGCTAAAAAAATGTAAGGTAATCTGTTTGCTTAAGGGAAGACTTTGGAGGAAGGAAACTGCAACAGAACGCAAGACAAAGACTAAAAAAACCAAGCAACAAGAAAATTTGTATGCATGATTTTGTTAAATAAGAATATTTTTTCATAACTTATGTAAAGACAAAACAGAATCCACATATTCGCCGACGTGAAGCCGCAGCGTTAAGCGTGTATCCGCCGCAATCTGCAAACACCCCAATCATCATCAGCAGCAGCAGCAGCAACAACATTTCATCATCGTCAGCTTTTGCGTTCGCGTTTGCGTCATCATCATCGCCATCATTTGGATACAAACATTGGACGAAGTCTTGGTGTTATACTAGATGTTGTTGTTGTTGCTTGTTTTTTTCTTTTTGCGTTTGCCCCCCTGTTGCAAATGTGCATTTATTCCTAAACATTTTACATTTCAGATAAATGAGGGCTACTGGTTTCCTAAGGATCCGACCCCCAAATGCAAAGAAACCAGCAACGAAACTTTAGAAAATCATAAAGAACAAGGAACCGTTTGTGGTCTGCAGAGAATGAAAGACCAGGTATAAAAATGCGTTAACCAAGGCGCCCATTGATTGTTACCATCATCCTTTGGTTATGCTTGAATAACTTGCGTTAGACAATGTTGTCATATGTAGGTACTATCTGCATCCGTTAAGTTGGCATCCCCTCTCATTGCGTTCTTCATGTAGGAGGTCCTCTCCGAAGTGTTGACTAGTTTTCCTTATTTCTTTTTTGGTTGTAGTTTTTTTTAGTTTAGTTTAGTCTTTGGCAAAACGGCCTACCTTAGTCTTCTTGTAGTTGCATTTCGATTTTGTAACAAACTTGTGTATAGTTTATTATTTATTTTTCACTTTGAGTTGGTTGCGCATGCGCGTTGTCCTGCACTCTTTGTTTCTTGTCTGTTTCCATGGGACCAGTGTTTTAGGGGTATATAAATTGTGTTATGGTATTGCGCATTTTTTCTATTTTGGTTTAAATTGCGTTGAAAATAATCTATGCGTGCACCCGGTCAAGTCATGCGCAAGTCATATGTGCCTAATTTTATATTTAAGGGGAAGGATGCACACGGTGCGCTAGTAAAGTGGGTAACAAAAGCGACTGCGAATTTTACGAACAGTGTATATATTATTAAACGTCTTACAGGTTTCTTTATATAACCATATCTCTGTCTACATTCTCAGCACATTCTCATTGTAACCTCAAAAAAGAGAGCACTAAAAGCATATCCAAATGGACTAACACTAAGGAGTATTATCGTATATGTTCAGATATTTGACCTCAAATTTAGTTAATTTTTTTCTTTAGAACAACCTTTAGTCGACCATTTATACGATATCCACCATCAACTAAATGAGAATTGTGAAGGTAATTTAGAAATTTAACAACACTAACTATCAATATTTTCTATAAACTGTACCCTTAAAAGTTTGTCTTTTTTTGGTGTTTGGATTCAAATATAACGTTTTTGTTCCTTGTCGCAAATATAGTATACTTGTGCCCAAACACATTTTGGTTGGTATTCAATATAACGTGTTTGGGACACAATGATTGATAGGTTATAGTCTATGTAGCTGTGATCCAAATGTGGCTTTGTTTGTCGAAAACTGCTGAAAACATAAACGTGACAGACAATAAAGAAACAAAAACCAGCAGATCTCTAATTCACGAAAACAATTTTTGGAAATATGTATATGGTTCCTGCAACATGTTGCTGGGGCCGTTATTGTTCAGCGTGTAGTTCAGCGTGTAGCGGACTGAATTAAGTATCAGCAACTAAGTAAACGTACATTATGGACACTTCTATAAACGCTGAAAAATCTATCCTTTTTTATTGTTCGGATGCAAATATAATGTGTTTGTAGCTTTTGGCAAATATAGTATACTTATGTCCAAACTCATTGTGTTTGCTATTCAATAATACATGCTAGAGACACAATGATTAATATCTTGTAAGATATAGTGTTGTGACACAAATATGGCTTTGGTCCAAACACAAACGTGACAGACAGCAAGAAAACAAAATAGCACCAGATCTTCAACTCATGCACGCTGAAAAATACCGCAGGAACCATCTATATATTTGGAA
Source organism: Phaonia tiefii (assembly GCA_963931995.1). Lineage (NCBI taxonomy): Eukaryota > Metazoa > Arthropoda > Insecta > Diptera > Muscidae > Phaonia > Phaonia tiefii. Next base: position 38,345,239 of record OZ008369.1, read on the forward strand.
CACACTTCAAACATTGATATCTTTGCAAGTCCTAAACTTATTTGTATTTAAATGCAAACAGTATCATGTTTACTGCCAAACATGTTTGCTTTTACGTGGAAACGTATGCGTTCTTCAGCCCAAACATCCATATACCTACGTGGAAGCATTCGCGTGTTTCCCCCAAACCTACATATACTTACGTGGGAGCATATTCGAATTACCTCCCAAATATGATAATCTTTAGAACCGAATTATTCTTCGATTTCAACATACATATATGTAAACAAACATGGTGTCCCATAACATCCCATGAAGGGATTGAGGAGATCTTCTCACAATCAGTGAAATGTGCACTTTCCAGTTTTACACTCACTGATTGGGACCTACACTTTTACACCGGTTCCAAACGGTATTTTGGGAAACTGTTTCATGGCTAAGTACTCGATAATGTCGTCATCACTAAGCGGGTGACCGTCGTCGAAAGAAATGTAAGGTGGTTGCAGGGATCGAACCCACGTTCTCATGTACAAGAGCCGCGCTCACTAACCATTGCACCACCGACGGCAACATATATGTATTATTTATTATAAATAATTTAAATCAATAGATTTCAAACGGACCTTTTTACGTTTATTTACATTGAATGCTTTTTATGAAACGAGAGTCTGCTGCTGTTTTGCTTCTCCTTTCTTTGTTGTCTCTCACGTTTTTGTTTTCAGAGGGTTTCAGCTATGCATTGGTTATCACTATGAGTTGGAATACAAACAAGATATTTGTATACAAATAAAGTTCATGCAAGCCCAGCGTGGACTAATTAATTGTGTTTTATTTATTGCACTTATTTCACAAATCGGCCGCCGTTCCGATTTTCTTAGTAAAGTCTCGGACAGACAAAGGGCTTCGGGTTGTTGCCCTTTCCAGCTTCTTTCCTCAAAATCATTTCTCACTTTGGTAGCACACATTCATATATGCGAAACACTTAATCAAAAACCAAAGTAACATCACCAACCATATAACCTTCCGAGCCTTCGCTTATTCTTCTTTCACTGATAAACCGCTTTTGATATCCTCTGTCCGATGAACCATTGACGACTGAATACATGAAACTAAAACGCAATACATCGGCAAAATAAGAAACACTTCATCTGCAATTTACACGCACATTCAGGAATATTTATGACTCACTGACAGAGAGAATAATGCCGAAATACAGATAAACACCTATAAAATAGACTCTCACGTTGTCCCTCTTTTATTCTCTTGCTCTCAAGGGAGCATAGACAGTGCAACAAACACAGCTGTATTTGTATCACAAATATAAAAATATGTGGGTCGCAAACACATATATTAAAACATATTAATTAATCATTGTGTCACAAACATGTAATATTGAGTAGCAACTACAATGTGTTTGGAAACAAGTATATATTTTGTTTGCGACAAGCTCCAAACAGGCTTTATATTTGCATCGAAACAACCAAAAAAAACTGATTTTTCAGCGTGTGAAAACAATACTTGTACTTAAATATATAAAATAAAAATTCGCTCATAACATCCCAGGAAGGGACTGCAGAGAACTTCTTACAACCAGTGAGCTGTGCGCTTTCTAGTTTTACATCCATTTGGGATTGGGACCTACAGTTTTACCCCGCCTCCGAACAGTATTTGGGAAGCTTTTTCATTGCATCACCGATATGCACCACAAATATATAGATGTTCCAAATATACACACGGTTCCTGGGTAGCAAGTACTGCTTTGCCCACAGTTCCCATTGAATGAGTGCAACATTGCGAAGAATTGCCTTCCGCGTTGCCAATTGGGTGCCCACCTAAGCTAGTGTTGCCTTCAGTATATCAGGTGGTCATCGAGGTGTTCCGAGTGGGCATTAAACTCACATTTGCATGTACCAGAGTCCAACACACTTACCACTGCACTTCCTAAGTTACGGCAATTGAGTTACTATGAGTAAATATTCTGTCAACTGGGTCTAGTAAGTCAAGAATTCGAAGTGTAATTTTTCATCTAAACAATGAAACATATTCACCGCAGCAATGACACATATTTGATGCATCCTTACCTTACATCACTTCGATGAAAATATTCATGAAGGCGTAGCACAAATTTATTCACTTGATGTAGAGTTTCCCTTCAGAAAAATTTAGCATGCAGACCGATTTGAACAACGGTTAGTCCAGACTACGGAGGGCGCTCCTTTTCCGGTCGCTCGGCAAAAAATACATTAATCAATTATTTTCGATTGCGAGTTTAAAAATGAAACACAGAAATTGATTTTAAAATTTATAGAGCGAAAATTGGACCTCGTTCCCGATTTTAAAACTTGAAGCTTTTGAGCGAGTTTAAAATCTTTAGATTGTTCGTTCGCGAACGCATCCGAAATGTTGAGCAAATAAAGATGAATTTAAATAAATATGGAAAGGAAGGAAATATAATTAAAGAGGACGATTTTTCAATGATACATATAAGTCTGACATCGGTGGTACAATGAATACGTGTAAACAACTGTAGGTCCCAATCGATGAGTATGAAACTAGAAAGCGCACAGCTCAGTGGTTGTGAGAAGCTCTCCCCAATTCCTTCATGGAATTTAATGGGAAACCCTTTATTTATTTATTTTTTTATTTATTCCCGTTGGTGTCTGCTTCTTTAGGGAACAAAGTATTGCTAAAGTTTGATCTTGACAAGATCATCTTGTGGCTAAATATTCTTTTGAACATCAAATATTATGATAAGAAATATAATAAAGATTTTAAAAAGAAAACATAAATAAATAAAAAAACATAAATCATAAATTTAAAATAAAATTTTTGAATATAATAAATTTTACAACAAAAATTTCTATGATGGAACTGTGACAAAAAAGATTTTTACACGAAAATTTTGACAACAAAGATCTCTATAAGAAAACTTTCACAACAAAAGCTTCTAGAAGAAACCCTGGACAACAAAATTTTCTAAAGGAAACTTTTTTTAAAAGAAACAAAGTTTTCTAAAATATTCGTTTGATTACAAAAACTGCTATAAGGAAACTTTAGCAACAAAGTTCTCTAAACGAATGCTTTGGCAACAAAGATCTCTATACGCCCAAAGATTTCTACAAGGACATTTTGTAACAAAGACTTCTAAAATAAGCCTTAGGCAACAATGGTTTCTAATCGAAATAAAGTTTTCTAAAATAATCCTTTGATGTAAAAAATTTGTATAAGAAAACTTTGCCAACAAAGGTCTCTATACGAAACGGTGGATAACAAAGTTTTCTAAAAGAAACTTTTTTAAAAGAGACAAAGTTTTCTAAAATAATCCTTTGATAACAAAAATGTCTATACGAAAGCTTTGGCAACAATGATTTCTAAAATAATCCTTGGACTACCAAGATTTCTGTAAGAAAGTTTTGAAAACAAATGCTTCTAAATGAAACATTGGACAACAAAGTTTTCTAATGGAAATTTTTTTTAAAAAGAAAAAATATTTTCTAAAATAAGCCGTTGATGTCACAAATTTCTATAAGAAGACTTTGACAATAAAGATTTTTATACGAAAACGAATGATTTCTATTAGAACATTTTGATAACAAATATTTCTAAATGAAACCTTGAACAACAAAGTTTTTTAAAGGAAACATTTTTTTAAAGTAACAGAATTTTCTAAAATAGTCTTTTGATGGCAAAAATTTGTATAAGAAACCTTTGCCACCTAAAAATTTGTATAAGAAACCTTTGCCACCTAAAACCTCTATATGAAAACTTTGGCAACAAATATGTATAAACATCTTTGGCAAGAAAGAGTTCTGAAATAAATCTTTGACAACAAAGATATCTATACAAATCATTGGGTAACAAAGTTGTCTAAAGGAAACTTTTTTTAAAAGAAACCATGTTTTCTAAAATAATCCTTTTATGAAAAAAATTTCTATAAGGCAACAAGGATCTCTATACGAAAACTTTGGCAACAAAGACCTCTATACGATACAAGGATTTCTAAAACAAACCTTGAAGAGCAAAGATTTATATAAGAATACCTTGAAAACAAAGACTTGTAAATGAAACCTTGGACAACAAAGTTTTCCAAAACAATTTTTTTTTTTTTAAAGAAACAAAGATTTCTAAAATAATTTTTTGAAAGCAAAGTTTTCTGAAAAAAAAATCCTGTGGCAAGCCTTTTACAAGAAAATTATCTAATAAACAAATACTAATGCTTTCCAAAAAAAAAAAAAAAACACACGACTTTTTCCAAACGCATTCGGGCAGAGAAACATTGTGCTCCAAATTAGATAAATTGGAGGGCGGTCCCACACCAGCCGATCTAATAAAGAAAACACAAAAAAGTTGGAAAACATTTTCTGTTCAATATAATCTCCTTTTAGCTCGATACATTTTTTCCAACGATATTCAATAGATTCGATACCCTGTATATAGTAAGAACTGTCAAACTCCTTAAAATATCCATCAACGGCAGACTTCGTCTCTTCATTGTTGGCAAATATTTTACCACCGATCCATTTTTTAAGTTTGGAAATAGAAAATAGTCCGAGGGAGCTAAATCTAGCGACTAAGGTGGGTGATGAAGCAATTCGAACTTTAATTATGTTGTTTTGGTTATCGCAATAGTGGATGTGTGAACTGGGGCATTGTCTTGATGAAACAACACTTTCTTTTTCGCCAAATGCGAACCTTTTTCCACAATTTGCAATAAATTATCATAATATTCGCTGTTGACGGTTTTTCCTTTCTGAAGATAATCAGTAAAAATAATCCCATGCGCATACCAAACAACAGACGCTATGACCACCATTTCAGTCCACTGTTTTGACTGTTCCTTTGTCTCAGGTGTGAAGTGGTGGATCCATGTCTCATCCATGGTGAAACATCGCCAAATACTCTACTGAAACATCTTCAAGACGCTGCTTTGCTCTATTGAAAGCAAACGCGGAACCCATCTTGCGCACAGCTTTCTCATCTTCAAATCTTCGGTGAATTCACGATGTATAGCACTTTTTGACATGCCTATCATTTCAGCTTACCCACTCACCATTTTGTGGATTTTCTTAAACGTGTCTGGGGTGGACACCTCAATTGGTTGAACACTACGGTGTTCGTGTTGGCAGCTCGTATGGCTTCGTTTAAGCTCGGCTACCAAATACTTTACAGTTGTAAACGGAGTAGCAGACTCCCCGAGAATAGAATCTAGATGGGGTTTAATATTGCTTTCAAATGGAAATATTGAATTACATAACGGTGACCAAATTTTTCCATGTTTACAAATTCACTGAGATCGTTTATTTTTGATGGCTCCAATAAAATTACTAGACTACGTGGCGCTTTGAAATTTAAAACATATGTTTTATAAGGTTGCCACCGAAATATTTTTTGTTGCGGGATGGGGGCTAAATGAAAAAAAATTAAACAAATTTTTTTAACACTATTATGCTCCAACCCTGAATTATCAACTAAATATATTCGGTACTTTTGCTTTGGTTTGTGTCTAGACTAACATATGTTGGGAAATTTATTGTTTAATGAGAAGTTTTCTAGGTGGAGCCTGTAACCAATATTTAGTAGATATTGTAGTTTTGAACCCAATAATAAGCAAATTTAGAAAAGCCAAAGTGAAAGAAGTTTAAAAAAAGAAAATTTTCTTAAATACATGGCTTTTCTTAAAAAAATTCTCAAAAAAAAAATACCTATTCATATTCTTAAACAAAGTAGCTTTGCTTAAAAAAAATATCTTATCTTAAAAAAGTACCTGTGCCTAAAAAAAGCTAATTTTCATACGAAAACTAGCTATTTTTAAAAAAAGTAATTTTTTAAAAATAAGTACCTTTTCTGTAAAAAGTTAACTTTTTTACAACAAGTTACCTTTTTTAAAAACTACCTTTTCTTTAAAGAGTACGTTTTTTGTGAAATTAAATGAATTTTCATGAGATAAATACCTACTCTTAAAACTGTACCCATTCTTACAAAAGGAAAATTCTAAAAAATCGCATTTCTTAAAAATATACCTTTTTTAAAAAAATACCTTCTCCTAAAAAAAAATAAATTTTGTACAAAATTTCATTTTCTTAAAAGTACATTTTCTTAGAAATAAAATAATACCCTTTCTTTTCTTGAGATACGTAGCCGTTCTGAAGATAACTACATTTTCTTAAAAAAATAACCTTTTCCTAAAAAGGGTACCACTTCTTTAAAAAGAACCTGTTCTTAAAAAAGTACTTTTTTGTGGAAAGTACTTCTTTCTTAAAAATAGTACATTTTCTTAAAAAAAGCATTAGCTTTTAATAAAAGAAGTACATCTCTTTAAAAGGGGAACTTTTCGGGAAAATATAATATATAATATATATTCTGAAAAATGGCATAACAAAACCTTTTTTTTTTAAATACAGTCTATATAAAAAAAATTGTTCTTAAAAAAGTTTATCAATTTACAAAAAGTATAATTTCTTAAAGATCCATTTAAATTATAGTGTTTTTCAACGGGAGCCTTAGGCGTGTTGGAACTAACTAGTACATAATATATAGCGAAAGGAACTTCGTTCCAACCTTATATTATATATCTTATCTATATCGTATCTTATATTGTGTGCTGCGTCCATTGTTGCGTGTGCTGAGCTTACAGCTTTGCCTGTGCTGCTGCGGTCGCTGAGATAGCGCAGTATCCTAATGTTGAAGTAAACGGTGTTAAGAATCATTCCTAGGAAGTTCATATGTTCTAGAAAGTTATTTACTGAGAGATTAGGTACATTTTTGTAGTTGATTGTTTCCTTGAATTTTGAACAGTTTGCCTGTGGACCTTACCAGGGAACAAAAGTTTAAAAAAAAATCAAATTTTTTAACGTTTTTCGCGATTCTGACTTAGACGTCGAAGTTTGTTCGATTTTATACGTTCACAATTTTTGTTCTCTATCACAAGAGCTACAACTTTCCCTCAGAAAGTAAATCAAAATTGCGAACGGTTTGCAAGATATGACCCTGACAACTGATAATTTTTTTTGCAAAAATGACACCGAGGCCCCAAATCTTTAGGGGCCCATAAAAAAAAGTCCATGACTTTGGGCAAAACTGGGAGACACGGGTCTTTTTTCTTTTTGGTCTTTTATCACGTAGTGGTGTCCGTATATGGTTATATTTCTCTCCTTTGGATAATGTGGCATACTTCTATCCTCTTTCTTCTTTTTTATCTATTTGTAAATCGCGTTGCAACTGACTGCAGCATTGTCATGTGTGCCGCGTTCCTCTCCTCATTTGTTTAGCAACGTTCTTCATCGTAGGCCGCAATCAGTGAGTGTAAATCTAGAAAGCGCACTGCTGACTGATTGTGATGAGTTCTCCCCATTCCCTTCATAGGATGTAATGGGATACCATTTTTTGTTTATACTTTATCGTAAGATATGCAAAACTTTTGCAGTCATCCCGAACACTTTTTGCTTTAGATTAGTTCAAAGAATCAAAAAATTCAATATAGATTAAAGCTTCAAACCCAAAAACTCTAAACTGGCTGTATTAAATAATTTTCATGGACCGCTGATATTGAGTTCGATGTCAGTTTAGCGTCATCATTGCCCTTTGTCAAAATTTCAAAATCATGGATCCAATATAACGGCGAAAATTTTAAAATTGATGCGATCCGTCAAAAAAATTGTACGCAGATTATTTTGAGGTCGCTGAATCTATTCCGTATGAAATTATATTTTTATATTTTGTCATGGATCTTGGATGCCCTTCCCCGTCACCAAATGTAACTTCATTTGAGATCAAAACAAACGAAGAGGGACCAAAATAACCATTACATGGCTCAGAACGATGACAACAGCAGCATCTGAAATATTTCTAGTGAATTGTTCTGCATACACCTCATTAATTCTATTCAGTTTTTGCGGTTTTATTCAGTGAATCTGCCGCACCGTGTATCCACAAAGGAGTTTTAAACGCGCATCCCTAGCAAGATGTTGTTGCACGTACTAAACAATATTTGCCAACGCACATATGTTGCCAGCAAGATGCCACAAATGTTGCTGCTGCTGCTGCTGCTGATGTTGGGTGCATCGTGGTTGCATACATACAATATTGCATATGAGATGATGATGTGATGCAATGAAACTCACTAACGAATATAAATATTTGAAGTTATAAAAAAGTGACTTTTAGGTTTTCTTACCTTCCCGTTCCTGGTGTTTGAGATTTATTTCTTTATTTTTTTTCGAAAACATTTCGTTGTTTTGTTTTTCATCTTTTTTTGGACTTTAGCGCGTAAGTTGAAACCAATAGATTGGAGGTTGAATATAGAAGATACTCGTATTACCTTTGCGCAGATGCAATGCCGCGCCGCTCCGCGCAGTGCCGCTTTCTTAACAAGATTTCGATGTCGTATTTTATGCGAAAAACGGCCACAATTGGTTTGGCTGAAAAAGAATACATAAACCGGCAAAATATTATTCATAAAACTAAAAAGCCAAATGTTTCTTTGGTGATGTGAAGAGAATATGAACATGGGATGGGATGCATCATGCATAGTGCATATTCTTTTGCTACACTCGCTCGTACTCGTCGTATGCACTCTTTTTTATGCACATGCATAATTTATTTTATAACTGCTAATAATAAACAGACAAACTGACGGACAGACCTGAACGGAGCAAAACGACCAACGTGTAGCAGCAGCAGTCTGCGTGATATTCCCAACTTCTTAGACTTCCCTCCGCCCTCACACATAACGTCTGTTATCCTCTGGAATCCTAGCTTTACTACTCTACAACCCCACTTGCAACCACTCTATGTTCAAGAGTTAACAAGTCTTTTGAGAGCAATTAAAATTTGAGACTATAAAATTTCAGTTTAGCAACTTGAGCTGTTGTTTTCCCCCAGCAAGCCAAGTCCCTCTAATACTTATTGCAGTAACAAGAAATATTAGAGTGTTTCCGAGTTTAGTAGTTTTGGCATTCGGGTCGTTTGTCTACAGATCCTGTTTTTATGTTGGGGGGTTTCAGCCAAAAATTCCACACAAAAAAATAATAAAACACGACATTAAAACGTTTTGTGTTTATACAAATATTTTATTTAAACATATAATTTATCTAAAGTTATTATCACACATGAATTTGTGTCAATTGTGGTTAAGATCATAACCATAAGAGACCGTTAAAACTTTGCTCCTTGTTAAAATGCCATAGGGTCCTTACGGGCAAGTGATGGAATTTGAAATAATAAAGGTCATTATCAGAATCGCGAGCAGTTGATTTAATGTTTGGTTACCCTGGAAGAGATTTTTTGTTTCAATTCCAATCTATTTTTATTACTTACTAACTTAGTTAGGTGCGTAGGGCCTTACGAAATTTGGATAACATGTTTCTCCACCCGGCTCGATCTTCAGCTTTTCTCCTCCAGTTGGTAACACCAAGCTCGCGCAGTTAATATTCTACCTGGTGTTTCTAGCGAAGTCTTGTCGCACTGGTTCATTCCGATCCATTCTACTGGCATGGTGTAGCAAGAGATAACGCGCTATTTGGATACACATAACTACGTCGATGTCGGGATACAGATTATACAGCTCTTGGTTCATCCGTCGTCGATACTAGCCGTGCTCTATCATACGATCATATATTTTTCGGAGCACTTTTCTGTCGAAGACTTCCAGTAATGTTTTATCAATATGCGATAATGCCAAGGATTTTGCGCCATAAAGCTAGACATGTGGCATGAGAGTCCGCAACCCTCTATCATCTTTTGCGACCGGCCTTTTTCGTTATTTTGTGGCAATGGCTGGACTGACCGCGCTGGTGCAATGGCTGGAGTGACCGCTAATTTGAAACGAATCATTTTGGGATTAAGAACAGCAACCCTTGATCTCAATGGTTCTTTTGTTAGTTCCAACTCTTCCGAGCCATAAGTTAGCTTCTCAAAATAGTGCTGAAGGACACCATTGGAATGACATTGTACAATCGATTTTGAACAGGAACAGGAGGAAACAAATCATTCAAACAATTCGAATTTTCACAATTATCATTGCGCCTAAGATTTTCAGCGAATCGGAGGAGTGACTAGCGTTAGCTCACCGCATCATGAGAACGCGGAGTCTGGCTTCCCAGTGGTCACCTATCATTTTTGCTTAGTACCATCGACATTATTGAGTAAATAGCCCTGAAAATGCTCTTCAAGGAGTAACCGATGGGAATTGACAGGTCACTGAGTTATAAAACAGAGATGAAATGGGTCGCCAGTTTAGGTAAGGAGTTTGCTTGCTTATCACTGGTTTTCGCAAATTAAGATATTCTCTTTTAGCTCTTTTTCGGGGTTCACTAAGTTTTTTCAAAGCCTAAAATTCTATGCCAAGATTGAAGCAATGTATTCTCTATACCTTGACGAAATAGTCTAAAAATTTAAAGAACTGCTAAAAGGTTACTTTTCCGTTGCTTTATGTCCTCGCTGCAGTTCATTATCAGCTTCAAAAGAATATCAAAAGAAAGAAAATTGACCACCGTTCCCTCCCTCTTCATTTAGCGGCAGAAAGTCTCAACACATCGCGACGCTTGATTGGCGTAGAACTAGTATTGAGTCGAGAGTTTGGGAGACTCCCCGAATGCTGGTCCTCTTAGTATGATCGCACAAGCGAAGCATCATGATATTCATTATGAATACGAACAGTGTTATCGAGAAGTTTGTAGCTGTTGTCGGGAAAACACAATCAATTAACAATTTCGTTATATTAATTACTAATATTTTTCAATATAACAACGTCGATGTCGGGATACAGACTATACAGCTCGTGGTTCATCCGTCGTCGATGCTCGACATTCTGCATTATAGGACCCTGTATTTTTCAGAGCATTTTTCTCCCGAAGACACCCAGTGATGTGTCATAATATGACCCAGGATTCTAAGTCATAAAGCAAGACATGTTATATGAGAGTGTGGTATAGTTGGATCTTCGTTTATCTCTGAAATGCTTGCTTCGGACTTATCTCTGAAGTGCTTGCTTAACCGGAAATGTCACATGTTAGCAAGCACAATTCTTTGTTTGATTTCCAGGCTGAATTTATTGCTTCTGTTTATGCCAGATCCGAGGTATATGAATTTGTCCACTACCTCACCCTTCCCTCCAATAGCGTGGTTGTTCTGCCTGTCGAAACCACTAACTTTGTTCTGTACTCGTTTACTGCCGAACCCAATTTTGCTGATTACTTTTCCATTCTCGAAAATACTGCATGCAGTAATTTCTCGCTTAATTCGCCCAATGATGTCTAAATCATTAGCATAGGCGCGCAGCATGTGGCTTTTACTGTTTCTAGTTTTATTCTGCAGCTTTTCTCGAGATGATCTCAATTGATATGCTGAAGAGATCGCATGATAGGGTGTTCCCTGCCCGGCCTCGCCTCGTATTCAATGGTTGAGTGAGATCTTTATCATCTTTATACTTCGTGCCGGTCAGTACCATTCTACAACGACGTGTCGCTTAGCAGGAATACCAAGCTGCGACATAGCTTGGTACAGTTTCCCGGTGTTGGGCTTTATAATCTACAAAGAGATGGTAGGTTTCCTTTTCGTTGGGATTTGTCGTAATGTGAACATGTGGTGGATAAATGACTTTCCAGACCTAAAGCCACACTCATAAGGTCCGATCAGGTCTGCAATAAACGGCTTTAGTCTTTCAAACGTTACACTCGAGAGGACCTTGTATGCACTCATAGAAAAATACGGTTGAGAAAGTCGAATTAGCAGTAATCGAATTTAGAGGTTGACAAAACATCATTTGAGGTTGACACAACTTCATTAGGGGTTGACATAACTTCATTAGAAGTTGACACAACTTCATTAGAGTTTGACACAACTTCATTAGAGGTTGACACAACCTCATTAGAGGTTGACAAAACCTGATTAGAGGTTGCTACAACCGAAATTAGATAGTGTCACAAATAAATTTTAAAAGCTGCGGTCTATATGAATAACAATTAAACAGCTTTTTTTAACACTACTATTGTGGCCGTCGGTGGTGCAACGGTTAGTGTGCGCGGCTCTTGTACCTGAGAACATGGGCTCGATCCCTGCTCAGACCATCTTACATTTGTTTCGACGACGGTCACCTCGCTTAGTGATGGCAACACTATCGAGTATTTAGCCATGGAAAAGCTTAGCAAAATAACGTTCGGAACCGGTGTAAAACTGTAGGTCCGAATCAGTGAGCGTAAAATGTAGAAAGCGCACATCGCACTGATTGCGAGAAGCTCTCTTCAATCCCTTCATGGGATGTTATGGAACACCATGTATGTATATACAAGGTGGCGCAAAAGCAATCCTCCTATCAGAAAATGCTATAAATTTTGCGATTGGCCCCTAATGTCAGTTCTGTTTTGACATTTGTGTAGTAAACACATGCGAAATACACGTTAATAAACAATGTTACGCTACACTGCTCCAGAACGCGGAATATTGCTGACTATTTATTTGACCAATAATCGGTCCGTGACTTTGGCACAACGTGAATTTCGTCGCAGATTTCCTGGCCGTCCAACGCCTACTGGTGAAACACTGCGACGTTTAGCCGCTCGCCTCGAAGAGACTGGCACAATACGAGATGCTGCCAGTCGTGGCAGACCCCGGAGTAGCCGTTCTGCAGAGAATATTGCTGCTGTAGCCGAGGATGTCATGGAAGCGCCGTCGACATCGACCAGACGACGTGCCACACTACAGAGCAATGATCAACGAGTTCTTTTTGCCGCAACTTGATGAATTGGGATTGGAAAACATGTGGTTCCAACAGGACGGTGCAACGGCACACACTGCACGTGCCACAACCGATATGCTGAAGGATGCATTTCCCGGGCGCCTAATCTCCCGTTTTGGCGATTTGCACTGGCCAGCAAGATCGCCTGATTTGACCGCTCCAGACTTCTTTTTGTGGGGCTTTTTGAAGTCGCGGGTTTATGTCAACAAGCCTCAGACTCTTGCAGCTCTTAAAGACAATATCCGTCAAGAATGTGAGGACGTATCGCCGGATGTTTTGGCCAAAGTGATGGAAAATGCCATAAAAAGGGCTCAAATGACAATCAACTCTGGCGGCGGCCATTTACATGACATCATATTCTCGACTTGATGTAAAAAAAATTAAAAGACCAAATAAAAATAATCCACTAGAAGAATCAAAGTTTTTAATTTTTTTTTTAAATTACAGCCAAAAAACATCGGAAGTTTACTTTTGCGCCACCTTGTATGTATTGTGCTACAAATCAGTATTATCAACTATGTTCGGTATTTTGTTTTGGTTTGTGTCTAGACTAACATACGTTGGAAAATTTCTTGATTAATGGGAAGCTTTCTAGGTGGCGCCTGTAAATAATATTTAGTATATATTGTAGATTTGAACCCAATAAAAGGTAAATTTAGAAAGTTTAAAAAAAGATAATTTTCTTAACTACGTGGCTTTTCTTAAAAAAAGGAAATTTTCCTAAAAAAACCATACCTATTCATATTTCTAAATAAAGTACCTTTTCTTAAAAAATACCTTATCTTAAAGAAATACTTTTTTTTAAAAAAAGGTAACTTTCTTACAAAAAGTACTTTTTGTTTTAAAAAGTATTTTTGTTTAAAAAGTACCTTTTCATAAAAAGTATCTTTTCTTGCAATAAATTGTTTTTTCTTAGAAAACTATGTTTTCTCTAAAGAGTACATTTTTTGTGAAACAAAATAACTGGTCTTGATTTAAGTACCTAATCCTAAAAATGTACATATTCTACAAAAACGGACCAATTCTAAAAAAATTTCCATATCTTAAAAATTAAGATTTTCTTAAAAAAAAAAACCTTCTCTAGAAAAAAAAACGTTTTCTTAAAAGAATTCCTTTTCTTAAAATTCATTTTTGTTAAAAATAAAATAATACCTTTTTTATTTTCTTGAGATAAGTAGCATTTCTGAAAATATGTAAATTTTCTTAAAAAAATAACCTTTTCCTAAAAAGAGTACCACTTCTTTAAAAAGTACGAGTTCTTAAAAAAAGTACTTCTTTGTAAAAAAATGCATTATGGCTTTTTCTTACAGAAAGTACTTCTTCTTAAAAATATTACCTTTTCTTAAAAAATATTCGCTTTTAATCAAGGAAGTACCTCTCTTTAAAAAGGACCTATTCGGGAAAGTATAGTAGATATTCTCAGAAAAAGTACCTAAAAATAAAAAAAGTTTATCATTTTACAAAAAGTATCTTTTCCTAAAGATCCATTTAAATTATCGTATTTTTCAACGGGCGCCTTAGGCGTGTTGGAACTAGTAAATAATATATAGCGAAAGGAACTTCATTCCAACCGGGTGTCGACTAACACCTCATGTAACTTTTTTAATATAAAAAAAAAAATTGTTTCCCATTACATCCTTCTCAGCTTCTCACAATCACTGAGCTGTGCGCTTTCCAGTTTTCACTCACTGATTGGGACCTACAGTTTTACACCGATTCCGAACGGTATTTTGAGAAGCTTTTTCGTGGCTAAATACTCGATAGTGTCGCCGTCACTATGCGAGGTGACCGCCGCCGAAAGAAATTTAAAAGTCGGTCTGAGCAGGGAGGAAAAAGCTTCTCAAATTACCGTTCGGAATCGGTGCAAAACTGTAGGTCCCAATCAGTGAGTGAAAACTGGAAAGCGCACAGCTCAGTGATTGTGAGAAGTTCTCCCCAGTCCCTTCATGGGATGTAATGGGAAACCATTTATTTTTTATTTATTTCTGAGCAGGGATTGAACCCCGGATCTCATGTACAGGAGGCGCGCACACTACCACTGCACCACTGACGGCCTTTTTAATATAATATTTGTTTTAGAATTTTAAAGATGTGGTTTGAAATACATAGAATTGTGTGGTGGTAATTGACTTGAAAACGAATTCGGTTGTACCTACAGAATTATTGAGAAATGCGGTTACAGCAACCGAATTGACGGCAAATTCGGTCGGTACAACCGACTTAAGTGTAAATTCGGTTATTGCGACCGAACTGAAATGATGCCACATGTGGTTACTGCAATCGGATTTTAGGACAACCGAATCAATTATGAAACGAGTTTGCGGCAACCGAGTTTCAGTTGTGGAGACTAAATTCGGTTGTGATAACTTCAGTTCGGTTGTGGGAAACGCAATTACGTAGTAAGAGACGCGTTTACGGTTGCTACAACCTCTTCCAACTATTACAGAAGAAATTCGCATGATAGCTCCGAATATTTTGAAAACTGTCAATGACAATGTGACTATGGGAATCTGGGAATGGGCACCACTTACGCGACTTAATTTTTTATGTTTAAATTAATCGAATTCCACATTAATTAAATGTAATACAAAATAGAAAAATAAATCGAATTGACTTTAGAATAATAACGGTCAAGGGCAGATCATATTCGACGATAAAATAGTAGGCCGACAAAGCACACAACGTAGACCGACTGAAAACTAGGGCGCAAGAGACTCAGTTCATCATTATAGCTTCCAGCCAGAGTAATTTTAGCGTAGTTGTGCAAGGCTGGAAGGCCTCAATCTTACTTAAGACTGATATGAAAAATGTTGAGCAGTTAAAGAACGTGAAATTGAACCAAGAACTCTGAATCAGATTATGCGGGTTCAAAAAAAATCAATTTTTATAATGGGGGCAACAATAATCTCCGCATGCTAAAAAAAACGACCCCAGTAACATATTGCAGAAACCAATGAAATGTTTGCATGCATTGTTTTCATGAATTGAAGAGTTTCTGCTATTTGGTTTCTTTGTTGTCGTCCATGTTTTTGTTTACAGGTTTTTGTTTACAACAAACAAAACCACATTTGGGTCACAAAAATATATATTTTAAACTGTTAATGATTGTGTCTCCAACATGTAATATTGAATAGCAAACACAATATATTTGGACACAAATATACAATACGGTCGAATACGTTCAATTAATTCAGGACTCAAAATTTAAGTTCAACATTAAAAATTTGCATTCATAAGTTGCTTGTTTGTTAAAAAAAAACTCCTAGGTGTTTTAGAAATTAATTTTGAATCACACCTTTTCAATGCTACCCTATGAATTTTTAATGTTCGCACTTTGGTAAACTCATGTGTGTCTCTGTTTAATGTTTAGTTAAACCAACAAACAGTAACAACGAGCAAAAGTGGGAAATATAAATAAATTCAAATATTTATAACACCAAACTGACCCACGGCCCACTATTATTCCACATGATTCAACATTCATATGCACCAGTATCCAAAGTCATACACATGCGTATATACTCGCTTATAGTATAAGCGATTCGGTTTATCCGACTATATCATTATTATGGCTTTTAAACTTAAACCAAACAATATTTGGTTAAACTGATATTTTTTTGCTGGTGCTACAGCCGCTGCTGTTGCTATTATGGTGGCAACCAAGTGTTGCTCGATTGGGTTGCTGCTGCTGCTGCCTATATGTTGCTCCCATTGATTGCAGTTGTTCGATAGTAAGAGCTTCTGGTATTCTCCACAATTCATCCAATTGTTCCTTTGAAAGAAGCAAAAAAAACACAGACACAGTATAAAACTGGTGGGATTCAATAAATTGTTACGCATATTATCACGGATATGCGAACTTGTATTGTTGGTTGGCATTTGAAACTGCGAAAGCGTTTACTGGACCTTTTTCCTTTTTTTGTTTGATTCCACAGCGAAATATTTCCACTGGCATTGTCTAAATTTGAAAATGTTATTTTTTCTTTTGTTACTGCTGTGGTGGCTTTTGCTGTTGCTGATGCTTTTTGTTTAGTTTATGGGATCGCCGGTTATCTCTATATAACCGTATATTTTGGACTTTTTGACACCATCATAATAGGTGGCAATTCTACATACAGCGAGAGTAGCGATGCACAAAACTTTGGTTTACATTGTTGCCACAAACATATACGGTATATACTATATATGAGTTCCGGGAAACAACCCACCAAGCTGTGCAACAAAAAGATGCCATCTCGTACTTTGGTAGGAATCGTAAACATTTTTAAAATAAATAATAAGGCATAAGGGAAATATCCAAGAAATTTCCCTACAATGGCTTGTGTGGGAAAATTAAGAAAATTATCGAAATTTCCTTATAATTTTAGGGGTTCAATATTTCAAAATTTTTTCAATATTTCGATATATTCAATATTGCGAACTAGTTTCCTTCGACCATTAATAAGATCATCACTAGTACACGCTAAAAAATCTGTTTTTTTTTTGTTGTTTGGATGAAAATATTATATGTGTTTGAAACTTGTCGCAAATATAATATACTTGTGTCCAAACACATAGTGTTTGCATTTCAATATGACATGTTTGGGACACTATGATTAATACGTTATAATGTATGTGTTTGCGACCCACATAACGGGGTTTTCAATAAGAGCGCTACAAAAGTTTTTTTAAATAAAACAAACCCGGTTTTAGATACCAATGAAATGCTTTATTCTTGTGAAAGTACGTTCGATGCCATTATGTATGGAACTCGATTTCTTTTGCATGGCCGCCACGAGCACGCTTGCAGAAGTCCAGACGCTGAACCCAATTTTCGACGGTCTTCTTCTTCAATAAATCGGCCGATACTGCTGCAATTTCACGTTCGATATTCGTACGAAGTTCATCAATCGTCGCTGGCTTGTTGGCATAGGCCATAGACATGACGTAGCACCACAGGAAATAATCTAACGGCGTCAAATCGCACGACCGAGGCGGCCAATCGACTGGGCCATTTCGTGAGATAACACGTTCACCAAACTTGGTTTCCAATAAATTGATTGTCGCATTCGCTGTGTGGCCTGTGGCGCCGTCCTGTTGGAACCACATGTCCTCCAAGTCCATATTATCCAATTGGGGCCAAAAATATACGGTTATCATTGAACGGTAGCGATTCGCATTCACAGCAATGTGCCGGTCTTGATCATCACGGAAGAAGTACGGCCCAATGACGCCGCCGGCCCATAAACCGCACCAAATCGTAATTTTTTCGGGATGCAATGATGACTCATGGATTACGTGTGGATTGCTGTCTGACCAATATCGCATATTTTGCTAATTGACGAGGCCATTCAGCCAGAAATGAGCCTCATCGCTGAAGATGATTTTCCGATGAAAATCCGAATCATTTTCAAGTTGTTGCTCAGCCCAATTCACGAACGTACGACGCTTATGGTGGTCAAGCGGTTTCAGTTCTTGCGTCAATTTGATCTTGTAAGGATGTAGGCCAAGATCTTTTCGCAAAATTCGCCACAACGACGTCACAGAGATGCACAACGCTTGAGAACGACGTGTGAGAGACACATTTGGGCTTTCTTGAACTGAAGCCTCAGCGGTAGCAATATTCTCGACACTACGGGCACTTCTTTGTCTCACTGGCACGGGAACATTTTGTACTGTGCCTGTGGTTTCAAATTTTTCCATTAGACGCTTAATTGTTGATCTGGTAGGACGATTATGACGACCATAAATTGGACGTAGCGCTCTTAAATTTGAGGCCACTGACTCCAAATTTCGGTAGTAAATTTTAGTAATTTCGACTCGTTGTTGGCTCGTATATCTTTCCATGATGGAATGGCAAACCTTACTGAAGAGAAGTGTCAAAAGAGCGGGGAAAAATATGGCGTCGTTTGCTGTCCCTATCGATTTACTTTTGTAGCGTCTCTGTTGAAAAACCCGTTATATGTATGCTTGTGATACTAATACAGCTGTGTTTGTTGCACTGTCTATGCTCTCTCGAGAGCAAGTGAATAAAAGAGGGACAACGAGAGAGTCTATCTTGTAAGGGTGGATCTGTATTTTTGCATTATACTCTCAGTCAGTGAGTCATAAATATTCGTGAATGGGCGTGTGAATTGCAGATGAAGTGTTCTTATTTTGCCTGATGTATTGCGTTTTAGTTTCATGTATTCAGTCGTCAATGGTTCATCGGACAGAGGATATCAAAAGCGTTGATCAGTGAAAAAAAATAAACAATGGCTCGAACGGTTAAATGGTTTGTGATGTTACTTTGGTTTTAGTGTGTGTGTTTCGTGCTACCAAAGTGAGAAATGATGTTGTGGAAAGAAACTGGCAAGGGCAACAACGTGAAGCCCTTTGTCTGGCCGAAACTTTACTGAGAAAATCGGAAAGACGGACCATTTGTGAAATAAGTGTAACAAAAAATACACAAGTAATTAATTAACGCTTGGCTTGCATAAACTTGATGTGTATATAAATACTTTGTTTGTGTACCAACGACTAGTGATAAACAACGCATAGCTGAAACCTTCTAAAACCAACAACGTGAGAGACATTAAACAAAGGAGAAGCAAAAGAGCAACAGATTTTCATTTCAGGCAAAAAAAAAAACAAAAAATGGATTCAATGCAAGTAAATGTAAAAGGTTCCATTTTAAATCTTTTAATTTTTTGTATTAATTGTTTATAAACGTAGATTAATATTGATAAAATTAATTATAATAAATAATATATTGAGAATATATTGAAATCAAAGACTAATTCGTTTCTAAATATTATTATGTTTGGGAGGAAATACGCATATGTGTCCATATTGAAATCAAAGAATAATTCGTTTCTAAATAATATTATGTTTGGGAGGAAATACGCATATGTTTCCACGTAAGCATATGGAGGTTTGGGGGAAACACGCGAATGATTCCACGTAAGTATATGGATGTTTGGGATGAAGCACGGATATGTGTCCAAGCAAAATTATACCTGTTTATCAGTAAACATAATACTGTTTGCATTTAAATACAAGTAAGTTTGGGACTTGCAAACATATGTATGTTTGAAGTGAGTTCCAAACATATACATTGTTCCTGCAGATTATGTTTGGGAGAATGCGTTACAGGGTCCGTTTTTATCAGCGTGTACCAATTCCCGTTAAAGTCCTGGAGTCTCTCTTTATGTAGAGACTTATGTACGTTATTGATACAAAAAATCTGTTTCCTAACAATCAGTTCGGTTTCTATGTGGGTCCATAGAAAAAGTTCACAGGCTCGTGAAACCGATAAATCAGTCTTCTGAAAAATGGCAGTTTGGCATGATGGCTTACTACTCAAATTAAACAAAATGCTTTCCAAAAACTAGTACATACCTCGTTCTCAACTCATATATTCGAAATAGATATTTCTATGTCAAAGAAAATTATGAATTTAGCTCAATATATCAAACTAAATCAGGTGTACCTCAAGGCAGTGTTTTTGGCCCAACACTTTTTTGCTTTTCACCTCAGACCACCCTCTAACGGAGACGGAGTTGAAAATGTAATTTTTGGCTAGACTCGAGTCGTCGTCTCCGAACGAACAATCAGACAAGATTATAGCAAAGGACAGGAGCAAATTTTGGGATCCGTTCTTTAGTAATACATTGCTACACAGGAGTTTCGTCTCAATGTTACTATTCAGGAGTTTCGGCTCACTGTTCCTACACAGGATTTTCGGCTCACTGTTCCTACATAGGGGCTTTGGCTCTCTGTTCCTACAAAGGATTTTCGGCTCACTGTTCCTACACAGTATTTTCGGCTCAATGTTCCTACATAGGGGCTTCGGCTCACTATTCCTACACAGGGGCTTCCGCTTAGTGTTCCTACACAGGGGTTTCGGCTCACTGTTCCTACACAGGAGTTTCGGTTCACTGTTCCTACACTGGGGCTTCGGCTCACTATTCGTAAACAGGGTATTCGGCTCACTATTCCTACACAGGGGCTTCGGTTCACTGTTAATATACAGGGGCTTCGGGTCACTGTTCCTACACAGTGGTTTCGGCTCACTGTTACTGCATAGGGGCTTCGGCTCACTGTTATTAGACACAGGGGTTTCGGCTCTCTGTTCCTACACAGGAGTTTCGGTTCACTGTTCCTACACTGGGGCTTCGGCTCACTATTCGTAAACAGGGTATTCGGCACACTATTCCTACACAGGGGCTTCGGTTCACTGTTAATATACAGGTGCTTCGGGTCACTGTTCCTACACAGTGGTTTCGGCTCACTGTTCCTACATAGGGGCTTCGGCTCACTGTTATTAGACACAGGGGTTTCGGCTCACTGTTCCTACATAGGGGCTTCGGCTCACTGTTCCTACACAGGGGCTTCGGCTCACTGTTCCTACTCAGGGGATTCGGCTCACTGTTCCTATGTAACCCACCCGACGATAACCGATAACGAACCGTTTCCACCGGACATTCAAAGCACATACCGAGCTAGCATCCCGCATATCCAATACCGGTCTACGCAGCGAATCCGAATAGTCGTATGTGCGACGCACTAAGTTCCCCATCATCCCAAATCAACCAGCATGCCCAGAAGAGTGTTATGCCAAGATATGTGCCCCAGGAGAATGTAAGGCCAAGATAAGTGTCCCCCAGAAGAGTGTAGAGCCAAGATAAGTGCTCCCACACCCCGGAAGACTGTTTTCAATTAAGACGAGTGATCTCAAGCTACGGGGAGTGTTCCCACCGAATGAAGCAGTTGATGTTATTTCTGTAAATTAAATTACTTTGTATGCTAAAGATCCATATAGAATCCGAATTCGAACCCACGATGAGGGCAAACTATTCTGTTCTCATTTCGAAATGTTTGGTGGTTCCTACCGAAGGACTCTGCACATGACTGAGCCTACCTCAGCCCACAAGACCATGTTACATCTTTTAGTATAAATTGTACTCTTTTTAGGAAAAGGTTATTATTTCAAGAAAAGAAAAGGTATTAATTTATTTTTAAGAAAAGGTACTTTTAAGTATTTGTTTAAGAGAAGGTATGTTTTTAATGAAAATGTTTTTTTTAAGAAATGGTAATTTTTTTTTAGAATTTGTCCTTTTTCAAGAAGAGGTACATTTTTAAGAGCAGGTACTTATCTCAAGAGAAGTTATTTTGTTTCACAAAAAGGTACTCTTTCATGAAAAGGTAGTTGTTTAAAAAAAGGCAATTTGTTGTAAGAACATTATTTACTTTTTTAAGAAAAAAATACTTTTTTAAGAAAAAAAATATTTAAAAAAAATACTTTTTTTTAAGAAAAGGTCTTTTTTGTAAGAAAAGTTACTTAATGTAATTGTTTAGAAAATGAACTTTGTTTGTGAATTTGTATTTTTTTTTAGAAAATCGACTTTTTTACGAAAACGCAATTATTTAAGAAAATGTTATTTTTTAAAATTCGTTCACTTTGGCTTTTCTAAATATACTTTTTATTGGGTTCAAAACTACAATATATACTAAACATTGGTTACAGGCTCCACCTAGAAAACTTCCCATTAAACACGATGTTTCCAAACATATGTTAGTCTAGACACAAACCAAACCAAAAGTACCCAATATAGTTGATAATACTGGGTTGTAGCATAATAGTGTTAAAACAAAGTTGTTTTATTTTTTTTTTCATTTAGCCCCCATCTCGCAATCCGCGATAAGGAACTTCGATCCAAAACTGCGTTCCAAAATTATATATGAGATCCGAAAAACTAACATCAAACTGCTGTTTTGTTTGCAGCAATAATAAAGGCAGAGACGCTACAAAAGTAAATCAATAGGGATAGCAAACGACGCCATATTTTTTCCCGCTCTTTTGACATTTCTCTTCAGTAAGGTTTGCCATTTCATTATGGAAAGATATACGAGCCAACAACGAGTCAAAATTATTAAAATTTACTACCGAAATTTGAAGTCAGTGGCCTCAACTTTAAGAGGCCAACTTTAGGAGGCCTCAACAATCAGCGATGAGGCTCACTTCTGTCTGAATGGCTTCATCAATAAGCAAACTATGCGTTACTGGTTAGACAGCAATCCACACGAAATCGATGAGTCATCATTGCATCCCGAAACAATTACGGTTTGGTGCGGTTTATGGGCCGGCGGCGTCATTGGGCCGTACTTCTTCCGTGATGATCAAGACCGGCACTTTACTGTGAATGCGAATCGCTACCGTGCAATGATAACCGAATATTTTTGGCCCCAATTGGATAATATGGACTTGGAGGACATGTGGTTCCAACAGGACGGCGCCACAAGCCACACAGCGAATGCCACAATCAATTTATTGGAAACCAAGTTTGGTGAACGTGTTATCTCACGAAATGGCCCAGTCGATTGGCCGCCTCGGTCGTGCGATTTGACGCCGTTAGATCATTTCCCGTGGGGCTACGTCAAGTCTATGGTCTACGCCAACAAGCCAGCGACGATTGCTGAACTTCGTACGGATATCGAACGTGAAATTGCAGCAGTATCGGCCAATTTATGCTTCAAAACCGTCGAAAATTGGGTTCAGCGTCTGGACTTCTGCAAGCGTGCCCGTGGTGGCCATGCAAAGGACATCGAGTTCCATACATAATGGCAACGAACGTACTTTCACAGGAATAAAGAATTTCATTGGTATCTAAAACCGGGATTGTTTTATTTAAAAAAAATAAATAAACCCTTTATTTATGCCAATATCAAGTTCAAACAAATTTATTAGAAACAAAAAACGTTTAGGACTGGTCATGGCATTATGGCGGTAGCCCGGGTTCGCACTGGTTTGCGAGAGTTTGACTGCTGTGGCCGAAAGTGTGGAATTCAAGTGTGGAATTGACACACTTAGTCCAATGACAACCGTTGTGAAACCACGGGAGGTCATACTCCGTCCCCATTGTTGAACCTTATTATACCTCATTCCGATATTCCAGGATATGTTTGAAAGAGAAAAGGTACTTTTAAGAAAAGGAATTTTTGTAAGAAATGGTATTTGTTTAAGAGAAGTTATGTTTTTAATTAAAATGTTTTTTTTTAAGAAATGGTATTTTTTTTTTTAGAATTGGTCCTTTTTGCAAGAAGAGGTAAATTTTTAAGAGCAGGTACTTATCTCAAGCCACGAAAAAAATTTCCCAAAATTCAGGGCAAATGCTAAACATCACCAAAGGTACTTCCTTAAGATAAGATTTTTTTTTAACAAAAAGCACTTACTTAGAAGATGTTATTTTTTTTGTACTTCTTTCACTTTGGCTTTTCGAAATTTACTTTTTATTGGGTTCAAAACTACAATATATACTAAATATTGGTTACAGGCTCCACCTAGAAAACTTCCCATTAAACAAGAAATTTCCCAACATATGTTAGTCTAGACACAAACCAAAGCAAAAGTACCCAATATAGTTGATAATACTGGGTTGTAGCACAATAGTGTTAAAAAAACGTTGGTTAAATTTTTTTTCATTTAACCCCCATTCCGCAACGTGCGATAAGGAACTTCGTTCCAAAAACGGAACTACGAGTAGTTTGAAACCATTATTTTTATTTGATGAAACTAGTTTGAAGTTGCATAAATTAAAATTGCGAAATCATTGATTTGGGAAAAATTGGCCCGTTTCTGCCGTTTTCGAAACTAGTGATAATTCAATAATTTCACAACTTCATGATCGACCGTTTCCCACTGGAAATTTAACAAATGACTTGTAGCTTTCTATGTATTATATTTTTTGTATATACGAGTATTTTATTTTTCGTGTTTACTAAAATTGTTTTATATTTATAAATACATATCCGGCATGTGTACATCATACTTTTTACAATTTTTACTACTGGCCTTGGTATCAGCAATTCAAACATTAACGCAGCCTTTTCCTCTGGTTTCAGTGACTCTGTTTCCTTCAAAGCTTCAGAGTTATTTTCACTTTCATCTAACGTCTCGGTATTCAGACCAAACCTTAAGATTTGCAGATTACCCGAAACTTTTGGCTTTGACTGTTTTGGTGGTTGAGCTGTCACCTTTTGCTGAACTTTTGTTTGAGCGGGAGTTTGAACAACGTGTTGCAGGGCAACATATGTATACATATGTTCAAATATAAGTATACTAAATATTGGTTACGGGCTCCACCTAGAAAACTTCCCATTAAACAAGAAAATTTCCAACATATGTGAGACATCTAGTTAATTTCTTTCTCTAGGATCCAAGCTGTTAGTCTAGACACAAACCAGAGCAAAAGTAAACAATATAGTTGATAATACTGTGTAGTAGCATAATAGTGTTAAAACAAAAGTTGTTTATTTTTTTTCATTTAGGCACCATCCCGCAACGTGCGATAAGGAATTTCGTTCCAAAAATTATCAAGCATTTACTATTTTTGCCAATATGCAGAATAAATTAATCATTTGCAGCAACATATATTGAGTTGTTGCTGCAACGCAATGTATCATGACATGATTTCAAGCAACAATCATATGAATCGTTGCAGCAACAATAATTCCACAGAATGTGCGAAATTTTATGTCGCCGCATTGGAAATCCCATAACACCAATTGAATTACGCGTCGGTAAAACTGACTATTTTTTTGCAGTTTTTTTCCTTCTTGCAAATTGTGATTAATTGCTGCATTCCGTGTTTCGTGCGAAAAACAAATGGAATTTTGGAGAACAAGCATTTTGCATTGTCCATCCCAAAATATGATTAAGTTTAAACTTTCGTCCTTTAATTGCTATATAATTGATTTCGTTGCACGCTTATTTGGTTTGTTCAATGGAGGTTTTATGTTTTCCATTGCTTTGGTCAAAATTCACACTCGAAAACACTTGTTGGGGCCCAAAGCGTATTTGCACCACATGAAGCCATCGCATTGTTCCAGCCTGTCAAGTATGGCAAGCCCGTGCGACCCTCTGTCTGTCCTGACCATTAGTTCGTCTGTCTCTCTTTGCCATCTGTGGTAAATTTATCACGATAATTTGTCATTTATCGTAAAAACATAGTTTTGCGAGTTAAGCATTTAGGTTTTTTTTGCCATTAGTTATGCTGTTGTTACATTCTGAATGACATTTGTTACCAGCTGATATGAGCGATACCGGAGCAAACGGACGACTACAAATGGACGAATGCATACATATGTATAAATTTTTCGCTCTCAGTTCATGCAAATTGAAATTTAATTGGATTTTAATTAAATGCAGCAATTTTTACATGATGCTGCTCTACAATGGTGACGGCAACAAACAGCCAGCGTAAATGCAACAACCAGTCATGGTAAAACGGATGACGTCAATGTCGATCCCACTGATGGTCGAATACACGAACGGACAGATGGACGGATGGAGTCCATAACGTAACGTTACACCACCATTACGTTTGTTGCCAAGTGTATATAGAACATGACATAAACTTGACATGAAATTGTCATGACATGTTAATGTCATTTTGTAAATAATAAATAGCCGTATTTTTTGTCCGTCTTTATTCAACTGAATAAAAAGAAAATCATGTGGTTTTGCCTCAAAATTAAACCTAATTGATTACAAAATAAAGATAGTTAAATTGCATGATGACTACACTACGACTAACGCAAAGGATGTGAAGAAGCTGATGCCAAAGAGAGAGAAAGAGACAGAGAAAGAGAGAGAGAGAGAGAGAAAAAACAAAACAAACCCATATAAAATGGTTTTTATATTTAATTCAATTACGAAATAAAACGCAAAAAATAAAAGGAATTGAAAATCAACTCTGACCACATGAAACATGTCATTGGTTGCCGTTTAAGGGTTTAACAACTTTGGGAACAAATGTCAGGCAACCGCAAAAACACCACCAACAGCAGCAACAACAACCAAATGATTATTGTCAAAATCATCTTCCATGACTAAAGTCAATTATAATTTTTTTTAGTTTTCTGGTCTGATATTTAGAAGACTTTAAACGAAAATTGTTCACAATTTTTTTTTAATGGTTGACTTTTTTTGATTGGGTTACTTCATTCTCGGAGGAAGTAAGTTAGGATTGTCATAGAAGATGTTGATGTAGGTGTAAGAGTAGTAGGACCCACACTGAACGGAAAAGCATCATCACAAGAATGAAAATGTTCATCACGCTAACAACTTTTGTCATCGAAAGTGAGCTAACGTTCAGTTTCATTCCCGCTACGAACATGTGTTCATCAACTGCAAATTGTTCGTCACTTTGACGAAAGTATGGTTGTTGCTGCAATGAATTTGGTTTATTATTCCGAAGAATTTGATTCGTTCCTGCAATGAATTTGTTTCGTTGCTGCAATGAATTTGTTTCATTGTCGCAATGAATAAGTGCCGTTCTTGAAATGAATTTATTTCATTGCTGCAATGAATTTGTTTCATTATAGCAATGAAGCTGCTTCAGATAAACCAAATATCAGTAGTTTAAATTGCATGTACTTACTTTTTGTTATAATGGTTAACCCAGTTTACTACAAAATTTAATTTAAATAAAATTGTTGCAGGAAGGAAAATTAAATTGTTGCAGCAACGAAATGAAAAATTGTCAGAGAAATCATGTATGAAAATTTTCGATTCAGCGACTACCAAATTGTCAGTTATAACGAAAATGTTGGTAATAACGAAACTTTTCATTGTAGCAACGTAAAGACATTAACGAAAATGTTTCATCCATGCGACGAAACGTTATTATTTCACTGCAATACAACGAAACAGTTTGGTGTTAACTGAGAAGTGTGAGTCAAACTAGTTTTATGTTTCATAAGCGATAACACCGATATCATAAGCGTTAGCATTAATAACTGAAACTTTTTTTTGAATGCAGACCTTTAGTTGTAGATGCAAAGAAATAATTCGTTCCGCGCAAATGAAATTTTAAACAACTAAACGTCAAACATATCACTTCAGTTGTATGTATAAACGACAACTTTATAGGAAGGTAAACGTTCATTATTTCGTTTGTCGCAAGCGATCTACATTAACTTAAAACTCAAAAAAAATAAATAAAAAATATGTGACCCAAAAAACGTTAACATCAAACTGTTATTTTGTTTGCCGTAAAAATATATACGCCAATATCAAGTTCAAAATAGTTTATTAGAAACAAAAAACATTTGTGACTTGTCATGGCATTATGGCGGTAGTCAGGGATCAATCAGACAGTTCATTCGAAGAACATCGACTCGCCATCGATCTCAAAGTCTCCGGATTTCACGCATCAGGATGATGAGTATTTTGCACAAAGATCTCTGATTCTTCGCTTCGATTGGGTAGAAGTGCCTGTCACTATTGACACACTTAGTCCAATGAGAACTGTTGTGAATCCACGGGACGTCATATTTCGTTTCCATCGTTGAACTTTATTATACCTCATTCCGATATTCCAGGATATGGCTGAAAGAGAGATGTACAACCGGGGCAACGAAAAAAATTTCCCAAAGTCGAGTGCAAATATTAAAGATCACCTCGAGCAAAATTTAAAAAAAAATTAATTTCCGAGTCCGTGACAAACAGCCAAAATCTTTTTTTATTGTAGTTTATTTGTTTGACGCTCAATGATGACATACAATACATCGTTGTATAGGTCTCGATGAGTACTGTATTTGTCCTATAGATGTCGCTGACCTACAATGTCATTTTATAATGAAGGCCTCATTTAATGCAACTTCTACCCCTAAAATTTAAAAATTATTTTTTCTAGGATTAAAGCCCTTTATAAGGTAACTAGAGCAAAAATTAATTATTCCAGCAGAATACTTAAATTTGTGATTCGATAGCGCTAAAAAGTATGCAATAATTATAGTTAAAAAGTATGCAATAATTGGAATGAAGTTCCTTATCGCACGTTGCGAGAGGGGGGCTAAATGAAAAAAATGAAACAACTTGTTTTTAACACTATTATGCTACAACCCAGTATTATCAACTATATTGGGTACTTTTGCTTTGGTTTGTGTCTATACTAACTTATGTTGGGAAATTTCTTGTTTAATGGGTAGTTTTCTAGGTGGAGCCTGTAACCAATATTTAGTATTTATTGTAATTTTGAACCCCATAAAAAGTAAATTTAGAAAAGCTCAGTGAAATAAGTTTAAAAAAAACATTTTCTGATATAAAAGTGTCTTTTCTTAAAAAAAAATAAATTTTCTCAAAAAAATGCCTATTAGTTTTCTTAAGCAAAGTACCTTTGCTTAAAAAATACCTTATCTTAAAGAAGTACCTTTGTTTAAAAAATGGAAATTTTCTTACAAAAAGTACATTTTCTTAAAAAAAGTCATTATTTCTTAAAATAAGTACCTTTCTTAAAACGGAAATTTTCTTACAACAAATTTCCTTTTCTTAAAAACTACATTTTTCATTAACGAGTATCTTTTTGTGAAACAAAATAACTTTCCTTGAGTTAAGTACCAACTCTTAAATATATACCTATTCTTGAAAAAAGGGCCAATTCTAAAAAAAATTGTATTTCTTAAAAAAACCTTTTTTTCAAAATATTACCTTAATTCATTTTCTTAAAAGTACCTTTCTTAAAAATAAAATAATAAATAAAATAACACCTTTTCTTTTCTTGATATAAGTAGCCTTTCTGAAAATAAGTACACTTTCTTAAAAATATAACCTTTTCCAAAAAGAGTACCACTTCTTTAAAAAGCACCTATTCTTAAAAAATTTTCTTCTTTGTAAAAAATGCATACTTTTTGGCGTTATCTTACAATAGTAATTCTTCTTAAAAATAGTACCTTTTCTTAAAAAAACATTAGCTTCTCTTTAAAACAAGACCTTTTCGGGAAAGTATACTACATGTTCTTGCAAAAAGGACCTAAAAATATACTTAAAAAAATTACATTTCATAAAAAAAAATTTCTTAAAAACTGTTCATCATTTTACAAAATTATCTTTTCTTAATGATCCATTTAAATTATCGTATGTTTCAACGGGCGCCTTAGGCTTGTTGGAACTAACTAGTACATAATATATAGCGAAAGGAACTTCGTTCCAACCGGGTGTCCCCTGACACCCCATGTAATTTTGTTTTATTTAAAATTTTTTTCGATAGCGCCAAAAGGTATACAATAATTTGCGGTAATAATGCAAACAACATGAAAAAATATTTGTATTAATGCTGTAAATACATCTTGTCATAGGTAACTTTTTCGTTTTTGAATAAAACTGTTACTGTTACTGTTTGCCTTCGACTTTGGGAATTTTTTTTATATGGAGGCCGACCCGGTCTAATGCACCTATTAGTACTCTGCAGAAAGGTCGTAAGATCATTCAGATTAACTTCCTAAATATCTCTTAGATCCAACACGAAGTAAGATCCTAGATATTTCGATTGCAATAACCGACTGTACCACCAACTCAGGTTATTTTTAAGAAAATGTAGTTTTAAGAAAAGGAATTTTTGTAAGAAAATTTATATTTTTTAAGAGAACGTATTTTTCTGAAAAAAAGTTTTTTTTTAAGAAATGGGATTTTTGTTTAAATTGGTAATTTTTTCAAGAGTAGGTACAACTTTAAGAGTAGTTACTTATCTCAAG
Source organism: Phaonia tiefii (assembly GCA_963931995.1). Taxonomy (NCBI): domain Eukaryota; kingdom Metazoa; phylum Arthropoda; class Insecta; order Diptera; family Muscidae; genus Phaonia; species Phaonia tiefii. Next base: position 38,375,447 of record OZ008369.1, read on the forward strand.
AAAAGTTATTTTGTTTCACAAAAAAGGTACTCTTTAAAGAAAATTTATTTTTTTAAGAAAAGGCACATATTTAAAAAAAATACTTATTTAAGAAAAGGTACTTTTTGTAAGAAAATTGACTTTTTTAAGCAACGGTACTTCTTTAATATAAGGTATTTTTTTTTAAGAAAAGGTACTTCGATTAAGAATATGAAGAGGTATTTTTGTTTGAGAAAATTTACTGTTTTTAAGAAAAGGCACTTATTTAAGAAAATTTAAATTTTTGAACTTCTTTCACTTTGGCTTTTCTAAATTTACTTTTTATTGGGTTCAAAACTATGATATACTTTATACAAAATATTGGTTACAGGCTCCACCTAGAATACTTCCCAATAAACAAGAAATTTCCCTAGTCTAGACACAAACCAAAGCAAAACTACCCAATATAGTTGATAATACAGGGTTGTAGCGTAATACTTTAGTGTTAAAAAAAAAAAATTAATTTGATTTCATTTAACTCCCATCCCGCAACGTGCGACAAGGAACTACGTTCCAAAAATGTTTTCTCATTACATTACAACCAGTGATCTGTGCTCTTTCTAGTTTTACACTCACTGGTGGGACCTAAAGTTTTACATCGGTTCAGAACGGTATTTTGAGAAGCTTTTTCATTGATAACTAACTGAGGTGGCCGCCGAAGAAAAAAAATGTAAGATGGATCAAACCCACGTTCTCATTCACAAGAGTTGCACACACTACCATTGCACCACCGATGGCCATTCCCAAATCGAATTTTCTATAAAAAATCAAAATGTATATCCAGTGTGTACAGCCCCGTAGTAGACGATCAGCTGCAAGCAGTACACAAATTAATTTTATCCTCCCATAAAATTGTTCATCCCATAAAATTGTGCTTTAATCCTGTTTTCACATTTTGGATTTTAAAATACCTACTGCTTTTTGTTCTTCCCAAGTGTACTCATATATTCGTTCTGGCCAACTCTATTGTAGCGTTCATAATCTTGCAAGTTATTTTTTTTTTCATGTGATTCAAGCAGGAAATTCGTTTCTTTTTCAAAATTGCATTTTTACAACTGTCATTTCTTCTCCGGTTGAATCCGTTTACTACAACATCCAACAACTTTATTTTTTTTTTTTTTCGTTTTCCGCATTTTCATTTCCATTTCGTATTTTTGTTAACAAATTAGCATAACGATTATTATGATGACTTCTGTCAACATTTACAGCTTTAGCTCACTTTGAGGCGGAGCCAGATTCGCGGTAGTTGCAGGGGCAGTAGCAGTGGCTGTGGCAGTAGCATTGGCAGTGGCAGTAGCAGTGGCAGTGGCTGTAGCTGTTGCAGTTGCAATGCCAGTAGTTGAACTGCGACGAAACCTTTAGTTAAACGCTTTATTTCATCCATTTGCCTGTCTGTTTGTCTGGCCGTCACTTCGTTTCGTTGGTGCATTATTAACTATAACCATTTAATTTGCGAACAATTTCATTTGTGATGAAATTCATACGAATACAAATGGAAGTTGCAGAATATTTTGCATATCAAACTGATTGACTTGACTTTAGGGGAAATAATTGCACAAAAATTGTACACGAATATGGTACTTAAATATGTTCAGACAACATTGCCGGCATGTGTGTCTGTCTGTCTGCCTCGGATCAGACTGAATGTGAACGGAACAGAATGTTCTTGTAAATCTAGTCGTTTGCCTTCAGTTCATGAGTTAACTGCCATAATTGTATTTTTTCGCCATAATAAACATTGATAAATTACCATATTGTTGCAATGATTGTTGTCCCAACAACAACACAACAAAGCAACAACAAGGTGAAGGATAAGCGATTTAAACCAACATGATTGCGGCGAAATTATGACCAAACATGTATTGGTTTATTTTTTGTTTAAAATTAGTTAATGAGAAAACATATAGGTACGGTAGTGCAATGGTAGTGGAAGCGGGTCTTGTACAGGAAAACGTGGGTTCGATCCCTGCGCAGCCCACTCTTAAGTTATTTCTGCGGCGGCCACGTCGTTTAGTGACGGCGACACTATCGGGTATTTCGCCAAGAAAACGCTTCTCAAAATACCGTTTGGAACCGGCGTAAAACCTTAGGTCCCAACCGGTGAGCGTAAAACTATGAAGCGCACATCTCTGTGGTAGCACGCTGATAAATAAAGGTCCCAGCAACATATTGCAGGAAACATGTATATGTTTGCAAGCATGGCTCCATAAATTGACGATCTGCCGCTTTATTGTTTCTTTGTTGTCTGTCACGATTTTGTTTCCAGCAGTTTTCAACAAAGTTACATTTGGATCACAAAAACTCATATTATAACAAATTAATCATTTTGTCTCGAACATGTAATATTGAATAGCAAACACAATGTCTTTAGACACAAATATACTGTATTTGCGGGAAGCTGCAAACACGTTATATTAGCATCCAAACAACGAAATAATACAGATTTTTCAGCGTATGTTATTATATGTATTATACAGTGTGTCTTCGATTAGTACCACGCCTACATTGACCCTCTTCCTCTTCATATTATTTCTTCATTACAACCCATTAACGCTCGCTGGAAAAAACGGGCCCAGCAACATATTGCAAGAAACATGCAAAGGGTGTCTCAATAAGAATGCACTTTATAATTTTCAAATAAAAACCCGAATTTTTTTAAATAGTTGTGATTTTTTTATTGGATTGTAAAGAATACATGTTCCCATTAAGTATGGAATTGAACATCCAGCAAATGGCCACCACGGCTTTGATGACAGGCCATTACTATTTTCATGAAATTTTCCATGGCGTTTCCACAGAGATGTGGCTGTATCTCACTGATGACGCGTTGGATCTAAGATTTGATATCAGGAAATGCTTCTGGTTTATTCCCAAACAAAGAAGTCGCGCGGCGTTAAATCGCGTAATCTTGGTGGCCATTTGACAGCAGAATTTCTTGAGATAATTTGTTTTGAAAATCATTGCAAAAAATCGATTGTTTCATATGAGGTGTGGCAGGTGGCGCCGTCTTGCTGAAACCACATGTCCTTCAGATTCATGCCCTCCAGTTGAGGCCAAAATAACTCCGTCCTTACGTTCTTGCAACGAATGTCAGTCACAGTCACTGCAATTTCGGCTTCATCTTCAAAAACACCAGGCCTGACTAAAATCCGCACCAGACAGTTACTCGTTGTGGGAGCATTTGTTACCCATAGATTGCATGAGGATTTTCTGAGCACCAAATTTGAAAATTTTGTGTTTTCACGAAGCCATTCAGATGGAAAGGTGCTTCATCGGAGAAGATGACTTTTTTTCATTGACTTCACTTTGCTCATTGAACGAATTGCCAGCGCTTTCTTCTGGGTTGAGCTCCTGAGTAAGATGAATTTTGTACGTATGAAGGTGGAGGTCTTTTGTCAAAATTCGCTGCGTAGTGCTTTGTGAAATTTGAAGTTGCAGAGAAAGATGCTGAATTGATGTTTTCTGGGTTTCGCCTACACTCTCGTTTACAGCGGCAGCAATGTTTTCATGAGACCGACCGGTACGTTGACGCACAGGAGTCTTACTGGCCATAACCGGCCCAGTTTCTTCAAATTTTTTGCCCAGTCTTCGAATGGTTGACACATTAGTTGCACTTTCGCGACTGAAAAATCTTCGAATGGTTGACACATTAGTTGCACTTTCTCGACTGAAAATTCTTCGTAGTTTGCGATCGGTCTCAGCATAACTTTCCAAATTTTTGTAACAAGATCCTTCGTAAAGTACTCCAGTTTTGATAATCGAAATAAACACGTGTGACAGCTGACAAATTTTAGAGATGCCTCTTGCAAAATTACACTAAATTTAAAAAGTGCAAACATACTCAGACACCCTTTATAAGTTTGCATGCATAGTTTTCATGAATTGAAGACCTGCTGTTCTTTTTGTTTCTTTGTTGCCTGTAACGTTTTTGTTTTCAGCAGTTTTCAACAAACAAATCCAGATTTGGGTCACAAAATAATATATCAGGTGTCTCAATAAGAGCGCTACAAAGTTTTTTTTTGAATAAAACAAACCCGGTTTTAGATACCAATGAAATTCTTTATTCCTATGAAAGTACGTTCGATGCCATTATGTATGGAACTCGATTTATTTTGCATGGCCAGCATGGGCACGCTTGCAGAAGTCCAGACGCTGAACCCAATTTTCGACGGTTTTCAAGCATAAATCGGCCGATACTGCTGCAATTTCACGTTCGATATTCGTACGAAGTTCATCAATCGTCGCTGGCTTGTTGGCATAGACCATAGACTTGACGTAGCTCCACAGGAAATAATCTAACGGCGTCAAATCGCACGTCCGAGGCGGCCAATCGACTGGGCCATTTCGTTAGATAACACGTTCACCAAACCTGGTTTCCAATATATTGATTGTGGCATTCGCTGTGTGGCTTGTGGCGCCGTCCTGTTGGAGCCACATGTCCTCCAAGTCCATATTACCCAACTGGGGCCAAATATATTCGGTTATCAGTGAACGATAGCGATTCGCATTCACAGTAATGTGCCGGTCTTGATCATCACAGACGAAGTACGGCCCAATGACGCCGCCGGCCCATAAACCGCACCAAACCGTAAGTTTTTCGGGATGCAATGATGACTCATGGATTACGTGTGGATTGCTGTCTGGCCAATAACGCAAATTTTGCTTATTGACGAAGCCATTCAGCTAGAAATGAGCCGACCATGAATTGGACGTAGCGCTCTTAAAGTTTAGGCCACTGACTCCAAATTTCGGTAGTAAATTTTAATAATTTCCACTCGTTGTTGGCTCGTATATCTTTCCATGATGAAATGGCAAACCTTACTGAAGAGAAATGTCAAAAGAGCTGGAAAAATTATGGCGTCGTTTGCTGTCCCTATCGATTTACTTTTGTAGCGTCTCTGTTGAAAAACCCTTTATTATAGCCCCTTAATCATTGTGTCTCAAACATGTAATATTGAATAGCAAACACAATGTGTTTGGACACAAGTATATTATATTCATGACAAGCTACAACCGTGTTATATTTGCATTCAAACAACAACAAACATACAGATTTTTCTGTGTTTGGATGGAAAGGGGAGAGCATCTGTTAACCAACAGCTGTACGTGTTCCAATTTGTAAACTCACTGATTAGAGCCTTCAATTTTACACCGAATCGAAACGGTTATACATTGTTAAGCCTTTTCACTGGTAATGACACAAAAGTGCCACTGTGACAAAGCGAGTTTACGGTCACCGAAAGAAATTACTGGCGTTCAAAGGGGGTATTGAACCCATGATTTCCAGTTCAAAAGTCGCGCACGCTATGTTAGGTTAGATGTGTTTGGCTGAAATTGAACATCTCACTTAGACCTTTTTGTCCATGGTGATAGCACGGTTGAACGGGGTTATGATGTAGCTCCGCGCGAGAAACTATTAGTTTACTCCAAGACGCCCCAGATCTTGTCTACGCCTATCTGAGATAAATCTACCAGGTCCCTGAATAAACAGGACTGCACGGTATATATTTTTCTGCACACTTGTACTGGATGGTCAGTGTAAACTTTCAGTGGATTCTTCCTCTTTCTCATCAATATAGTTCCTACAGAAGTAATTTTTCCTGACCATTATTTCTCTTGCATGTAAAAAAAATGGTTTCTCACACTACATCCCCTGAAGGGATTTGGGAGAGCTTCTGACAACCACTGGTTCTGTGCGCTTTCTAGTATTACACTCACTGATTGGGACCTAGAGTATTACACTGGTTCCGAATGGTATTTTGAGAAGCTTTTTCATGGTTAAGTACTCGATAGTGTCGCCATCACTAAGCGAGGTGACCGTCGTCCGTCGTCAAAGGAAATGTAAGGTGGTCAGCTAGGAGGGATCGAACCCACGTACTCATATACAAGAGCCGCGCACACTAATCAGTGCGCCACCGACGGCCACTGTATCCGGTCTCGCATTTATACCAATCAATCAGTGTCCCTTCATAATTGAACAGCACTGATACCTTAGCCCTATTTAGAGACAGAAGGTTCATGAATCTCCTTCTAACCACTAACTTTTAAACTTTTGTCATGAGTACAAATTTTGTACCCCTCGCCCCTTCAATGCATCATCACATACGAGCGTGCTTGCAGGATATGCTTACAAGTCGGCAGGGGTATACCAACTCGTTGCAATTTCTTTGGAATATGTAATGTAGCTCCTAGTTCTGTCAGCTTATGCGTCGTGCAGTTCTGCCTCATCTCCCTGTACCAATATGAGGTGAATGTCGTACATCTGGGTCATCTCATTAAGAGATCTGTGGCAGTCCGGGGCAGATGTTTAATTCAGAAATACTGATTCCATTGCCTTGATTACCCCCTGAATGTTAGAGGAGACATTGACCCCAATGACTGAAAAAAAATCGCTGTCCCATTACATCCCATAAAGAGCTTGCGAAGAGCTTCTCACAACTAGTGATCTGTGCGTATTCTAGTTTTACACGCACTGATTGGGACTTACAGTTTTACACCGGTCCCGGACGGTACAGCTTTCTTCCTGTCTGATTTCGTTCGACTTTCCCTGTGTATAACCTTATGTGAACCTCTGCTGCAACGAATCGGAAATCTGGTGATACGAATGGGTATTAGTTCCTCGAATCACACGTACACCCGTTACACTAGTAGAGTGTGTTCCATCAATTATAAAGAGATCAATTTGGTTCTTCGTCTGTTGATCAGAAGATATCCAAGTCATGATGTTGCAATCTCGTACTACTGAACAACATGTTTGGCTAAATCGAACAGTCTCATTCTGTTATCGGAAGTGATGTCGTGTAGAACAATCTTAATGTCATGGCCAGGGCAGTGGTCTTCTGTTTCCTCTAGTCACTGATAAAGCACGTCTTTAGGGTCATCGTCTTTTTCTTCACAAAAATTCGGTTGAGCCAGCTGAATTAGTCGTAACCGAATATAGAGGTTGACACAACCTCATTAGAGGTTGACACAACCTCATTAGAGGTTGACACAACCTCATTAGAGGTTGACACAACCTCATTAGAGGTTGACACAACCTCATTAGAGGTTGACACAGCCTCATTTTTGGTTGACACAACCTCATTTGAGGTTGACACAACCTCATTAGAGGTTGGTGAGTACTAAATTCGGTTGTGAGAACCTCTTCTCAACCAATTAGTTCTCTGGCTGCAAATTAGCAATATAACGGGTGTCTCAGTACGATTGCACGTTTTAAATTTAGTGTAGCTTTTAGCGTAAGTGGCAACTCTGAAATTTGGCAGCTGTCACATATGTTTATTTCGATTATTAAAAATGGAGCGCTTTACGAAAGAACAATGCGTTATAATTGTGAAAACATATTAAACAATTTGGAAAGTTAAGCTGAGACCGCTCGCAAACTTCGAAGAATTTTCAACGAGAAAGTTCACCTAATGTGTCTGCCAACCATTCGAAGAGTGCTCAAAAAATTTTATGAAACTGGGTCGGTTATGGACAGTAAGACTCCTGTGCATCAACGTGGAGGCCGGTCTCATGATAACGTTCCTGTTGTAATTGAGAGTGTTGACGAAGTCCCGACAATATCAATTCAGCATCGTTCTCAACAACTTCTACTACGAAATTACTAGCGAAATTTGACAAAAGACCTCCACCTTCATGCGTGGAAAATTCGGCTTACTCAGCAGCTTAAACCAGCAGACAATGGAAAGCGGCGCCAATTCTTTCAATGGGTAATGGCGCAAAGTGAAATCAATGTCAATTTTTTAAAAAAAAAAAGTCATCTTCTCCGAGGAAGCGCATTTCCATCAGAACGGCTGCGTGAATACACAAAATTATCGAATTTGGGGCTCAAAAAATCTTCATGCAATCCAGGAGAAACAAATGCACCCACAACGAGCAACTGTCTGGTGCAGATTTTGGTCAGGCGTCGTGAGTGGGCCTTACTTTTTTGAAGATGAGGCCGAAATTGCAGTGACTGTGATGAACGGCATTCGTTACAGGAACATGATAACGGAGTTCGTGTGGCCTCAACTGGACAGCATGGATCTGGACGACATGTGGTTTTAGCAAGACGGCACCACCTTCCACACTGCGCATGAAACAATCGATTTATTTTAGCATCGATTTCCAGAACAAATTATCTCAAAAGAAATTCTGATGTCAACTGGCCACCAAAATCATGCGATTTAACTCCGTGTGATTTCTTTCTTTGGGGTTTTGTGAAATCTCGGGTTTATGCGAATAAACCAGAAATAATTCTTGAGCTCAAATCCGAGATCCAACGCGTCATTGGTGAGATACAGCCACATCTCTGTGAAAAAGTTATGGAAAATTTCATTAAAAAAAGAGCAATGGCCTGTCAGCATAGCAATGGGGACTGTTTGACAAATGTTTTATTCCATACTTAATCGGAACATGTCTTCTTTACAATCCAATAAAAAAATAATAATTATCTCAAGAAATACGTGTTTTTATTTTAAAATGAAAAAGTGTATTCTTTATGAGACACCCTTTATTAAAGAATTTCGTGTTCGTGCGGATGGTTTCTAGACGTTGACTCACGGTGTTGAACCATGAGACCAGATGTCACTGCCTTTTGCCGCCTACAAATCCCCAACAAAATTCATGCGTTTTCTCATGACAGCTGAAATATATGTCACAGTCCTTCGTTTTTGTACAGCCATCACCTGTGCATCGCAATCTTCTGGATAGCAGCAGTGTCAGCCTTATAATTCTCGACAGCATCTGTGAATTGGATAGTGCTACGAGACCTGTATAGTAGGGTGCACTGAAAAGTTTTTTCTGAGGGGGGTTTTCAAACGACGCGCAATGAAGAGGTGATTACGCAAACGTCAAACTTTTTTTTATACGTGGGTAATTACAGTCCCCTACCGGCCGTTGAAATTTCGATTCCTAGTACATTTTCGAAAAAAAAAAATGTTTTTGGACAATATGGAGCTCAAACGACTTATGAATTCGTAAGTATATAGAAAAAAATATTTTCAAAATTTTGACAGAGCATTTTTTTTCACGACGTCATTTTGAATCTCTATCATGTTTATTTTGTCAACCCCAATTTTCTGTATTTTTCATGTATATTCCATCAAGTAGCTAATTTTTCAAAAAATTTCATTTGTTTCGTAGGTGTGTCTTCCTGTTTCCCATAATCTTCTACAAAAATTATGTGTACTTTCTATAGTTGATGGAATATTTATGTAAAATACAGTAAAGTGAGGAAGCCAAAATTTGCAAGATAGAGATTTCAAAATGTCGTCGTGAAAAAAAAATGCTCTGTCGAAATTTTGAAAATATTTTCTTCTATATATGTTCATCTTGACACGTCGTTTGAGCCCGATGTTGTCCAAAAAAATTTATTTTTTTTTAAAATATACTAGGAATCGAAACTTCAACGGCCTGTAGGGGACTATTAGTACCCACGTATTAAAAAAACTTTGATGTTTCCGTAATCATATCTTTAATGCTTGTCGTTTGAGACCCCCTCCCGCATTTGAAGTTCCAAGAAAAGCGTTTTTCAGTACCCCTCCCTACTGAATAGCGTTCTAATATTCCAAGTGCATAACCGTCCTTATAACATTTGCGGGGGTTTCTTGTTTCTCATTCTCATTTTGTATTTTCATTGTCAATATAACGGTGGCCGAAGAAAAACCCCGAACTCCGTGTTTTTGCACTTTACATAAACGCTGCAAAATTTGTCTTATTTTTTTGTTTGGATGTAAATTTAACGTGTTTGTAACTTTGTTGGAAATCGAATGTGGTGGAGAGGGTGAAAAAAAGGCGCCTGTTGCTCTGTACTGCTGTAAAGGGGCGATAGGAAAGCGCTGGGAACTGTCTCCTAAGATCACCATGTGGATTTATACGGCAATAGTCACACCAATACTTCTAATACTTCTTGTAGTTTGGTGGAGGTCCCTCCAAAAGAACTATATTTTGAATTCCTTGATGAAAATTCAAAGATCAGCACTGATTAGCGTGCGTGGGGCAATGGGTACGACGTCAGGTACTGCACTTAGTGCTATCCTGAACATCTGTACTCCTGATATTATGGCAGAATCGGCAGCCGCTACATCCCTGGTGAGAATCAGAGATTGTGACGTCATGATATCGGTGCATTCCGGACACGCTGAATTGCTATACCGGATCAACTCTATTCCCGTAAAAATGGACTACTGTATCCCCTACCTTCTACCAGCGACAAATCTAAGGACTTCTCTTCCGAACAGGAATACCTGGGAAAAGTCACTGGAAGGGGACACCAGTAGTATCATATTTTTTACGGATGGGTCAAAGTTAGACGAGCAAGTAGGCTTTGGGGTCTATTTACCGGACCTAAATGTAAATTTCTTCTTCAAGCTGCCTGATCACTGTAGTGTATTTCAGGCGGAAATTACCGCCTTACTGGAGGTTGTTGAACTACTGAAAAGTAGTGTCACAACCCTCCGGAGAATATGTATCTACACAGACAGCCAGGCTGCCATAAAATCCCTGTAAACTATGTTTGCTACGTCCCTGACGGTGAAAGAATGTCACTCATCACTTAGTGTGATGGCAGAGTATTTCGACATCAGGTTCATCTGGGTACCGGGACACAGCGACATTCCAGGCAATTAAGTAGCGGATGCGTTAGCTAGACAGGGTACTATGGCACAGGGTACTATGCCAATCTCTACCAGCAGTTCGCAGATCAGGCAGTGGGCCGATAATAAGTTCAAGGACAAGTGGAGTCTTACTTCACATTGCAAACAAGCCAGGGTCCTCTGGCCACAGGTGGACAGGAAGAGGACTAGGCAACTACTTAACTTGCCGAGAGGCAGGTTATCCACTGTGATAGGAACACTTACGGGACATTGTCTTGTACGAAAACACGGCCTACGATTGGGACATAAAAACTCCACTCTCTGTAGATGCTGCATGAAAGAGGACGAGGAAACGATGAAACACCCTCTCTTGGATTAACCTGCTCTGGCAGAACTGAGAAGTAGGAGTTTCGGAACACATTTAGTTGGCACCGTAGCCCTGTAGGATATTCCTGTAGGTCTTATAGACAAATTCATTGAAAGGACAAATTGGCTAGACGACTAGTCAATAGTTGCGATAGAGGAAACTGCAGGTACACAATGGGCTTCTTTAGCCTAAACGCGCTGTCTTGCAGCCTTTTCAACCAACCAACCAGCTTGTCGCAAATATAGAATACTTGTGTCCAAACACATTATGTTTGCTGTTCAGTATAACATGTTTGTGACACAGTAATTTAAAGGTTATAGTATACGTATTTGTCGGTGGTATAATCGCTAGTGTGCAGCGTGCACTGCCGAGATGATTATATTTATATGATTCTTTTCTTTTGATCCGCCGTTGGCCAGTAGTGTTGGCTCATCCGCATTCAAAGGACAAAAGAAGATGTCCGCTAGTTCGAACAGCTTCAGTCACAGGATCACCTATTTAACCAATGGAATATAAGCCCAATAATTTTCAAAAATGTTAGCTGGCATTAAATGATGATATCGTATTTATATGAAGGTTGTAAATTCCTAGGTGTTATGATCCTGGACTGTTGAAGTGAGCCTAAATTTATTGTCCGCTGTGTCCGCAAAGTATGACATGTGCTGTTGACAGTATTTAGATATGCGTGTCTAGATTTGTATCCCCGAAGTTGGATTGCATGACGATTATGAATTTATAAAAAAAATTAAAATGAAATTATTGTGTGTATTAAATCCTAGACATGTTTACATGTCTCTTCCAACAAAATCCTTAAGTCCACAAGACAAAAGACCAACACAGTTAATGCAAAAATGTATAAATAGTTTAGAAATTATTTCGTTTATAGTTATTAACACATGTACGGCGGTGCTATGGCATTCAGCATACTGGACGAGCACAGGCGGTATGGATGATATGCAGCACCATCACAGGCAGAGCAGCAGCATGCAGCAAATTGCTGACAGTATATACTCTACACGCTGAATGGCATATCTTAAAAATCTTTATGGGTTTTTGTGGCAATTTAAGTATTTCATTCTCTTTTCATCATCGTTATCACCAACATGATCGTCATCATCATCGTCAGCATTGTCCTCTTCATATATTTTTCTGGCTTTCCACTGAAGACGGCCTTTTGGAGGCCGTCTTTATTCATCCGTCTGTCCAGTCATTCATTTACTTCCTTTTCGGTTGTCAGCGTTATGGGTCGTTTTTGTCCAACTTTTTGTTTAAGCGTATCTTTGGGAACATATATATTTTAGCCAAGTTACAAGCCAGAAAAAGCGGCAACTAATAGTTGGTTTTGTGTGTTGTAAAACTCTAAGCAGGGGTGCATTTTTGCATTTTTTTACGCTAACGAGTTATAAATTTGCTAGAATTTCGTTTTTTCCCTATTGTCGTTGTTGTTGTTGTTGTTGTTAGTGTTTATTATAGCATGTTTGTTAAAAACTTTGATGTTATTTCCAATTTATGGCCCAAAATGCAAACATTGCATAAATTCCTTTCGGAATAAACCACATGAATATTATATGCATGCATACACTCAAAAAATAAAGTTGGCTATTAACAGCGACCAATTATTTGCCACTTATCAGCAGTCAGTTTGTCTGATATTACAATAAATGCAATAAAAGAACAACAAACTGTATGCAATATTGATAAAATTCCGTAAAAAGTGTCTGTTAAAACAGCAAACCTGTCGCTTCCGAACTACAGATGAATCATAACAATAAGTTTTCAGATTTTCGTTAGAGTACTTGCTTACAAACATTAACCAAATACCTTTTCTATACACTGTAAAAATCTTAGTCATTATCCCTTCCATTTCGTCCAAAAAATACCTGCATGAATGTATCTATAATTGAGAATTTTCATACATTTTTCACTTAGTTCACCCAGATTTTTGCCCCTATTGCAAAATTGAAAATTTTTGTGGCTAGGCTGCGATATGTTTGCTTAAACATCGAGCATATGTCTGCTTAAACATCAACCATATGTTTGCTTAAACATCAAACATATATTTGCTTAAACTATAAACATGTATTTGGTTAAACAGAAAACATATATTTGCTTAAACAACAAACATATAATTGCTTAAGAAGCAACATATGTATATTTAAACAATTAACATATATTTGTTGAAGTAAAACACATGTTCGTTTCCTCCTTTTAGTGCAGATTTTTTTTTCTGATAACTAAAATATTTCTTTGAGTGTATGTTAAATATCTTTGGTCGTTATGTTTTCTCGTAGGAAATTTGTATATAAAAACAATTGATATACATAAATAATAATAAAATGTACATTAGAATTGTTTGTTGTTAATTTTATCCTTGCGATCAAAGGTTCAACATGTTAATAATCTGGTTACGATTCGCCATCTGGTTACGATTCGCTCAGTTATGGCTTTTGAAAGTATAACCAATGTTGCTACTTTACGTTAAAATAAGAGAATATCGTCCAGTATTACCGGGAGAAAAAGAATAGAATCGCCCCGAATCTTACAAAAACCTAGGAGCATTGTGCAGCATCTTGGAGTTCTAATTCAACGAATGCAAGTGGGATTAACAATTTTTCTTTCAGAACCACATCTCTTTAAATTCACCTATCAGCTTAGCAAACGTGTTTGTAATTTTTGGCTTCGAGTGATCTAGAACACTGCAGATATTTTGGTCATTTTGATTGCACGCTGAAAAATCTGAATTTTTTGTTGTTTTGGAGCTTGTAGCAATTATAATATACTTGTGCCCAAACGCATTGTGTTTGCTATTCAATATTACATGTTTGAGACACAATGATTAATGTGTTATAACATATATGTTTGCAACCCAAATATATTTGTGTTTGTGATATAAATACAGCCGTGTTTGCTGTACTGTTTATGCTCTCTCGAGAGCAAGAGAATAAACGAGCGGCAACGAGTGTGTATATCTTGTAAGTATGGATCTGTATTTTTGCATTATTCTCTCAGTGTATGATTCGTAAATATTCCTGAATGTGTGTGCAAATTGCAGATGAAGTCGGTGTTGTTTATGTTGGCTGATGTATTTTGTTTTAGTTTCATATATTCAATCGTCAATGTTTCATCGGACAGAGGACATCGAAAGCGCTTGGTCAGTGAAAAACGAATAAACGAAGGCTAAACGGACGGTTAAATGGTTTGTGAGTGTAACACTGTGAGAGAAAATTAGATGAAAATTAAATGATGAGGTTCTGTCAACGGATTCTGGTAGAAAGGTGTAAAAAAATTTATAAGTGTATCGGCGTTTTGCCAGATCTGATCAGAATTTTTTTTTAGGGCGGCTCAAAGTTTCCGCCCCTCGGAACTTTCCTGCAACATATCGGCATGCAAAATTGTGTGTTCCTTACTTCTGAGGTACAAAAGATGTTCGGAAGTTTTATAGAAAAGATTCAGATAAACATTTTTGTGAAACAAATTAACCCTCTAACTGTCACATATAACCATAATTTTTACTTTTTGTTTTGAAAACACTCAAAAATCTCAAACTCAAACGGGGGGCGTGGTCAAAATGTTCTCCAAAAATTAACGCCATAAAATTTCACTATACACGTCCGAACACTCCAAAACACAAATCTTAGCCCAAGTGCTAGATAAAAGATGAAATATGACCAAATTCGTTATATTATGTGGACTATTTTTAATGGAAACAGAAAAATTACAAAATTCATTATTAACCCTTAGAAGTTTTTGCTTATTATCTACCACTTGGGATAAGATTTGTGTTTTGGAGTGTTCGGACACATATAGTGAAATTTTATGGCGATCATTATTGTAGAACATTTTGACCACGCCCCCGTCATTTTGGAGCAGTTTTATGCGAGGTTTCAAACAAAAAGTAAAACTTATGGTTATACGTGACAGTTAGAGGGTTAATTTTTCCACAAAAATGTTTATCTGAATCTTTTCAACATCTTTTGTACCTCAGAAGTAAGGAACACACAATTTTACATGCCGATATGTTGCAGGAATGTTCCGAGGGGAGGAAACTTTGACCCGCCCTAAAAAAAATTCTGATCAGATCTGGCAAAACGCCAATACACGTATATATTTTTTTAGACCATTCTACCAGAATCCGTTTACGGAACCCCATCATTTGTTTTGGTGTCGCACAGTGTAATTAATCCACGCTTGGCTTGCATGAATTTGATTTGTATATAAATATCTTGTTTGTGTACCAATGCATATTGATAACCAACGCATAGCTGAAACCTTCTGAAGACAAAAATCGTGAGAGACAACAAAGAAAAGAGAGGCAAAATAACAGCAGATTCCCATTTCATGAAAAAAAAACAAATAATGCATTCAGTGCAAGTAAACGTAAAATAGGCATTTTAATTGTTTAATTGTTTGTATTAATTATTTAAAAATGTGAATTTATATTGATAAAATTAATTATAATAAACAATATATACATATTGAAATCAAAGAATAATTCGTTTCTATATATTATTGTGTTTGTTAGGAAATTCGCATATATTTCCACGTAAGTATATGTAGGTTTGAGGGAAGCATGCGAATGCTTCCACGTAAGTATATTAATGTTTGGGATGAAAAACGCATGTTTCCACATAAAAGTATACATGCTTGCCAGTAAACATGATACTGTTTACATTCAAATACAAGTGAATTTGGGAGTTCTAAACATATGAATGTTTAAGGTGTGTTTCAAACATATACATTCAAACATATTGGGAGAATATGTTAGAGAGGCCGTTATTGTTCAGCGTGTGATAATCCAATTTTCAAGGACATTTGGCTCGAGAGACCAAGTTAACGTCATCAAATGCTTTCTGGGTGGAGAAAACAGACTTAGAACACTATTTGGCACACATCGATACTACAGTGGTTAGAAAAAACGGCCCAGCAATATATTGCAGGAAACGTGTATATGTTTGCAACCATTTTTTCACGAATTGAAGATCTGCTCTTTGTTGACTGCTACGTTGTTGCTTGCTCTCAGATTTCTATAAAGAAAGACACATTTGGGTCACAAAAACATATATTATAACCTATTAATCATTGTGTCTCCTACATGTCATATTAAATAGCAAACAAAATGTGGTTGGACACAAGTATACTATATTTGCGACGAGCTACAAATACATTATATATGCATCCAAATGATAAAAATACAGATATTTAAGGGTGTAAGGTGGGTTTTGTTTCAGCAGCACCACGAGTATATCCACAGAAAAGTTAACCGAATATTCCGCAACCGAATTTAGGGGTTGCCTCAACCATATTATGTGTAATCACATTTGAAGTAAATGTTTCTCATGATGCGCCAAGTCAGTACAATGCTTAAAAATTAATATTCTACTAGAAGACATGCTCGAGAGGAATCTCTGTGAAAGCTTGGTGTTAACGACAGGAGAGAAATGGCAGAATATGGAGCCGATTGGAGAAATATGTTATCTACATTTTATAATATGTCTCAACCCCTAGGTTGTGTGGCGCCAATTAAGCAAGTCTTGTTTTATATGATTTTTGTTACAACAACACGAACATCCTTCCTCTTTCCACATAAGCGTAATTTCGAAAATTCATTTAAATGTCCGATACAATCAAACATTTGCTGAAATCCTGTACAACTATAACTTTATTTCAAACCTTGAAAAATATTTCATAAAAAGCGCCCCAAATATACACGACGCAGGGAGGAAAAATCAGCTGAAGTCACCAGACGCTCACCTTCCTATTTCGTTTAGACGCTAGAGATTTTTTTGTCGACATCGGAAGCGTGCCTGGTTCTGTTCAGGTAGTATCCATGACACAGCTGAACGACTGTGAAGTAGGAAATTGATAAAAATCAAGAGTAGATAGGCGAGAGGGTGATAAGCAACCAGAAGCAAACCATGCAGCAAACAAAATTTAAATAGTGTGTGATTGATACAAATGGTAGGTAAATTATGTCTTATTTTGGTTGTATCGATCGAAAATACGCACTCCCTTTTATTTCTGTCTGGTTTATTTTTAACCAAAGAGTAACACACAACAGCAACTCGAACTCGGTGAAATGACTTACTACCTACTCGTCATCGAGAGAACATAAATAGAAAAATAAAGACTCTCATCTATTACCCTGTATTCTATTTGGACTCAAATGCAAAAAAACATTCTTACCATATTTTTGAATAATTTTCTTAATAAACACAAAATAAATTTAGTGGAACCGCGAAAGAAACAGTTCTTTTTTCTTTTTCTTTTGTTAATGTAACAATTGTTTTTAGATGTTTAGATGTATCGGTTGTACCAACGCAATTCATAAGAAATATCTAGGGTTGCTGCAACCCGCTTGAAACCATATTCGATTGTTGTGACCGAATTGATACCAAATGCGGTTGTTGCAACTGAATTGATACCGTGTTCATTTGTTGTTTTCAAATTCGATTGTTGCAACCGACTTAAATCCAAGTACAGTTTCTGCGACCGAATTAATTTAAATTCAATTGTTGCAAACGAATTGGTACCAAAGTCGGTAGTTGCCACCGTAATTATAAAACAATTGGTTGACAGAACGAATATAATTGGAAATACAGTTGTCACAACCGATTCAATTGTGAAACGTGGCTTTTTTAACCAAACTAAATTGAGTCTCCACAATTTAAATTCGTTACGGGCTCTTTTCAATCAATTATGAACGTGAGTGTTAATAGGAATCAAACACATTCATTGCAGTAATGAAATATATTCATCGCAGAAATTTAACACAGTCATTACAGAAATGACCCAATTTTTCAGATAAATTCGGGCGCACATCTGTACACTGAAAAAATGTGCTTCGTAATATTTATGAAACATTGAAGTTTGTCGTAAATTTCGTAAACGTTATGAAAACCATTCATAAAAATTTTACGAATTTAAGAAATGCATTCATAAAAATCTTTCATAGAATTTTCTTTATTAATTAATGGTCATTTTCAAATTTTGATATCATGTGTTTGGGTGGCAACAAAATTGTATACTAAATAATTCACTTTCCATTTAGAGATTATATCGTACATAGCATGATGCATTTTTTAATAGCACAATCGCTGATGAGGATGTGTGGCTAGATCTGAAATAGCTATGAATTTTTTCAAGGATTATGAAGATAGATTATATTAAGTGTTCGGATTTTATTAGTCGATCATTTGGCATTAGATGTTTAGCTTTATTTTTGAACTTTTTTTGCGGAAATCAATTGATGCATTGTAGTTATATGATAAGTTTTATAAAATCTATGAAAATGTTTCATAGATGTTGCAAACAAAACTTTGGATGTTCTGCATAAATCGTCGTATTGAATATACGATAAAGTTTCCGAGACGTCAGGAGCAAACTACACATGGCCGTAGCCAGCGGGTGGCAAGAAGGCCAGTTGCCCTTACCTAGAACTCGAAACGACTATACAATTTATAACCGACCAGAAACTGTGGTAACAGGGTAGTTTTAGTTTACGGTTGATGTTTGTAACGTACATATGGCAATGCTTCAGTCAATTGCAACGCGAGCTACACATCAGCGTTATAGGGAGAAAAAAAGGAGGTAAACCGTCTCTTTATGCGTAAGAAGCGGCGGTGGAGAAAGCGGGAGAGTGATCAAATGGAGACATACGGAAGGAAGAACGAAGCCAGAAAATTCTACCAAAACGTCAAAAACGGAACTAATGGACATGGTTCAGATCCCGCCCCCTTCTGTAAAGACATGGACGGAAATCTCATCGCAGGTGTGCAGATCATGTTGGGAATATGGAGAGATCATTTCTCCGCACTACTGGCACCTGAGATATCCACACGGTAAAACAAACGGCCTCTGTAACATATTCTCCCAAACATATTCTGCAGGAAACATGTATATGTTTGGAACACACTTCATATATTTATATGTTTGCAAGTCCCAAACCCAGGTGTATTTAAATGCAAACACTAGATGGTTGACTAACAAATATGTATGCTTTTACGTGGAAACACATGCGTGCTTCACCGCAAACATTCATATACTTATGTGGAAGCATTCGCGTGTTTCTCCCAAACCTCCATATACTTACGTAGAAACATATGCGTATATTTTTCATTCTTTATTTATTATAATTAATTTTATCAATATATATCCAAATATACTTATATAAATAATTAATACAAAAAATAAAAGATTTAAATGATTTTTACATTTACTTGCATTGACTGCATTATTTATTTTGTTTTGAATCTGCTGCTCTGTTGTTTCTCCTTTCTTTGTTGTCTCTCACGATTTTGTCTTCAGAAGGTTTCAACTATGCGTTGGTACACGAAAAATATACTTATATACAAATCTAATTCATGCCAGACAAGCGTGTATTAATTACTTGTGTTTGAGTAGAGGCTCGGGCAGAAAAAGGGATTCACTTTGTTGCCCTCTCAGGTTTCACTCCCCAAAATCGTTTCTCACTCTGCTAGCACACATGAATATACGCGAAACACATACACAAAAACCAAAGCAACATCACAAACTATTTAACCGTCCGAGCCTTCGTTTATTCTTTTTCCACTGATCAACCGCTTTGGATATCCTCTATCCGATGAACCATTGATGACTGAATACATGAAGCTAAAACACAATACATCAGCCAAAATAAGAAACACTGACTTCATCTGCAATTTGCACGCACTTTCATGTATATTTGTGACTCACTGACTGAGGAAATAATGCAAAAATACAGATACACACTTACAAGTTATACACACTACTTGTCCCTCTTTTATTCTCTTGCTCTCGCGATAGCATAAACCGTGCAACAAACACGGCTGTATTTGTATCACAAACACAGATATATTTGGGTTCCAAACACATATGTTATAACATATTAATCATTGTGTCTCAAACATGTAATATTGAATAGCAAACACAATGTGTTTAGGCACAAGTATATTCTATTTGCGACAAGCTCCAAACATATGTTATATTTGCATCCAAACAACAAAAAAATAACAGATCACAATATGGACGACGATGTCGAGTGCACCCCTCCTAACCAAGACGAGGTCAGAGCAGCTATTTCCCGGCTTAAGGCAACAAAGCCGCAGGAGCGGACCTGTTTAAGGCTGGCGGCGATGAGATCATAAGGTGCATGCATCAGCTCATTAGCAAAATTTAGTTAGATGAATGTATGCCCGGCGATTGGAGTCTCAGTGTACTATGTCCCATATTTGAAAAATTTGACCCGAGTCTCTGTGCCATATCCATAGCATATAAAGTTTTATCGCGTATAATGGACGAACAACTAAAACCAGTTATCGCTGACCATACTGTACCATACCAGTGCGGCTTTAGGCCTGGCAAATCGACAACTGACCAAATTTCACGCTACGCCAAATAGTGGAGAAGACCCACGATAGCCCGATACGGGGGAAACTCTACGAAGCAATGTCTGAGCTTGGTATTCCTGCAAAACTCGTACGCCTTTGCAGGATGACCCTGACAAACACCAAATCCGCAGTGAAAGTTGGTAAGGATCTTACCGAAACTTTCGAAACTAACCGAGGCCTCCGACAAGGTGACACCCTATCTTGCGATCTCTTTAACGTCTTAATGGAGATCATTATGAGAAATGCTGCAGTCAATATGAATAAAACCATCAGCAGCAAAAGTCACATGCTGCTCGCATATGCGGATGATAGGGATATCATTGGGCGCACAAGGAGAGAAATTACTGGAGCAATTTCGAGAATTGAGAAGGAGTGAAAAAAGTGGGTAGGAGGACAAGGCAAAATTAATGGTTTCAACGAACAGGACATCCACGCTATTAGAACAAAGCGTGAACGTTAATAACCGTTATAATTTCGAAGTGGTGGACGAAATTATATACCTCGGATCTGCCGAAAACAAAGGCGACAACGGAGAATTATGCTTGCGAATAAATGATATTTTGGGCTAAGCAAGCACTTTAGAGATAAAGCCCTCTCTCGAGTAACAAAAGTCCAGCTGTGCCAGATTCTCATACAATCTGTATTGGTTTATGGCGCAGAATCCTGGGTCTTATTGCAAGCAGATGAAACATCTATGGGAGTCTTCGAGAGAGAAATACTCCGGAAGATTTATGGCCCTATAGTGCACAACGGCGAGTATCGGCGACGCATGAGCCATGAGCTGTATGAGCTATATCCCGACATTGACATGGTTAAGCGGATCAAAATATCGCGATTGCGCTGGCTAGGTAGAATGGATGACGACGTCGTTTTCGAAACCGAACTGGAAGGAAGACGAGAAATAGGAAGAACAAGACTCCACTGGAGGGATCAGGATGGCGAATGCCTGCGTACACTTGGTATTGCCATCGGAAGAGATAAGGCAAACGATCGAGCTTTTTGGCGAAATATGTTATTTTCGTTTTTTAAGGCCCCTGACCCCCCGTGGTTGCTCGAGACCGGATAGATAAGTAAGTAAGACTAAGCCGGGAGTGATGTCTTCTGAAAATAGGGCATATCGGTCCACGTTTTGATATAGCCGAAGTGCAAAAGATAGATCCATTTCTATAATAAATTGCCAAATGTACTTATGGACACAATGCCTTATATAGCCAACTCTAACCGAATTAGACATTGGTTGTCTCCAACTTACCACATTTCCATTTGTTCTTTTGTAGGTGATAGTAGTTTTGACTCACAAAACCCACAGAAAGGTTTAAAATTGTGACAGTTTCTAGTATTAAACTAATGTTTTCTGTGTAGTATATATTGCGCCTTGCTTGGAAAGATTGTGGCTACGCCCTTGAAACTACATAGATTTATTTTCATAGAATCTATTAAAATGTTTCATATATGTTGTGGACAAATTTCTTTGCCATCATATAGCTATGAACAAATTTTATACATCCGCCGAAATGTTTCATTTCAAAAGATTATTTTATTTTTTGTACTTTAATTAATATTTTAAAAGAGAATTTTTTCAGTGTTCGCTAGCTCACGTGTGATATATATATTCGTTGGGGCGACGAACAACTTCACTTGTGTGACAAAACATTTGCTATACATGCTATATATAAATGCTTGGATAGACCTAAATACTGCAGTAGAAATAATTAACTATTTCTTCCTTTAAGAGATGATTGTTGAACCCAAGTTGTGGTCAGGGAAAAGGTATTAATTTTGATGGCATCGAAAAAATTGTCTGAGATTGGAAATCTCTTAAAAACTTGCGGCCTTATTCATAAGAAGTTATGAGAGCTTTGAGAGACGATATATCATACAAAAATCGTCTCAAATCCCAAACAACTTTTCATAAATAAAGGCGTTTGGACTTTATTTCTTAAAAATGAGTTGAACCTATCCGAGGAGAAACTATACAATCAAACACTATCTCAGCAATTCCATTGGTTGCATATCATTTACTAGTATCTACTTCTTTATCATTTAAACTGCTCATAACGATTCCATTTAATTTTCCATTCCATAAGTAAATGCACACCTCATTTAATTCACGCAATTGTCATGTTTAACACTTGAAATCGTGGCTTGGAACGGAATACAACTTGTTCTGGTCAAGTTGGCCTTGAGATTTCACCGCCCTTCTATACAGACAGCGCAGTACAGACATGTCACCCGTGGCAGTTGGCACCTGTAGCCAATCGCCTTGCAATCGTCTCCTCGAAAAAGATGATACATAATTATGTATGGATGTTTGTCCCAAAATGTATCCCGTAGAGTATAATCTTGTTCAATTGGTTTTGCAGTTGGTGGGTTTCTTGCTGGCTGTGACGCTGCTAGTGGTTGTGGTCGTACATGATGTTCGTTTCTTGTGTGATTTTTTTTTGCGCGTCCTGTTCATCATTTCATATTTTGGCTTATCTTAATATTTATCTTGGTGTCATCATATCTTTGACTATTTAAGCACATTTGCATAATGTAACGTAAAAGCTTTTTGCTATAACAATAAACTTATTCACATGGAATCTTCCAACAAGAAGATGTCAGCTATAGCTCTAGCAGGGAACTACACGGCCACTGTAATCTCTGAAAATACCCGATTTTCCACACACTTTAAATGTTATAGATTGGTAGGAATGATAGTGGTTTAAGGTGGAGTTGATATTATAAAGTGTACATTTCTTCGTACTGTAAAGTACTAAAAGTGTACTGAAGGTTAATCAAAGTGTAAGTGCAGCGTAGGCTTCATAAAGAGCACTGTATTCTAATTCAAGTTCAAATTAGAGTAGAAACAGTAGAGTGATTGTCAAGATAACGATTCGACTATAGATGAAATGTACATTTTTCTGCCCCCTGGTACTACAAATAAAATGAGGGTGGTATAAAATCATAAAGAATTAAAATTACATGAGGTGCCAGGGACACCCAGTCGGACCGAAGTTCCTTTCGCAATATATTATGTACTAGTTAGTGCCAAAACACGCCTAAGGCGCCCAGTTGAAAAATACGATAATTTGAATGGATCTTTAAGAAAAGAAACCTTTTGTAAAATGGTAAACGCACGTTGCGGGAAGGGGGCTAAATGAAAAAATTGTAAACAACTTACCTACTCTTAAAATTGTAGCTGTTCTTGAAACAAGGCCCAATTCTAAAAAAATACCGTTTCTTAAAAAAACCTTTTCTTCAAAAAAAAAAATACATTCTCTTAAAAAAAATACCTTTTCTTACAAACAATCCTTTTCTTCAAAGTACCTTGTCTTAAAAATAAAATAATACCGTTTGTTTCTTCAGAGAAGTAGCCTTTCTGAGAATAAGTAAATTTTCTTAAAAAAGTAAACTTTTCCTAAAAAGAGTACCACTTCTTTAAAAAGTATATGTTTTTAAAAAAGTACTTCCTTGTCAAAACAAATTCATATTCTTAGGCTTTTTCTTACAGAAAGTACTTCTTATTAAAAATGTGTACCTTTTCTTAAAAAAACATGATCCTTTAATAAAAGAAGTACCTTCTTACTAAAGAAAGGACCTTTTCGGGAAAATATAATACTCTTACATATTAATAAAAATATACTTTTTTTTAAAAAAATACAATTCAATAAAAAAAAAATTCTTAAAAAAAATGTTTATCATTTTACAGAAAGTATCTTTTCTTAACGATCCATTTAAATTACAGTATTTTCCAACAGGCGCCTTAGGCTTGTTGGAACTAACTAGTACATAATATATAGCGAAAGGAACTTCTTTTCAACCGGGTGTCCCCTGACAAGTCATGCAATTTTTTTTTATAGCATGTATTTTTTTTGAACGTATATTTTTGATCGTTTTTGTAAGAATATGTGTTATATTTTCCCGAAAAGGTAACTTTTTATAGAGAGATACTTATTTTATTAAAAGCTTATGTTTTTTTAAGGAAATGTACTATTTTTAACAAAAAGTACTTTCTGTAAGAAAAAGCCATAAGAGTATGATTTTTTTTTACAAAGAAGTACTTTTTTTCAGAAAAGGTACTTCTTGAAAAGTTGTACTCTTTTAGGAAAAGGTTATTTTTTTAAGAAAATGTACTTATTTTCAGAAAGGCTACTTATCTCAAGAAAAAAAAGAAAAGGTATTATTTTATTTTTAAGAAAATGTACTTTTAAGAAAATGAGTTTTTGGAAGAAGAAGTTTTTTTTTAAGAAAATGTATTTTTTTGAAGAAAGGGGTTTTTTAAGAAATGGGATTTTTTTTTAGAATTGTTCCTTTTATCAACGATAGGCACATTTTTAAGAGTAGGTACGTATCTTTCACAAAAAATTTACTCTTTAGAGAAAAGGTAGTATTTTAAGGAAAGGCAATTTGTTGTAAGCAAATGTACTTTTTTAAGACAAGGTACTTATTTAAAAAAATAGTGTTTTTACGAAACGCTACTTTTTGTATGAAAGTGTGCGTTTTTGTCACAAAAAAGGTACTCTTTAAAGAAAAAGTAGTTTTTTAAGAAAAGGCAATTTGTTGTAAGAAACTGTATTTTTTAAGAAAAGTTACTTATTAAAAAAAAAAAGAAAATGTACTTTTTGTATGAAAATGTACTTGTTTTTAGTAAAGGTACTTCTTTAAACTAAGATATTTTTTTTAAGAAAAGGTACTTTGCTTAAGAAAATGAATACGTATTTTTTTGAGAAAATTTACTTTTTTTAAGAAAAGTCATTTATTTAAGAAACTTCTTTCACCTTGTCTTTTCTAATTTACATTTTATTGGCTTCAAAACTACAATATATACTAAATATTGGTTACAGGCTCCACCTAGAAAACTTCCCATCGAACAAAAAAATTTCTTCCCATATGTTAGTCTAGACACACACCAAATATAATGTACCCAATACATTAGTTATTGAGGGAACGTTAATTATGTGCAACATTTCGAGAGCGAGTCGTCGTGAGTAATGTGTCCCCTCCTCTAAAATGTCAACGTCGTCAAAGTTAGGATTATGGTCCGTCACAGCACAGTGGGCCGCTAATGCCATTTTCCGTTCCATAGGTCCATAGGTGGCCCATAAATCTGATTTGTGGGAAGACTCGATAATAGGGAGAGGACGCGATTACAGGACCGACACTACTGACCTATGCGCTCAAATATATCGGCACACAATGGGCGGACACGGGGAAAACAGACATTAGTTGACGAAAGCGAGTAATTTGTTTTTTTTTTTTTTTTGCGTACGAGTAATTGTTTTTTTGTGATTTATAATACATGTAATTATTGGCAATCGTTTTGTGATCAATATGTTACTAATGTTAATTACTTTTGTATATAGAACCCTGAGGATGATTAGCGATGCTAATTGATTTATTGTGGAAATTTGGTGAATCTTGAACAACCAGACGAACCCGCTGGTATTTTCATTTTATGACCTCAAGCCAAACTAATTAAACAAAGAAAGTTTTAAATTCTAATTTAGGAAACCGGTTTCGTGGAACCGGTTTAGTGCCAGGTTATGTATACTATATACCAATTGTCGGACACATTAATAAAGGGGTTTTCAACAGAGACGCTACAAAAGTAAATCGATAGGGACAGCAAACGACGCCATATTTTTTCCCGCTCTTTTGACATTTCTCTTCAGTAAGGTTTGCCATTTCATCATGCAAAGATATACGAGCCAACAACGAGTCGAAATTAATAAAATTTACTACCGAAATTTGGAGTCAGTGACCTCAACTTTAAGAGCGCTACGTCCAATTTATGGTCTTCAGCGATGAGGCTCATTTCTGGCTGAATGGCTTCGTCAATAAGCAAAATATGCGTTATTGGTCATACAGCAATCCACACGTAATCCATGAGTCATCATTGCATCCGGAAAAAATTACGGTTTGGTGCGGTTTATGGACCGGCGGCGGCATTGGGCGGTACTTCTTCCGTGATGATCAAGACCGGCACTTTACTGTGAATGCGAATCGCTATCGTTCAATGATAACCGAATATTTTTGTCCCCAATTGGATAATATGGACTTGGAGGACATGTGGTTCCAACAGGACGGCGCGACAAGCCACGCAGCGAATGCCACAATCAATTTATTGGAAACCAAGTTTGGTGAACGCGTTATGGCACGAAATGGCCCAATCGATTGGCCGCCTCGGTCGTGCGATTTGACGCCGTTAGATTATTTCCTGTGGGGCTACGTCAAGTCTATTGTCTATGACGATTGATGAACTTCATACGAATATCGAACGTGAAATTGCAGCAGTATCGGCCGATTTGTGCTTGAAACCCATCGAAAATTTGGTTCAGCGTCTGGACTTCGGCGAGCGTGCACGTGGTGGCCATGCAAAAGAAATCGAGTTCCATACATAATGGCATCGAACGTACTTTCACAGGAATAAAGAATTTCATTGGTATCTAAAACCGGTTTTGTTTTATTTAAAAAAAAAAACTTTTGTAGCGCTCTTATTGAATACCCCGTTATTTGCGGAAATACGTTTTTAATCCCTGTTTGCGACACTGTTTCTTTTGGAACCGGTTTTCAATAAATTGATTCGGTTCGAAATCTTATTTATTCGAAAAATTTAACAGTTTTATGTATTGGTAATATTTCTTATAATTGTATGAAAAATTGTGAAAATAACTACCTACCTTTTGAATAATGACTATCAATTACACCCAACGAACAAAACTAAACGACCAAAACTATTTCAGCAGTTCATTTGCGCTGCTTTTAAATATTTTCATTGTTTTTTTTTTTGAATTTTTAGGTCGCAGTTATATTGATCGAAAAAACAGAAAGTAAAACTCCCGGAAAAATGGGTCAGTACTTTGAGTAGTAGATAAACTACTCAGCAGTTTTGTCTTCTGCAATCAAGTCCAGGTTCGAAGATTTTAGCTCTATTTTGACTGACACTGTACTTGACCACCAGCACAGATGGTTTTCAGAATCGAGTTGTATAGTTCCTAAAATATTTCTGTTAAATTTTAAACCTTATTGCTAAGTACCAAAAAGAGTACACTATAAATGAATTTTCATCTCTCACAGGAAAAAGGTCTTGAAACACAAAACAACTTCCAGGAGATGAAATGCATGACAATGTATAGTAAAATATCAAAAATGATATAAAGACAATTTATGAATTACACATCCTTAAGGATCTACTTGCTTTTTGTTCTTGTACCTTTACCTTTGCTTAAGAATTTTAAAATAAACATGATAATACAAGAATAATCCTTAGTATATTTGTAAAATATGACAAAGTTACGAACGACTATGGAATGAACTAAAATTCAATAAAAATGATTTTGATCAGCTAAAGCTAAACCAAAAATGGAAATATGCGATTATCTTTAATTTAGAGCAGATATCATTTGTGTTTTTATGGGTTGCGATTGTTATCTCCGTTAACAAGCATCGTCGTTCAGCAAATTGAATTCAATTCGCCTAAAAAGGAGATAATGAAAAGCAAATTAAAATTTCATTATCATTATCAGTAAATTAACAGGCACTATAGATGAAATCAAAGTGAATTTTGAATGAAATTAAAAATCATAAATTCATGTCGTCCATATTGAGCAACTGCTCGGTTCCTGGTAAAATTTTAATCGAAATCCTCCCACTCCTTTTTCAACGCTTATCTTTGCAAACTCATCAATCATTTAAAATCTTCTAAATAACATTAAAAGTCACTTTTACGCTGTCTATGTGTTGCCATTCAAACGCTTTTCATATCGTAACAATATAATACAACTAAAGAAACGAATCTAAAACAATTCTCAGATTTTTATTACCATTGAAGACTAGAAAAGGCGTCCGTCTGTCCGTCCATCCGTCTGTCCGTCCGTCTTTCTTGAGTTTCTGCATCATCGCCTTTGTTGCGTGTGGCATTATTCAATATAAGTTTATTACTTTACAGTGTTGTGTCTGTGCGTCCGACCACTCGTCTGTCCTTTCAGTTCCATCTGTTATATTAAAGAAATTAAACTATAGTAAAGTTTGACAGTTATTTGCACTTTTATGATACCAAAGTCCCTACAGAGAACTGCACTTAACGTTAATTTTATTATTATAAAACTACAAATAATGCAACAATCGTCCATTATGATGTTGCAGCCACATTGAAGCCAGCAGCAGAAAGAGGCACTGTGGAGAAGAGCAGGAACACAAACGTTTTAACTTTAACTTGAACTTCATCTAAACAAGTTTACTTAGAAGGAAATGCAATGTAAAGAAATAATTGAAGGCTTAAAAAGGGAACTATGGGAGCTGAGAGAAGTACCCTATATGCCCTAAGCCTAGGACGGATTAATTGTGATTGAATCATTCTAGCCGTGACAGAAGAGGAGAGGACGTGGAAACCTTGAGCAATATAGAGAAAGTCTGAGATTATACAAATTGATAGGTTATGGAATTCAATTTAAAACTGTTTCTGTTTCCTTTCATTCTAATAAATAAATAAATGGTTTCCGATTACACCCCATGAAGGAATTGGGGAGGGCATCTCACAACCAGTGACCTGTGTGCTTTCTAATTTTATACTCACCGGTTGAGACCTACAGTTTTACACCGGTTCCTAACAGTATTTTGGGAACGTTGTTCATGGCTAAATACTCGATAGTGCTGCCATCACTATGCGAGGTGACAGTCGTCGAAAGTAATGTAAGGGTGTCCAAGAGGCGCACACAATAACCATTGCCCCACCGATTCCTTTCATTCTAGTCCTTAGTTTTAGAAAAAGACCTGCCTTTGAAAAAACATCACATGAGGTGTCAGGTGACACCCGGTTGGAACCAAGTTCCTTTCTCTATATAAGTACAGGGTGTATCAAAAGTGACCACCCTATTGGAAGATGCTCTTATTTTTGCAAATGGCCGTCAATGTCAAATCTGTTTTGACATTTCTGTACTAGACAGATGTAGAATACAAGTAAACAAGCCATGGAGCGATACACTCCCCAAGAACGCGGAATAATGGTGTCTATTTTTTTGCGTAATAATTCGTCTGTGGTGTTGGCGCAGCGCGAATACCGTCGCCGATTCCCCGACCGTGCGACACCGACTGCGCAAACACTGCGCCGTTTGGCCACTAAACTTGAAGAGTGTGGGACCACACGAGACATTGCCAGGAGAATATTGCCAGGAGAATATCGCCGCTGTTGCCGACGATGTCGAGCTGTCGCCGGAAACATCGACCAGACGCCGTGCTTCGCAATTAGCCATCAGCCGGTCGAATTTTGGTCAAAGACCTGCGCATGTTACCATAAAAGTCCAGTCCGTGCATCAGCTGCTGCCTGTCGATCGGCAAACGCGTGTAACCTACGCCCAAGCCATCCTCAATCTCGTGGACGAAGTGAGCGATTTTTCCACCAAAATCATAATGAGCGACGAGGCTTATTTCCACCTCAGCGGGTACGTGAACAACCAAAACTATCGCTTCTGGGGCACCTAAAATGCACGAGGAGCCATTACACCCGCTCAAAGTGATTGCATGGTTCACGCTGGAGGAGTGATCGGGCCATTTTTTTTTCAAGAACGCCGCCGCTGGTCAAACGACAACAGTGGACGGTGCGTGCTAGAGGTCCATGTTAACCGAGTTTTTCTGCCGCAATTCGACGAATTATGACTGGAGGACATGTGGTTCCAAGAGGACGGAGCAACGGCGCAGACTGCGCGAGCCACAACCGATATTCTGAAGGCGGTGTTCCCGGGAATAACACCCCTATTCTGTGAATGTGGTAACAATCAAATGTAACCACAAAATTGTTACAAAGTTGTCAACATTGTTTGTATCTGGTATTCTGGCAACACGGTAACAACGGAACAAATCCTCACAATAACAGGTTGCCAAAAGCATAGTAACAAAACAAAAACATATGATGACCCCTGCCAGAATAGAGCTGTAAGTCTGGAAAATAATGTCACTTAAATGACCCCCGTTTTCAGCATTGCAACGATGGGCTCGTTTAGAAGTATTTTCCATAACATCTTTCGAAATTTTTGGATGTAGGAGGGTTGTTGAATTTTATGTTTCGGGATTAGGGAACAAAAACAAATATTAATCATCGAAAATCACTTTATGGTTTTGCAAAATATTCTCCATGAAGATTTATACACGTTTGCATACGTTTGAACCAATTGTCGAAACACTTTTGCCACTCTGATTGAGGTCCAAAACATGCATTCTGAATGCAGCAACCGCTTCTTCAGGTGTCGAAAAACGTTGACTTCTCAGTTTTTTTTTTACTTATGGGAATAAAAAGAAGTCATTCGGTGCCAAGTCAGGACTATACGGCGGATGACCCAATGTTCTGGGCGCTCAAAAATGCAGTTGGGCGCTCAAAAATGCAGTTGTTTCAGTCGATGTGTGAGAGCTCGCATTGTCGTGGTGAAGAGTGATCCGTCTTCGGCGGTTGGTTTTCCTGATTTATTGGAAGACAACTGGCAAACAAATGGTTGTGTACCACTCAGAATTCACTGTTGTGCGTTGTTCTAGTGGTACGGTTGCGACATGTCCGGGTTTTCAGAAAAACATATACTCGCTCCTTCAAATAACCCGGAGCGAGAGAATATCTGATATATCTGGCGAACGTGCTGCTGGCCAATTAATTTCCGAATTTCTGCAAATTATTCTCTCTCCACAGATTTGACTTAAAAGTGTCATTGTGTCTCGGGAAAAGTGGGCAGTGGCTCCATCCTGCTGAAACCACATCTCAGGCCTTTTTTCAAGAGCAGAACGTAAAATATAGGACTTTCGACCATAAACCGATACTGCTATCCATTTACGGTTACAGTACTTCCATCTTGTAACACGGTTTTGTCGTGGGCTGAGGTAAGCTGAGCTATGTCCAGAGTCTTTCGTTACGATCCACCAAACCTTTCGAAAAAAGAACAGAATAGTTTACCCTTTTAGGGGGGGGGGGGGGGGATTTCGAAATCAGATTCTTTATTGATCTTTAATTTACAAAGTAATTTGATTTACAGGAACAACATCAACTTATTCACTCGGTGAGAACACTCCTTTCAGCTTGAGACAACTCGTCTTGGTTTGACAACACTCTTTCGAGAGCACTTGTCTTGGCTGGACAACACCCTTCTGGGGGCAC
Organism: Phaonia tiefii; assembly: GCA_963931995.1. Taxonomy (NCBI): domain Eukaryota; kingdom Metazoa; phylum Arthropoda; class Insecta; order Diptera; family Muscidae; genus Phaonia; species Phaonia tiefii. The sequence continues at coordinate 38,406,908 of OZ008369.1, forward strand.
TTGTCTCGGCTTGACAACTCCCTTCTGGGAATACTAGCCTTGGGTTGACAACTCTTCTGGCGGCACCAGTGTTGCCGTTTTGGTCGGATCCGACCAAATTTGGTCGGAAAAAATATAAAAATTTTAATTTGGTCAGATGGTCGCACCAATTCAATTTTGGTCGGTTTTTGTCTCTAATCACAAATTATTTTGTTCTTTGCATAATTTATTTAAAATCCCATATATTTTATTTTAAAAATACTTTTTTCACACTGTTTCCATTTACCAATAAATTATGCACTTCGATGACGGGTAAGTAGTTATTAACGGCGTTTATATTAGATCAGTGACAGTGAACTGTGCGATACGTTAACCGAATTCCGCTGTTGGCCATTAAATTACAAACGACGTTTAGCTTAATTTAGTGACAACGATTTGTGTTATGCTTCTTCGCCCTATTTCTTATGAATGTCAGCATTTTGGGGAAAAAAAACACTGAATATGACAACAATAAAACATTCTGCATGTGCATTAGGGGATTGATTAATCAACAAAATCTTTTTTAATATAAAACATCTATTTTAGATACATAACAAAAAAGGAAAAAAATAGAAGCAGTAACCGAAAACAACAATGATGCAGCTTGTAGGTAAAGTTGTTTAAATTAACAAATTTTGATAAAATAATAAATATTTTTGTTTAAAGTGATGCAAATGTTTTTGCTGATAATCCACAATGTTCTAAAAGGAAATTTAGAACAGAATGGCTTACTACTTTCGAATGGCTGCAGGAAAGAGATGATACTCCATTTTGTACTGCGTGCTCCAAGCCACTTGCTGCACATTTGACACATCTGAAAAATCATGCAAAGACAACAACACATGTACAAAACTATGACACCAAAAAGAAACATTTGCATATCGACAAAATTTTTAACAACGAACAACAAAGAAAGTCCCAACATGTAAAACATGTAGAATTCACGTTGGTCATGTTTTGCATTACGCACAATTTGACTTTCATATTGATGGACTATCTTCCTGCATTATTGGTTGAGTGCTGCCCGGACTCTGCAATTGCAAAACTAGTGCATTGCGGAAGGACAAAGGCCACAGAAATAGCAGACAAAATTGGAAAGCAGGCAAGGAATGATGTAATATCCACATTAAAATAAACAACATTTTCTTTAATTATGGACGGAACTACCGACCTTTCTACGAAGAAATGGTTTGTTTTAATTGCGCGTTATTGTAAATTCTGCGTTTGAAATCCAAGATAAGTTTCTGACAATGTTGGAATTAACTAACCTTTTGATAAAATTAAAGAATTTTTTGTGTTATGTGAAATTCCTTTTAAGGACCTAATAGGAAATGCTATGTCTGGTGACGTTAAGGCGTTATTTGAAAAAGAAGTAGAATTATTTTACATTAAATGTTCCTGTCGCGCTTTACATCACTGTTCCAGTTACATCACAAAATCTATCGAAAAATTGTGTCGGAACATATACACCTTTTTTTCTCGTAGTCCCAAACGTGTCAGCGAACACGAAGAATTGCAAGGGTATTGTTCAGTTGCACCACATAAAATTCTGGGTATATGCTGCACCCGTTGGCTTTCGCTGGAAGGCGTTGTAAAGGGTCCGCCATCTAACGTTTTTTTTTCAACTAGTGCTTATTTCGTGAGTGGTAACACTTAGCTCATGTCTGATTTGACAGATAATTAGTTTTATCCTTCCGCTGAACGAATATGGTTGTGTATACGCTTGAACAACGCTGGGAAATATTGCGACATTACTTTGAAAATCATGGTAATGTTGCAGAATGTGTGCGAAAATTGCGTACGGATTTTGGAAGAAGAGAAGCACCGCTCATTTTGATCTTGGCGGGTATGTAAACAAGCAAAATTGTCGCATTTGGGGCACAGAAAACCCGCACGCATACATTGAAAATCCGATGCACCCAAAACGAGTCAGTGTTTGGTGCGGAGTTTGGTCCAGAGGCATAATTGGACCATTTTTCTTCGAAAATGAGCAACGAGTGGCCGGAGTGGCGATCGTTGTCGGGCCATGTTGAACGAATTTCTGTTCACAAAAATTTAAGAAGAGGATATTGGCAACATTTGGTTTCAACAGGACGGCGCTACGTGCCACACGCGATGTTTTGCGCCCTGTTTTTGCAGATCGCATTATCAGCCGCAGAGCTGATGTCGTTTGGCCACCTCGGAGCTGCGATTTGACACCGTTGGACTATTATTTGTGGGGTGCCCTCAAAGATAAGTGTTGCGCCGACAAGCCAGACACAATTGACGCTTAAAAGGACAATATTCGTGAAGCCATGAAGCCACACAATCGATAATGTGCTTAAAAATTGGAACGATCGTGTAGGCTACTGCATGGCCAGTCGAGGCAGCCATTTGAATGAAATTATTTTCCATTATTAACCGGAAGGATTGTACTTTCAAATAAAAAAAGAAATTTGAGAAAATATTCAGAAGTTTTTTTTTTATAGCATTTTCAAAAAAAAGGTATTTGGCGGACCCGTTATTAAGTATCGTTGAGCAATGGGATAGCCTAAAATTGTATTTCATTTCCTGTGTAGTATATGAAGTTCAATGAAGCCAAATAAAATGTTATTTTTTTATTTTTGACATATATTTTCTACCCATTGCCAAAAATCGTAACAAAGAATTTCAAGCGGAAAGTTCACGTTTACCGTATTTATACACTGGCATAAAATCTAATTTTTATTTTAATATTAACCAATTTTATTAAAAAAGAACTAATAAATAATATAGAAATTGATTACAAAAATAGTGAAAAAATCGATTTTTACTTTTTTGGTGATTCTTATAGTAGACAACACGCACTTTCTAATGCAACAAACCGCAGCTTTCTAGCTGCATTAGTTTTGGCAGAAATTAGCTTCAAATTAAAAAATCGTTCCTCAAAGGCTTTTGTGGTCGCTGATTATGAATTTAAAGTCGGATTTTTAAAATTCAAAATAGCAGGTCCAATTTGGCGGACTAGTTTTTTACAAAATTTTCGGGATAGCTATTGCAAATTTAAGATGTATGATTATAATAGATAAATATCCGATGTTTTTAATGAAACGAACAGCAGATTTAAAACTTCACGATTTATTTTAAAAATCAAAAAAAAAAACAATAACTTAAAATACTTAAACTAAAAACAATAACATAACTAAAACTAATTCTTATTCGTACATATTGTTCTCTTCGATTTCACTTTTGATTCTGAATTAGCATTTCTTCTTTTCATTGCTACATCTACCAATTTTTCATCTTTATTTTTTTTTGACACAAAATTTGTTTTGGTTGTGGTGCTACATCGTCGACTTTTTTGATGTCAGAAACTAAGTCCCGAATATTTTTAAACAGATACAACTGTCTTTCCAAAGATAAACCCTGTGGAGTTATAATGTTTGGCATTAAATCATTTACAGGTTGTAACACGAGTTGAAATCTAGTTGTTTCATTACTGTCTGAAAACTGTTTCGCTTCTAAAGCTTCCGAAGAAATTACGAAATGATGAAACTTCGTGATTCCAACCATTGGTTTGTAAGTTTTTTTTAAATAGCTAACGCAGTCGTACCAAACTATATTTTCTGCAGAAACAGGTATATTACAACCGGAAGGAGACATTGTATCAAATCTCTATGAGTGTCGATGTTACTTACAGCATACTTCGATTTAAATACACCAAAGTACCTATCTGGTGAGAATTTGGTATGCCCAGTTAGAAGAAAATTGTATGATTTTTTTTTGTAGTCCTTTGGCTACTCGCCACATCAGGTATCCAAGAACAGAATTATTCTTATTTTGTCCTACGCAATTATCACTGAATAACACCAGAGTTCCGATATTATTTAATGTGTTGAGATAGTGATGAAGGCAGCTAATGACGCAATTCGGACCTTTTCCAATGTCATCTTTTTCATCAATCAAATAATTGAACTCAAAGAGAAAAAACGTTGGCAATTTAACTTTGGAAATTTACTATGCAATTCTTTTGATAGATTTTATAACAATTTAATACCACATACCTGTACTTTTTCTTTTTCATTTGTAATTCCAAATACTGCACATTTTCGTTTTGCTTTAAAATAAGCGCTTGCAGGCTGTTGTGGGCTAACAGGATAGTGAACCGTTTGCGCAAACTCAAAAGATATTACTTTTACTGTTTGATCACTGTCTTCACAAAAAGCTTTATAATACGCTCTTTGATTTCTAGCTTTATCGAGATGGTCTACAAATGCGTTCAACTTCTGTTCCCGTACTTGATCGGTACAATTTTTCAATTCTGAAATCGCCAATGAGTTACCTGTACAAAAAAAAAGATTAATTCGTTTATTATCTAGTTATAAATTTTAACCAAAAAATTTAATTTATTTTACCTCGACACACATAACAGAGATCGTCTGACGGTTTCATCACAGTAACATACGGTACATACTTATTCCAAATGCTTTTCATTCTTCTGCATCGAGTGCCGCAATATATATTCGATAGATTGATGACTTTGTTGCACTGGATGGTAATTTCATAACACTGTAGTCCTTAAATTTTGGAAGCCTTCCTGCTAATGGAACAGCCAGACGATCAGCAATAGACTTTATAAATTCTATTATTTTAGATATTTTATCTTGTCGCATCGCTAATGGGTTAGAACTGGCTTTATTAGTTTTTCCATGAATTCGTTCCACGACACCGTAATCATTAAAGTGATTTAATAAAGCTTTATATCGTTTTATTCCACAGGCGTACAAAAATAGAAACAACGTACGACAGATAGGCAATTTGTGATAGGCGTAAGTAACATTTCCATGCTGCCCATAATTTTTTTTCTCCAAAATGCTTTCATAAGCTTTATCCAATGCACTAGTCGGTTTACCGGCTTCAATTTTGCTCAATATTATTAGATCTTGCTGATTTTTCTCTAACTCTAAAATATTATTTCTTGATTGCATGATCATATCTCGTGGTATTAAAAAATTACATATTTTGTTGCATCAAGGATCTTCAAAAAATTTACATACAACTTCTTCTTCCTGTATATCTTGAAGGGATAATTCACACTCAATGTTCAAAGTACCTGTTAAAAAATTTGTATTTGAACTGAAATCATATGTATCACTGACAGCACTAACATCATGTTCCGAATTGTTTTCATTTTCACACAAATACAGTCTTTGCACTTTTTTAAACTCATCTTCTGAACACATTTTACCAATAAATAGAATTTCGAAACATAAAAACCCGATCTTGAAATGAGTAGATAACGTAGCGCGCAGTAAAAGAGTTAATAATTTAGTTCACTCACTTTTGAAACAAAACTTTCTACTATTTTCAATTTTTTCACACTTCGAAATCACAATAGAACTGACAAAAGTTCCAAATTCTTCCTCCTGTATATTACAAAAACATTTAAATCAAAGCCTACTCCTTAAAAGAATGCTATTTTTACAATTCGAAAAAACTAATTTTGCCAATAACTAACATTCAAAGGAAATATTGATTTTATTTTTTAGAATTTTCCAAACAAATCCAATAATATAACCAAAATAGTCCGTCATATAGGATCCGCCATATTGGATCCGCCATTTTGAATTTTCAAAATCTAATACCAGATTCGTAATCAGCGACCCCGAAAACCATCGAGTAACTAGTTTCAAGTAAATACAATATCATAACAAAATCATCCGCCATATTGGATCCGCCATTTTGAATTTTCAAAATCTAATACCAGATTCGTAATCAGCGACCCCGAAAACCCCCGAGTAACAAGTTTCAACCCATAAAAGCGTTCAGGCGCATCAAAATCAACTTTTTAACTTCAAAGTCGTTTTTCTCCAAAACTTATTTTCTGAGCATAGGTCACTTTTAACTTACCGGGTCACACTGCTATGGGATCCTGGCTATTTAGTGACCTGGGAGAATTACCTTCGACAGATATAGATGCGATCTTGTGCTTCTTGGACCAAACTAAATGGTTCTCCGATAGGGCTAACGCTTAATCTCCTTAGCTTGTGGTATCATAATGGATCCATAAGTCTAAGTGAATCGTTCATCGATTGCCACCAACACCGAACCTAACCTAATAAGTTTACATTGCTGCAATGAAAAGTTACGCACATCCGAGAATTTTATCATTGCTGCAACGAAAAAAGATCATATGAGTGTTTAAGGCGCAATATCTTGTAGATGTTCTCTAGCTGTCTTGTAAACCAATGCATTCATTGGAAAAATGTATATGAGTGGTGGGCGTTGCAATTTAGTTTTAAATTTGAACAAAACGTTGTATTATTACATTGCAAGCTTTCGCCAGGATTGCCCGCTTAAGCCTTCGCGTGGAGTCTTGTTCTCCTTTGTTTTGACTATAGGTAGGGGTAATCTTACAAGGTGGTTGCGTTCTTATTCATTCACTATAGTTCATTCATATTCATTCTACTGACATGGCCTGGCCAGCGTAATCGCGTTATTTTGATTCGCTTAAATGTTGTCGACGTCGGCATGCAGGCCATACAACTCGTGGTTCATACGACATCGATACTCGTTGTTGTCTCTATAGTTTATATAGTAAGTAAACTGCTGAAAACAGAAACGTGAGAGACAACAAAGAAAAAAAAAGCAGTATCTCCAATTCTTGAAAGAATGCTTGTAAACATGTGCTTGGTTCCTGCAATATGTTGCTGGAGCCATTTTTTCAGCGGGCACGTTGGAACCAGTTCAGAGATATATTCCCTCTTCACCTATATCAGAACAAGTACCATTGCATAATTGACAAATTACCATTCCCGTTGGATTCCTGCCGCTGCTGGCTATCCTTTGATGTTTTCGCAGTAGTTGGTACTGAAACAATTCTCATTGAGCTGAGCATTGTTTAGCATTATTTATAATACCGTCAAGTCGTTATTACCTACTGTACCGTGCCTCTCTTCCCTAGAATATAGTAAACAATAAGAGTAATTTTCAACTCAATGTTATAACATTGACACTTATAAATTTTTCGTTTTCTTTCATTCATAGTTTGCCATTTGCCACAAGAGAACCGTCGAGACTAGACCAGACAGACCATCAGCATCTGGTCCATCGATATCCAGTATTTGTATAATTGTATGTGTGTGTGTGTGTGTGTTACTCTATCGCACTACATATAACATCTTTAGCTCATCAGTTTGCTATTTTTATGAGCAGTGATATAAACGATATTTTAATTAATATCACTTAAGATAAAGCACGAAAGCTTGTTCAGACGCACAGTCGTTCGAAATACCTAGATGCGTACATACATACCTACATCCAAGTAAGTGGACGACGGCGACGGTGACGACGTCAGTGGGCCCCATCTCCAGCCAATGGAATAGAAAAAGAAGACGTTTGTTCGTTCGTTCAAAGTTTTCCGATAGTCGTCGTAAAGTCATTGTAATTCTATTTTAGAGCACTTTCCATTTGGTACATTACTTACATATTGGGTGGGCAGGATTGGGGAAAAGGGAGGTATAGTTGCTTCAGGTTTGGGTTTGTAACCAGTACTTGTTGTTTCTTTGAAATTTGAAAGACGCTAATGATATTTTGGCTTTAGCAAAAGGAGGATATGAGGTCATCAGTTGACACTTTGGTTGGTTGATTGAAAAGGCTGCAAGACAGCACGCTGTCTAGAACACTTAGGCTAAAGAAGCCCATTGTGATACCTTCAGTTTCCTCTATAACAACTCTTGACTAGTCGTCTAGCCAATTTACCCTTTCAATGAATTTGTCTATAAGCCCTACAGGAATATCCTGTAGGCCTACGGCGCTAACTAAATGTGTTGCGAATATTCTACTTCTCAGTCCTGCCAGAGCAGGGCAATCCAAGAAAAGGCGTTTCGTCGTTTCTTCGTCCTCTGCCATGCAGCATCTCCAGAGAGTGGAGTTTCTATATCAAAATCTTAGGGGGTGTTTTCCTACAAGACAATGACCCGTAAGTGTTCTTATCATTGTGGATAGTTGCCTGGTCCTCTTCCTGTCCACCTGTGGCCAGAGGACCCTGGCTTGTTTGCAATTTGAAGCAAGTCTCCACTTGTCCTTGAACATATTCTCGGCCCACTGGCTGATCTGCATACGGCAGGTAGAGATTGGCATACTAACACCTTCTTTTGCCGAAGAACCTGTGCCGTAGTACCCCGTCTAGCTAACGCATCCGCTACGCAATAGCCTGGAATGCCGCTGTGTCCCGGTACCCAGATGAGCCTGATGTCGAAATACTCTGCCATCACCCTAAGTGATGAGTGCCATTCTTTCACAGTCAGGGACGTAGCAAACATGGCTTCCAGGGATTTTATGGCAGCCTGGCTGTCTGTGTAGATATATATTCTCCGGAAGGTTGTGACACTACCTTTCATTAGTTCAACAACCTCCAGTAAGGCGGTAATTTCCGCCTGAAATACACTACAGTGATCAGGCAGCTTGAAGAAGATATTTACATTTAGGTCCGGAAAATAGACCTCATAGCCTACTTGCTCGTCCAACTATGGTCCATCCATGAAAAATCTGATACTACTGGTATCCGCTTCCAGTGACTTTTCCCTGGTATTCCTGTTCGGAATAGAAGTCCTCTGATTTGTCGCTGGTAGAAGGTAGGGGATACAGTAGTCCGTTTTTACGGAAATAGAGTTGATCCGGTGTAGTAATTCAGCGTGTCCGGAATGCCCCGATATCATGACGCCACAATCTCTGATGCTCACCAGGGATGTAGTGGCTGCCGATTCTGCCATGATATCAGGAGTACAGATGTTCAGGATAGCACTAAGTGCAGTACCTGACGTCGTACCCATTGCCCCACGCACGCTAATCAGTGCTTATCTTTGAATTTTCATCAAGAAATTCAGCATATATTTCTTTTGGAGGGACCTCCACCATACTACAAGAAGTATTAGAAGTATTGGACTGACTATTGCCGTATAAATCCACATGGTGATCTTCGGAGACAGTCCCCAGCGCTTTCCTAACGCCCCTTTATAGCAGTAAAGAGCAACAGACGCCTTTTTCACACTCTCCTCCACATTCGGTTTCCAAGACATTTTTCTGTCGACAATTATTCCCAGATACTTGACCTTTTCCGTCAACTGTAATTGCATCCCACTAACTGACGGTAGTTCAAATGCGGGTATGTTATATTTCCGAGAGAACAAGATAAACTCGGTTTTAAGTGGGTTAAGCGATACACCGTTGTTAGTGGTCCAGTTCGAAATCAGACTACGTAGGGTGGTTGTACGAATGCTAAGAAAATTGAGGTTTCTACCCGTACAGATGATAGCAATATCATCGGCATACGCAACGACCTGGCATTCGGCTCTGTCCAACTCAAGAAGCAGTTCATTGACAGAAGTTTACCATAATAGTGGAGACAGAACTCCCCACTGCGATGTCCCCATGTTAACGTTCCTAGCAACTGTAACACCACCCCATTCAGCTTTGATGGATCTATCCACCACAAGCTTCCCAATTAGGGGTGTCACTAAGCTATCGACTCCTAGATTCTGTAACGACCTAAGAATCGCCGAAGGATGAATGTTATTGAAGGCTCCCACGATGTCCAGGAAGGTCCCCAGAGCGAAGACATTATTCTCAAAAGAGTTGATACCTTACAATGATGACAGTTTTAGGTTAACAATAGCACAACAAAGTACAAGAAACTCGTTATTAATTGAGTCTCTGATGGCAGAAAGCACATGAGTCAATTTTTTTTCAAATGACATTTATGATGATTTCATATTGTTAAGGTGTCCGTACACACTGCCATGAGTTCGGTAGTTGAAAACCTCAAAGTCCAGCTGGAATTAGTGTAGCAACCACAAGAATCAGTGACTCATGTTGATTCCACCCACAATGGCAACACTGACTAAGTACAGACTCATGTGATTTCTGCAATCAGCGATTTAATTATATCCACAGTTTTTGGAAATTTCGTTGTGAAAGTTCCTCTTGATCGAATCATTTATACGTTTCAACATCTAAAATATCCTTACAAAATCCTTAAAGAAGTATAAATTGTAGTCGACCATTTTAACACATTTTTATACCTGCAGGTTTCTGTGCGTTCTACCAGTCCGTCCATCACTCCTTCCACTACACTAGTGCGTGCGTGCATTCGTCTTTACTCTATAAAGGTCCGGTCTAAAGTAGACCAGACGCAGAACAAGACTGCTCTTAATATATTGTGATGGAACGTTTATTAAATTTAAAGTGATGTCTATACTATCATCATCATTATTACTACTACTACCACTAGTACCTACTATGATTATTATTGCCATTTGTCGTTGTCGTTCGTTTCGTGTCTTCTTACTGGAACTGATTTGTCAAACTGACTTATTACTACCAGTCAATCGAAGAAGGAAGGTATGGCTGCTCATACAATTATGAGGACACTATATTTTTATTAAGTTTAAAAATTCGTTGTGCGTCTTTCACTGCATTCAATTTGAATGACATTGTCTGTCTGGGTCGTTTAAGGTTTCTTCAAGTAGAAGAATGGAATTTCAATGGAGTATACGAAATGATGAAAGATACAGAAGTGTGTGGTTAAGAGGAGAAATCTGGAATTCAAGTTGTCACATATTGTTTTGTACGACAGTTCGTTAGGAGGATAGGGTCACTTGCATGTCCCAGGACAAAGTTCAATACCAGTCAAGGTGGGCAACGACACAATCTTTTGTTGTACGTAACTTTTCCTATCACCTAAGTTTAGGTTTTACATCTACTGTCGCTGAAACATTAATAACCAGCATATGCAAATTTCGTTTTGAAATTGAACCAAGAAATTGAGATTTTCCTTAAAATTGTGAATTTTGAGATTTATAATAAAGGCCATGTAAAATTTGAATTTTAAACCCTCCGTCATTTCGCAGAAGTTGGTGGGATAAAGTGGGTTCGATTCCTGCTCTGGCCACCTTACATTTCTTTCATCGACATGCAGTGGCGCCATTTGAAAGATATCACAATCATATCGATAACACAGTGCAACACGAAAAAATATAACCATATGCGGACACCACTACGTGATAAAAGACCAAAAAAGAAAAGACCCGTATCTGCCAGTTTTGCCAAAAGTCATGGACTTTTTTTTAAAGGGCCCCCAAAAGTTTGGATCCTCGTTGTCATTTTTGCAAAAAAGTGATAATTTTGTCAGGCTCATATCTTGGAATACGTTCGGAATTTTGATTTACTCTCTGAGAGAAAGTTGTGGCCCTTGTCATAGAGACTTATCCTTGTCAACTTGTATAATCATACAAACTTCATCTTCAAGGTCAAAATCGCAAAAAACTTTTAAAAATTGGATTTTATTTGACCATTTTCCCCTGTTCAGGTCCATAGGTAGCAAACCGTTTAAAATACAAGGAAACTATCAACCACAAAATTTTACCTAAGATCTCAGTAAACAAACTTCTGGAACATATGAACTTCCTAGGAATGATTCCTTTCTAGCAGTTTTTACTCATTTTGTGTTAAATATCCTTAAAAGAATTAATAATAAATGATATGTTTTTCGAATCTTTATGAATTTTTGGAATTAAAATTTGAATTCTATATTCAAATATGATTCTATGTTTCAATCAGTTCTAAATGACATTTGCAAATAGTTTTTAATTCAAACTTTAAAATGATTTTTTGACCTGAATAAGTTTTAAATATTTGTTTAAATTTAAAAATTTAAATTACTTTATAAAAAAAAATAATTTAAAAAAAATTAAGTTACAGTGTTTTATTTATAAATGAACTAAAAACTAGAAAATAATTTATCTCTTAGCCTCAATAAGTATATTCTTCTCTATGATGGGGTTGTACAATGGTCCGCCTACTTAGCACTTCAACAACAATGGTCCAGATACTTTCAATAAAGAGCGTAATTAAAATGAATTAGTTAATTAATTTTCTAGGCATCTCTCAAATAAAACGCTTGCATTTAAATTAAAAATGGTGACAAAATTAAATGTCAAATTAAGTGTCAAAATTAAATGTCAAATTAAGTGTCAAAATTAAGTGTCAAAATGTGAAATTAAGTGCCAAATTAAACGTCAAAATTAAATGTCAAATAAAGTGTCGAATTACGTGTCAAAATTAAATGTCAAAATTGAATGTCACCATTTTTAATTTAAATGCAAGCGTTTTATTTGAGACATCCCCAGAAAATTAAATAACTAAAAAAAAAATTACGCTCTTTATTGAAAATATCTAGACCATTGTTGTTGAAGTGCTAAGTAAGCGGACCATTGTACAACCCCATCATGAAGAAGAATATACTTAGTGAGGCTAAGAGAAAAATTATTTTCTAGTTTTTAGTGCATTTAGAAATAAAACACTGTAACTTAATTTTTTTGATGTGTTAACATCTATAGCGGGGTATAGGGACTAAATCTATAAAAGTCAACACATGCAAATAACACACAGACAGGTTTTCTGCTGCTGCTAAAACCAGATTTTATGCTGCTGCTAAAACCAGATTTTCTGAGACTGCGAAAGAGAATAATGACGTGTTAAACAAAAAAGCGAGCAAGAGAGCAATGAAAGAGTGGTGTGGCAGGGGTGAGGCAAACGAAATTGTGTCTATAGCGTATGTATTAACATAATAATGTATGTATGTACATGTGTCTGTTGCTGTTGTTGAACGGAGATATAAAGCATAGCCACCCAAAATATCATTTGCAAGCCCATGGGCTTGCGCAGTCGACGTTATGGTGACACACTAATATGTCAGCTACTTCGTACAAAGTACGTGTGATGTGTGTTTGGCTGTTTCGTTGCTGTTGATATGGGAAACATGTGGTTATGTGACACACGTATGCGTCAACTACTTCGGGCAAAGTATGTGTGATGTAGTGTGTCTTTAGATGAAACGTCAGCATTTGATTGAACGTCTTTTTAAGTTCTTTATATTAACTTCTCCTGCCTGTATGTATGTATGCCGAAAAAACTTTGGATTGATTTTTAATCCTTCTCCCGTAATCCAATCGAGCTGAAACTTCGCAGGCTAACTAATGGCGACGACAAAAATGAAATGTCGAAATATGGGCGGGATTGGACTAATGGGCGTGGTACCTCCCATACAAATCACAAATTAAAAATCCATTATTTCTGCTCCTTTAACGGTATTTGTACAAAGTCGGGTATGTTGGTTAGGTTTACATATTCTAAGATATGGTGCAAATATGGGCGGGATTGGAAAAGGCGCGTGGTCATATATAAAGAATTTTTAGTCAAAAACTGTTTTTTTTACGGGTTGATTTTTTACTATTGTCAAAGGTAAGTCAAATAAAATGTGGGTGCGGAGCACTCTCAGAGCAAATTGAATAATGACGTATTATACGTATATAAAAATGAGATAACAAGAGAGCAACGAGAATTTTGTGAACTTGAATAGCGTATGTGCGAACATAACAATGTACGTATGTATGTTCATGTGTCTGTTGCTTTGCATTCTCTTTGTTGTTTCTGGGAATAAAACAAAAAGTTTTAAGCAAGAAAATGATTACACATGTGCTTGCACTGGTCTTTAAATAATTTTAAATATTAATATTATTTAAATGTAACGTCATCACATGATTGAATGCTGTTTTTTATTTTCAAATGTAATATTCACACATGTGTTCATATCAATCGAACAGTTACCGTGTAGCAAAAAGGTGTTAACACATCGCCCGTGAATTCGAACACTCATTGGATTTATTTTAATTATTTTTTGACGTAGAATACGTCTTACCTTACGGTATGAGGAGTCATGTCAGGTTTTTATTGTTGTAATCTTTATTTCATTGAATTTGAGGAAACGGCTAGATGAATTTTTTTAAAATTTTTTTTGTAGGTAAATGAAGATGTTATCTTTCGTTTGATATACATTTCATATTGGTTGATATATTTCTAGTATTTTAATTTCTCAAATGAAAATTGTTTACACACATACACTCAAACATATGTGTGGTGTTTGGTTGAGTGTTTTTGGTTGCTCAACATTGCTTAGGAACATGTATCTAGTAAAAACTGAAACGAACAGCAAGCTAATATTGCTTGGCAACATGTATCTAGTAAAAAGTGAAAGAAAAAGTAAGCTAACGTAATAAAGCTTTTTTGCGAAAGCTTCAATAAAGCTGTTGTAACATTAATTTTGAATTGTAAAGCGTAAAGCTTTCACACAACGCTCGAATGCTAATGCGAAGACTCGATAAGGTAAACCTTTTTTAATATTAGGGCGGCCCTCTCAACAGTCGCAGAACTTATTTCAATAAAAATATTAATTAAAATACATAAATTAAATTAAGTTTAAAAAAATTGAACATAATATTTTTTTTTTTAAACGGACTTGAATCAAATGCCGTTGGTAAATATACAAATTACAGCAGACAGTTGTCCGAGGCCTTCGGCCACGGACTGTCCCTGCAGGCTGTGTCAGAGACACGGCCATTAAGTTTAACGTAGAATACGCCATCCGATAAGACTGAAAACATATATAACAATAAATGATAAATAATATAAGCAAATGAATTTATTGTTATATATGTTTTCTGTCTTATCGGATGGCGTATTCTACGTTAAACTTAATGGCCGTGTCTCTGACACAGCCTGTAGGGACAGTCCGTGACCGAAGGCCTCGGACAACTGTCTGCTGTAATTTTTATTTTTAATTTTTTAGTAAATATATTTTTAATGTTTTAATATTTTTTTTTCATATTCATGTATTGTCATCCAAATCTGACAAGAGTGCAAAATTTTAGTTCGATTGGTCAACTGCAACTATGTTAAAAATGAGTTACTAGATTTGAACAATACAGACTGATTTGAACAATACAGACAGACAACAAAGCAAGTTAAATAACAACACTGTAAAAACGGGTTTACCGGGTTTTTGCCAAAACTGGAAACCAAAAACCGGCCGCTTACAAAACTGATTTTTCATTAGAGTTCGGAATTTTAGTTCATTCATTCTTTTTAGTTCAGCTCAGCAGCATGAACTATTTCATTAATTTTGTTCACTAGTTCATAGTATCATATCAGGTTAACAGTTCATATGAGTTTTGAACTAAAGAGTAGTTTTCAGTTCAACTTGTAGTTTTAGTTCAATCGAAGCGAATAATCGCGAAAATGGTCTGATTTTTGCAGACTTTTAAAATACTTTGGATACTGTGATATTTTTTTTACCAAACCGGCCTATTGAAGGCATTGGTTGATATAAACCCACGAGGGATAATAACTGAGATCGGCTTAGTGTTTCAGAAATATTGATGTTTCTGTAATGTTTTATATTTTTTTGGAACAAAAGTGCTGATTAGCGCTGCAGTTTTTGTGTAGAGGCCAATTACATATCCATTCCATAAAGATTGCACCATTAGTCGCCTCTGTGCAAATTGAGTGAAACAAAGAGAGCATGAACTAGAAAATGGCAGAGAGAAGTGCACGACTGAAACACAAAAAACTGCTGAAACAAGTGAACTACTGAAACGAAAGAGCGGAACAGAGAGAACTAGTTCATTTAGTTCACAAGAGTGAATCGTTCAATTGAACTAGACCGTTCGTGAACTATACAACTCTATTTTTTATACAACCCGTAAACCGTATTTTTAAAAAATTCCGGGCGGTTTGAAAAGTTCGTGACGTTTTAAAGAAAGTATATTTTTATCGGCAGAAAAATGTTTTATGCCCCTATTACGGTTTACAACACAACTCAGTTGAGTTCAAGTTGAAACAACTTAACTTTAACGCAACTTAACTCCATTTTGGTATTACGAATTACAACTTGTTCCAGTTGAAATTGTCTTGATGTTGCCAGCCTAAAAAAGCAACGATTTGACAACTGATTAAACAGCTGATTCTATTGTGACAAAAAATGAAGACAATAATCATGGTACAAAGAAAGGGTAGAAGCACTAGCCCAGCTAATTTGAACTTTTTTTCTGGACTGAGTGTGAGTAAGTTTTTCTCTTATGTCAAAGTTTGCTTACATTTGTTTGTCTGCAACCCCCGTTCAAATATCAAATAACACTCAATCTTTTTCCAAATGACACTTTTTGCAAATTTGTTTACAATTTCATCATTTTTCTATCAGCTGACTTGACACAACACAAATACTGAGCAAAAACAAAATGCCTGTTGTTTTTGGCTTGTTGTATTTGTTGTCGTACTGCATCTACCATTATATTTCTACCATGACAGTAATTTTCAGTTTTTGTTTGTGTTTTTTTTTTTGGAAATAAATGAAGAAATGGATATTAGTTTGGATTTATTTTACAACGATGAGAGTGTTGATGAAAACGTTGACGTCCTGCGCATACGAAGAAGTCTCCACGATCACTCTAATCCCTTGGAACTTCCAAGCACCAAGTAAGAAAACGATGTGGTTATAATTGAATGGATGTGGCTTTTTTTTGCAGATTTAGAAGTTTCTTTCGTTTAAATAAGGAAACATTTTGCTATCTGCTAGATGAGCTGAAGGAGCATTTTCATAAGCCTTTCCGAGGTACGGCTATACCTCCTATTTTAAAGTTATGCGCAACTCTCAGGTTGCTCGCTGACTGCAGTTATCAGAAGTCCAGTGGAAACGATTTTAATGTGGGACTGGCACAACCTACCGTAGCTGTAGTAATAAAAGATGTTTTAAATATCCTCGAGCAGCGTATTTGTGGGAAATGGATTGAAACCCAAATGAGTGAAGAGGAGCAAAACGCTTCAAAGATTGAATTTTATTCAAAAAGTGGGTTCCCGGGAATATTGGGATGTATCGATGGGGCTCAACAACATCTTTATCTTTATCTCAACAGAAAGGGCTACTACAGTTTAAACGTTATGATTGTAAGTTAAAAGGGAAAATAAATTATTACTCGTCCCCACTTGTGCGCAGTTCTTGATGGCGGTCCTAAACTGCTTAGTTGTATGGCAAAATCCTCCCACAATTCCTTGCTTTTATTTTTGCTGCATCCGTATTGTGGCTTGCCTCGTCCAGTTTCGGGATGTTTCTCCATAAGTTCAACAAGTTTTTCAAATTGTTCTTTTGTTGTAACTCTATTTTTTCTAAAATTGTTCCAAATCGCTGATTAATAAATTATATTAAGAGAAAATTAAAAATTTGTACTTACCCGCTTTCCATTTTTCGCTAATAATTGATTTACAACTGCTATTGATGAGTTGTAATTTTTTGGTGTTTTTGTTAACCGCACTAGCACAGGGTTGTAATCGGTAGTACCACAAAAAAGTTGTAAGACGATTAACTTCAACTTGCCATTTTTTGACAGGTTAAGTTGTTATCGATAATACCAAATTGTAAAATTTCAACTGAAATTTCAACTCAACTGAGTCGAGTTGTAATCCGTAATAGGGGCATTATTTCTCAACAGCTCGATACACTTAGTCCATGGGTTTACCAATTGTTCCTTGTTTTACCAACAATTGGGATTTTGTAGACGTCCTAAAAGGAGCGTCGTTACTATGCTGACCTCTTCATTCGACCGCAATGATAAGAGATTCGAGTCAGCCGAGTCAGTTCATCAGGTTTGGACATAGAAAGTAGTAACCAAGAGCTAAACATGGCGAATGAGCTAGCAATTCGTAGCCCTATTTTTGGATTTTTACAATGGTGACTACACACCTGTGCCCCGGAGACTTGTCACGTTGGAAGCTATTTTTTTTTGCTAAACGGGGTCGTTTTTTCTTCAAATTAATATCGAATCTGACCAACAGCTGTGAATACTTAAGTGACCCTTTTACCCTTGGAAATCGATGTGAATGGCACTGCATGCAACCCAAAGGCCTGTCGCCGTGACCCTGTTGTCCAACAGAGCCACCTTTACCACCTTGGGTTAAATTTAAATGTAAAGTTAAAGTTGAGCTTCTTTGGTGTACACGTTTACTTGGAAAAGTCCACTGCTTTTACTGTTCCTTGATATATTTTGTGTTGTAATGGATCTATGTTTCGTTTATGGCTACAAAACGGCGTAAAACCTCATTCCACTTACCTTTGTAGTGGTGACACGATTGCGCTTAGGGACAAGTGTGAGTAAAAGCGGCACCCACCGCGCGGAATGTTTTTTTATGTCCAAATATGGGATGCATCCGCTTAGTTGAGATACCTAGAACCTCAGCCACCTCAATCACATTTGTTCTGCGACGGTCTAATATCATTCACAGGTTCTTGGCAAGGATTTCTGGCGTGACAACCGTTTTTTGGGCGACCTGAACGTTCGGCGTCTCTTGTGCTAACGCGACCACAATAGAATACAGTAATCCACTTTTTAACCACTGAAGATAATGATTGCATTGCATTGATGATGATGATTCATCTTAACATTACATTTCTTTCGCCGCCGGTTACTATGTGACGACACAATCGAGTATTTAATCATGATAAAGCTTCTCAAAATACCGTTTGTAACCGGTGTAAATTTGTACACGTTGACAAAAATCCACCTGTGTAACATAGTCTCTCAAACACATTCTGCATAAACCATGTATATGCTTAGAACACCCTCCAAACATTCATATATTTGCACGTCCTAAACTATACACACATACATGGCTTCCCACTACATCCCATGAAGGAAATCGGGGGGGGTTCTCACAACCATTGAGCTGCGCGCTTTCTAGTTTTTATACTCACTAATTGGGACCTACAGTTTAACACCGGTTACGAACGGTAGTTTGAGAAGCTTTTTTATGGTTATATACTCGATAGTGTCGCCGAAAGAAATTTAAGGTGGTTAGAGCAGGGATAGAACCCAGGATCTCATGTACAATAGGCGTGCACGCTACCATTGCGGTCTTAAACTCACTTATATTTAAATGCAATCAGTGACATTTTTACATGCAAAGCTTTATAATTTTACGTGGAGCCATATGCGTGTTTCAACCCAAACATCCATATATTTATTTACATCGAATCATTCGTGTATTCCTAAACGAGCTATTGACGACTGAATGCAATAAACCACAATGCAACAGGTCACTCAACAGAAGTAACACTCAATTCATTCACACATATTCCTGAATATTTATGAATCACTGACTGAAAGAATAATGTAAAAATACAGTTATATACATTAAATAACATTAAATTTGACTGAGAACAATTTCCCTTTGACGCTTTTTTATTTTCCTCTCGACAGAGATTAGACACAAAAAAAAACTGAAGTAAACAGAAACAGTGCCCCAAAAACAGCTGCATTTGTATCACAAACAAAACTCTATTTGCCACATAATCACATATATTAAAAATAAATAAATGGTTTCCCATTACATCCCATGATGGGACCGGGGAGAACTTCTCACAATCACTGAGCTGTGCACTTTCCAGTTTCCACTCTCTGATTGGGACCTACAGTTTTACACCGATTCCGAACGGTATTTTGAGAAGCTTTTTCATGGCTATATACTCGATAGTGTCGCCGTCACTATGCCAGGTGGCCGCCGCCGAAAGAAATTTGAAGGTGGTCACAGCAGGGTTCGAACCCATGTACAAGAACCGCGCACACTAACCATTGCACCACCGACGGCCGTATTAATTATTGTGTCTCAAAAATGTCATATTGAATAGCAAACTCAATGTAACGGGTTTTTCAATAAGAGCGCTACAAAAGTTTTTTTAAATAAAACAAAACAGGTTTTAGATACCAATGAAATTCTTTATTCCTGTGAAAGTACGTTCAATGCCATTATGTATGGAACTCGAATTCTTTTGCATGGCCACCACGGGCACGCTTGCAGAAGTCCAGACGCTGAACCCAATTTTCGACGGTTTTCTGGCATAAATCGGCCGATACTGCTGCAATTTCACGTTCGATATTCGTACGAAGTTCATCAATCGTCGCTGGCTTGTTGGCATAGACCATAGACTTGACGTAGCCCCACAGGAAATAATCTAACGGCGTCAAATCGCACGACCGAGGCGGCCAATCGACTGGGCCATTTCGTGAGATAACACGTTCACCAAACTTGGTTTCCATTAAATTGATTGTGGCATTCGCTGTGTGGCTTGTGGCGTCGTCCTGTTGCAACCACATGTCCTCCAAGTCCATATTATCCAATTGGGGCCAAAAATATTCGGTTAGCATTGAACGGTAGCGATTCGCATTCACAGTAATGTGTCGGTCTTGATCATCACGGAAGAAGTACGGCCCAATGACGCCGCCGGCCCATAAACCGCACCAAACCGTAATTTTTTCGGGTGGAATGATGATTCATGGATTACGTGTGGATTGCTGTCTGACCAATAACGTATATTTAGCTTATTGACGAAGCCATTCAGCCAGAAATGAGCCTCATCGCTGAAGATTTTCAAGTTGTTGCTCAGCCCAATTCACGAACAAACGACGCTTATGGTGGTCAAGCGGCTTCAGTTCTTGCGTCAATTTGATCTTGTAAGGATGTAGGCCAAGATCTTTTCACAAAATTCGCCACAACGACGTCACAGAGATGCCCAACGCTTGAGAACGACGTGTGAGAGACACATTTGGGCTTTCTTGAACTGAAGCCTCAGCGGCTGCAATATTCTCGCCACTACGGGCACTTCTTTGTCTCACTGGCACGGGAACATTTTATACTGTGCCTGTGGATTAAAATTTTCCCACTAGACGCTCAATTGTTGATCTGGTAGGACGATTAGGGCGACCATAAATTTGGACTTAGCGCTCTTAAAGTTGAGGCCACTGACTCCAAATTTCGGTAGCAAATTTTAATAATTTCGACTCGTTGTTGGCTCGTATATCTTTCCATGATGAAATGGCAAACCTTACAGAAGAGAAATTTCAAAAGAGCGGGAAAAAATATGGCGTCGTTTGCTGCCCCCAGCGATTTACTTTTGTAACGTCTCTGTTGAAAAACCCTTTATTTGGACACAGTTATACTACATTTGCGACAAACTACAATGGCATGTTATATTTGCTTCCAAAAAGGAAACACGACATACATTTTTAGCGTGTACGTACCTCTCAGTGAGGGTAAAACTAGAAAGCGCTTAGCTCGCTGGTTGTTAGAAGCTCCCCCGAGTCCCTTATGGTGATTAATACGAAACCATTTTTTTACTTGTTATCGGTGATAGTTGTTTACACTTGATAAGCTCACGAAATTCTCCTTTATCACGTTTTTTGTTGAAAATTACGAAGATTTCTGCTTCCAATGGCTGTCGAACACAAATGTTATGACGCAGCTTACTTAAAATTTTGCAGTACTCTTCTACCAAACTGGTAATTAAACGGAGCAGTGTTGATTTTGAATTATTTAAGAGGGAATTTCAAAAAGTTTAGAAGCTTTTAAACTGCCTTCGTCATATACCCGATAGTCACATCGTAGCCGTCGGTGGTGACGACGCCATTATTGAGAATTTAGCCAGGATAAATCTTCTCAAAATACTTTTCGGATCCTTTGTAAAACTGTAGGTCGCCACCCGAGAGTATGAGCGCACAGCTCACTGGTTGTGAGAAGCTCTCTCCAATCTCTTACTGGGATGTAATCGCAAAACCTTTTTCTCCGAAAGATGAAACCTTAGCTTCGAGAGGAAATTGACGAAAATTTCCAATACAGACCAAATTGGTGCGTAGTGTGGTTTCTTTGCCATCTAAAAGGATACAATAATCAGCTTTAACAAAATCTTGGTAATAGTTTTTTCACATGATAGAGATATCCCAGGTAAATTTTCGATAAGAGCTAAACTATGACTTGCCGAAGTATATGATGGCAAGCGGGCCGACAATACGTGTCAAGTCAACTCGGAAACTGGAACAGAATTTCCAAGCTTTAGGAATCTGTATTATAAAATTTCAACTTAAGCCACACCCGGTTTTCTGTTGCCTTGTATTTGTAAGTTAATCAGGTTTTGAAGGAGCATTAGGCTAAAGGAAAAATTAGTCATTAATTAGTACAGTCCCTTTGAAACTTTATACATTGAAGTCAATGCCTTCCCAATTTTTTTTTTTTAATGTTGAAGTTATTTCAATTGATTCGATTAATTTAGTATTTTGATTTGTTTATACAACGATTTGCTGCAGACATCTCCGGACACATGATATCTTGAGTAATTGAAGACTTTAGTTAATTTAATGCCTGGAATTTTATTGCTTTGACTCACTCACTCAGTCACCACAACGAACGTCGTGAGTCAGTTTATCTCATTTTCGTAATTTCCTTGTTGGTTGGTCCTCTTCCTGATTTCTCGTTAAAACAAAAAAGAAACAGAAGAAACAAATTTTCTATGTTATTGATATCAACTGCCAAATATTATCAGACGTTAAATTAAATGGAAACAATTTTGGAAAAAATTTTCTCTGCTCTGTATTTTTAGGTCATCAAAAGGTCGCCTGCGCCTCAACACTTTGGCGGAGAAGTGCTGAAATAGTGGCAATCAAATTGGGCTTAAGTTAACACTGAAATGTAACCAATGTGAAATACGGTCCAGAATGAATAATGAAACGTGGCCAAATAAAGGCAACAGCCGGCAACGGCAACAGCAACAGATACCGTGAATGACTTGCTTGCCGTGGCTGCCTGCAATATCGGCAGCAACTTGCAACACTGCCTGGCAATTTCCTACATTCGGTGAGTTACAACGGATTCTGTCTGATGATATTTCTTTACATTATATCGCACCATTCCCCCATCCAGCCATCCATCCGTTTTATAGGAAATATCTGAATTTGTTTTATGTTGTTGTTGTTGTTTTTTTGTATTTTGCGCTGGTGTTATTTATTTATTTTAAGCTGAACAATAACGCCAACCGGCCAGAGATAATAATTCAAGTAAAGTTTAAGTTTTAACCACATATGCGGAGCGGCCTTTGTATGTGTTTTGTACCCTTTAAAAGGCCAAATCGAGAATAAAAAAGGTTTCCTCGGTATCACTTATTATTCGCTTTGCTTTCGAAATTCAAGCAACTGCGACAGACAAAACAAATTGAAATTGAAAATTTTTGTTTACGAAAGTGCAGCTCTGTGGAATGCCAATCCCTCGCCGCCGCCGACCGGTGTCCGCATCAGCGTCACTCACACACTCCCGACACTTTGGGGATATCCGTGGCCGGGCACATTTATTTTGCACTGAAGCCACTGCTGATAGTGTCGCTATCAGTAACACAAGAACACTTTTAAAAAACGCCAAAATGGCATCAGCGAAATAAAAATGAACTGCACCAAAAAGGAGACATACCTTGCCTTGCCTTGCGTTGCCGTGACGTGCCGTGCCATACCTTGGCCACACATACGAGCATGTTACTCTTAGTGCATCCCGTATGGACAAGAGTACGAGTACTTCGGCCGCGTAATGTATCTAGAATTGGTCAGCAGCAGCAGCACCAGCAGCAGTAGTTGTTCTTACAACACTCATATGTGGTGTTATACGATGTTAAAACAATAAGCTGATTCGAATTTAATGTGGCACAGTGGTTTATTACGCACAATTTGTATTCGCAGATAAATTATATAAAATTATATCAACACCGGGGGTCTGTAACTTTTTGAAAATTTCATAAAAAATTATCAAAATTCATATAATTTCAATACAAAATATTCGAATCTTGTGAATTTAGCTACCGATTTTTATCGTTAAAAGTTACGGAATTGTGCGCTTTTTAGCGATAAAAATCGTTAGGTAAATTGTCAAAATTCATAGAATTTCAATGCAAAATTTCCGAAATTTGTCAATTTAACTACCGATTTTTGTCGTTAAAATATTACAGAACTCCGATGCTGGTGGTGGTCTGATAACAGGTAGTACTGAAATTCCTTTAAGATCAAATGTTGGCATTATAATAATGTTGTTATACCTGGATACCAATAAAATTCATCCTAGGGGCCATAATATTCGTTCACGGGTGATATTGAGGTTAACTTAATTCATATTCCGGTAGAACAACATTACTTACTTACTTAATTATCTGGTCTCGATCAACCCGGAGGGGTCAGGAATCTTACAAAACGAAGATAACATATTTAGCCAACCAGTTCGATCTTCGGTGCAATGGGCCATCGGTGGTGCAATGGGTAGTGTGCACTAGGGTGATGACTTTTTTACAACCTCGTTCCCCTATATCGTAAAAGTTTTTCAACAGAGACGCTACAAAAGTAAATCGATAGGGACAGCAAACGACGCCATATTTTTTCTCGCTCTTTTGTCATTTCTCTTCAGTAAGGTTTGCCATTTCATCATGGAAAGATATACGAGCCAACAACGACTCGAAATTATTAAAATTTGCTACCGAAATTTGGAGTCAGTGGCCTCAACTTTAAGAGCGCTACGTCCAACTTATGGTCGTCATAATCGTCCTACGAGATCAACAATTAAGCGTCTAGTGGAAAAATTTGAATCCACAGTCACAGTACAAAATGTTCCCGTGCCAGTGAGACAAAGAAGTGCCCGTAGTGGCGAGAATATTGTTGCCACTGACGCTTCAATTCAAGAAAGCCCAAATGTGTCTCTCACACCTCGTTCTCAAGCGTTGGGCATCTCTGTGACGTCGTTGTGGCGAAGTTTGCGAAAAGATCTTGGCCCACATCCTTACAAGATCAAATTGACGCAAGAACTGAAGCCGCTTGACCACCATAAGCGTCGTATGTTCGTGAATTGGGCTGAGCAATATCTTGAAGATGATTCGGATTTTCATCGGAAAATCATCTTCAGCGATGAGGCTCATTTCTGGCTGAATGGCTTCGTCAATAAGCAAAATATGTGTTATTGGTCAGACAGAAATCCACACGTAATCCATGAGTCGTCAGTGCATCCCGAAAAAATTACGGTTTGGTGCGGTTTATGGGCCGGCGGCGTTCAATGATAACCGAATATTTTTGGTCCCAATTGGATAATATGGACTTGGAGGACATGTGGTTCCAACAGGACGGCGCCACAAGCCACACAGCGAATGCCACAATCAATTTATTGGAAACCAAGTTTGGTGAACGTGTTATCTCACGAAATGGCCCAGTCGATTGGCCGCCTCGGTCGTGCGATTTGACGCCGTTAGATTATTTCCTGTGGGGCTATGTCAAGTCTATGGTCTATGCCAACAAGCCAGCGACGATTGATGAACTTCGTACGAATATCGAACGTGAAATTGCAGCAGTATCGGCCGATTTTTGCTTGAAAACCGTCGAAAATTGGGTTCAGCGTCTGGACTTCTGCAAGCGTGCCCGTGGTGGCCATGCAAAAGAATTCGAGTTCCTTACTTAATGGCATCGAACGTACTTTCACCGAAATAAAGAATTTTGTACAAATTTGTAGCGCTCTTATTGAAAAACCCGTTATTTAAATGAGTTTTTATTTAAGATTAGATTCGATAAAAAAAAGCTCACGCACAAAATGATTTTAAAATTGTTATTTATCAGCATTTTGGGCAATTTTTTGAAGTCACTGTAAGCAGATATATAATTGAACACAAGCTTTAGAGCCACATTATGTAACATTACATAGGATCATCAAACACACAAGGAAGTTAATTATTCACGTTGTCATTGGAGAGGATGAATCTCAGTGGGAGGTTGTCCTTGTTGCGGCAGGAGTTCGCACGCTCCCAGCGCTGGTTGCTTCGGGCAATGTTGAGTGGAGAATCATCTGTTTTCCAGTGGGTCTTCAACCATTTGAGAGCTGTTGGGTAGTCATTCCGTGCTACAGATAGTTCTTCAAAATCTTCAGGGCGGAACAATTAACTACTAAACCAATGATCAGTCTATGAGTAAGAAAAGAATGAACAGATTTTACGCAACCTGTTCCGGGTTTCAGGCATCAGAATAAACTCAAGAAGAGAGTTCCATCGTGCATTGTAGATATTTGGGATCTGCTTTAACTTTACAAAAGGGATCTCCCTCCTCACAGTGAAGTGACGGAAGGCACGAGTGAGGTGGGAGAGAAACTTCATGTCGTCTCTCCAGTCGCCTCTTGCCTTAATCTCAGTTTTACCATTGCCGAAGGCTGCTTTCTTTCAATTGTTCATAATTGCTCATCAAATCCTGCACAAAGAAGTACTCGATGTTTGGTGATTTAGTCGGTCCATGGAGCTCATCGTCCATGACAACACGAAGAACGCGATTTAGCACATGATGCTGGCAACTGATGAACTTGGGGGTTGGGGTGAACTTTCTCTTCAAACATTTGCTGCAGTCGAACTACAACGCCTGTCTTTTTACCGCTATCACAGGTTGAACTCATCTAGCACATTCTGGAGTCCTTCTGCGATTGTTTGAGCTTTCCCATCTTTCAATTTGAGCGCAGTCAACTTAATTTCTTTAGATTCATTCTTGATGACCACGGTCTGATATTCAAAGCTCTCAATGTGTTTGCCGTCAAAGTGCATGGTCCACTTCTCCAGATAAAGCGTGCTTACCAAGTACTTCTTCACCCGAGCAGCTTCCTTGTATATAGCCTTGTGGATTCCTGACTGATATGGGGTTGGGATTTCAATGCCCTCAGCGGAAAGGTGGTGCCACACCGTTGCTGCTCCGTGGGACGACAGTTTTGAGCTTGTAACAGGGCGTCTTGCTATGTCTGTTGTGTTACGCTTCCTTTTGCTCCTTGATGCTGAATTGTCATCCTCCCAAGGACTATCTGTACTGTTTTCGAATGAGTCCGTACTACTTTCGGAACAATCAGGTATCGCTGAGCTGGTAAGTGTGGACACAGTCGCTTCCATTGCCCTCTTTCGCTTGGATGGGTGGATGGTATTGGCACAACCAGGTTTGCCGCTGGAATAACCAACGCGGCCTTTACTCTCAATTTGTAGAGGTTTGTAGAGGTTCTCATCCTCTTTGCACATTCATTCGCCTTTTACCTTGGTCATATCAAACAGTTCCTTCAATGCATCAAAGATTTGTTTTTTTTCTGCAGCGCTCGTAGTCTTCCAGAAGTTTTGTTAGTTTTGCACAAATGGCTTGATCAGATATATGCGGGAACTTCAATGTTTTGCTCCATAGGGCTCTAAGCTCTATAGCAATTAGACCGATCCTCTTTCTCCGTCCTTGGGCAGTGGACTCAAGAAATTTGATGCGTCCAATGACGTGGGTTTTCAGAGGCATGCGTCTCCGTTCACTTAATGGTGCTTCAACAATTGCCACGTTGCCTCTTCTTGATGGCGCTTGAAACTGGACTAGGTTCTTTGTCCAGGTTTCCTTGTTCTTCTCCGTTTTAGAAGAGCTCTTCTTGAATGACATGTTGTATTCTATTCAACAACTTAAATGGAAAAGGCCTTCCCGTTATTAAAGGCCTTAATTATAATTCACTATTCACTTTTCATCGATTACTATGATCAATGTCTCATTTTGTTCACAGGTTATGTGGCTTTTCGTGAAAGTTATAAGACTTGACACTTTTTTCCGTTTTGGATTTATATAATTAAAAAAAAAAAAAATTTTAATTTTTTCACAAAAATGTCATTTCAAAGTGGTGCGTGACCTTTTTCAATATTTAAATGGAATAAACGTTATTTTAGCCATTAATAGGCAAAAGTTCATTCATTCGTGCAACAGGAAATAATTTTTGAGAAAAAAAAAACCAAAAAGTCATCACCCTAATGGGGATATCGCCTAAGAACTTCTAAGATAATCTTACCATAGTTTATGTTGGAGTTTGAACTGTCTTGCACCAAAATGGCGAGGGGTTTGTCAAGGCCACCGTGATTTACTGTGATGCTGGTGGTACGAGGAGGATCTACCGACTGCTGTTGTGTTATAGATGTTAGAATGACAGCATAATGCCTGCCTCATTGTCTCAATCATCCCCAAGTACGGCGGCAATTATTTGCAGCTCAGCAAACTGTTTAACATCTTTCCTTGTTATTGTGTCTCTTTCAAAGTATTTCAAAAGAGTATAACGATAACGAAAGAGTAACGAAATGGTTCTGCTGTTGAGGTAATCGATAAAAGATATTATAACCACCACCGACGTTCTCATTTTGTTTAGGCTTCTGTTTTATAGGTGTAAATGTTGTTCAGCTTACCTGCTGTTTCACGGGTATAAGGCTTGTCGACGCCATACTCGACGAGGTAAAAACTGTGTATGTATTTAGCTGCACACTACGCTGTTGCTGTTGGAGTTGTGCGGTATATTGTCACTTATCACAATAGGTTTTTGTTGCTGTATCGACGAACGACCTGCTGTACTCACAGTGGCGCCGCCATTGTTTGAAGGGACGTTTGGAACTTGTAGGCTGCTGAACAAAATGGAAAAAGGCTTTACCCTCTCGACATAAATGTCGTCGATTACTTTACTTACCTTAAGTTGTCTGTAGATCCACTTTTATTGTACGCCTATGGGGTTCGAAGTTTTAATACAAGGTGTTTCAAAAGAAGTCATCCGATGTTGTTTGGTTCTCATTTTTTTTCTAAATGAAAAATTGCGATTCTGTTTTTTGATTATGTTTATCTGAACCTTTGGAATTTTATTGGTTAAGTTGAGAAGATGATATCGGTTAAATGGGCGCCGTCACAATTGATTACCATACGGGATCGTTTTATGTCATTTTTCATCACTTCGGCGAGAACTTCGGGCGACAGATTTTCGCACTCGTTTCGAATGTTGACCTTGAGGGCTTCCAGGGTCTCGGGCTTGTTAACGTAAACACGGGACTTCAAAAGACCTTACAAAAAAAGTGTGGAACGGTTACATCGAGCGATCTTGCGGGCCAGTGTAAATCGCCAAAACGAGAGATGAGGCGACCTGGGAACGCCGCCTTCAGAATATCGTTGCTCCGTCCTGTTGGAACCATATGTCCTCCAGGCCTAATTCGTCGAGTTGCGGCAGAAACAACTCGGTTAACATGGCCCTATATCGCGCACCGTCCACTGTTGTCGTTTGACCAGCGGCGTTCTCGAAAAAAATGGCTCGGTGACTCCTCCAGCGTGAACAGCGCACCATGCAGTCCCTTTGAGCAGGTGTAATGGCTTCTCATGCATCACTCGTGGATTTTCGGTGCCCCAGAAGCGATAGTTTTGCTTGTTCACGTACCCGCTGAGGTGGAAATGAGCCTCATCGCTCATTATGATTTGGTGGAAAAATCGTCCTCTTCGTCCATGAGATTGAGGATGGCTTGGGCGTAGGTTACACGCGTTTGGCGGTCGACAGGCAGCAGCTGATGCATGGACTGGACTTTGTCTGGGAACATGCGCAGGTCTTTGACCAAAGTTCGCCATAGGGACGACCGGCTGATGGCTAATTGCGAGGCACGGCGTCTGGTCGATGTTTCCGGCGACAGCTCGACATCGTCGGCAACAGCGGCGATATTTTCGCAGAACGGGCGCTCCAGGGGCGGCCACTCCTGGAAATGTCTCGTGTGTTTCCATACTCTACAAGTTTAGTGGCCAAACGGCACAGTGTTTGCGCAGTCGATGTCGGACGGCCGGGCAATCGGCGACGGTATTAGCGCTGCGCCAACACCACAGACGAATTGTTACCCAAAAAATAGACACCATTATTCCGCGTTCTTGGGGAGTGTATCGCTCCATGGCTTGTTTACTTGTATTCAACAACTGTCTAGTCCATAAATGTCAAACCAAATTTGACATTCGCGGCCATTTGCAAAAATAAGAGCATCTTCCAATAGAAGAAAATCGAAGCAGTAATCCAGATAAAATAAGTGACTTAAGCAGTTGCCAATTAACCACTGCGGTCGAGAATTAACTGTATTGAAGATTCCATGCACGTTGCCGATCAGCCAAGGGGCCCAAATTTGAGTATTGTTTCAATACATGCATGCAGGCTAATTTTGGGCTATTTTTAGTAGATGTGTGTTATATGTTATGTTTCTAGTTGTTTTAAACTTTTTTTGTTTATTTTGTGTTATGAGAGCTACGAAACTGTATATTAAGTTAATTTAATTTACTTAAGGTTTCTAGTTCAATTGCAATGAAAGTAATTGACTAAAAATATTAAATTTTTTAATCTTTTGTCGACCGACAAAAATTATGATCAACTGGGATCAGCGAGCGATTTTCACTTCTGAACACTTCAGACCCTAACCGAAGTTAGTGATTTTATTTCGTTACCCTTTACTACCAATTGCTGAAAAAAATTGTTTTTTTTAAACTTTGGTCCAGTTTTTGATTTCATAGTTAAATATAAAATACTTGTGTAAAAATTAATTTTTTTCAGTGTAAAGTTAAATACATTACTCTGTCGGAATTTAGGTCTGGCAATACCATAAAATGTCGAACTAAAATTTCAAAAATTAAAATGTAGAAAGTTCCGAGGACGACGATGATGAAAATGTCGAACGTAATGATATAGATTTTTTTTAAACGAAGTTTTTTTTTTGTACTCCCATATAAATCTTGTATGGTTATGAGACGAACTTCTCAAACTTTTTATTTATTTTATAATTCCTAATAAATTTGGTAGAAAAGTTTAAAACGTTAAACCTTGTTAAGAATCGAAATTTTATGTGAAAAGGTAAAATTACACATGCTCTTCCCTCCGTTAGGTTAGTTATCGAAATCCTGATCGAAAAATGTTTGCCAAAAATGAAATCGGGCCATCCAAAAACCTATGAAACGATACCCATAACGTTTTTTTTTTTAAATTTAAAGGCTTGCGCATGTTCCCATGCAAAGTCCAGTCCGTGCATCAGCTGCTGCCGGCCAAGCCATCCTCAATCTGGTGGACGACGAAGTAGACAATTTTTCCACCAAAATCATAATGAGCGATGAGGCTCATTTCCCCCTCAGCGGGTACGTGAACAAGCAAAACTATCGCTTCTGGGGCACCGAAAATCCACGAGTGATGCACGAGGAGCCATTACACCCACTCAAAGTGACTGTATGGTGCGGTGTTCACGCTGGGCGAGTCATCGGGACATTTTTTTTTCGAGAACGCCGCTGGTCAAACGACAACAGTGGGCGGTGCGCGCTATAGGGCCATGTTAACCGAGTTTTTTTTTCTGCCTCAATTCGACGAATTAGGACTGGAGGACATGAGGTTCCAAGAGGACGGAGCAACGGCGCACACTGCGCGAGCCACAACCGATATTCTTGAATGCGGTGTTCCCGGGTCGCCTCATCTCTCGTTTTGGCGATTTGCACTGGCCCGCAAGATCGCCCGATTTAACCGTTCCACACTTATTTTTTGTGCGGTTTTTTGAAGTTCCGTATTTACGTGAACAAGCCCGAGACCCTGGAAGCCCTCAGGGTCAACATTCGACGCGAGTGCGAGAATCTGCCTCCCGATGTTCTCGCCGAAATGATGTAAAATGGCATAAAAGGATCCCGTATGGTAATCAATTGTGACGGCGCCCATTTAACCCATATCACCTTCTCAACTTAACCAATAAAATTCTAAGGGTTCAGATAAACATAATCAAAACACAGAATTGAAGTTTTTCATTTAGGAAAAGAAAATGAGAGCCAAACAACATCGGATAACTTCATTTGAAACACCTTGTAGAAAGTTAAAATAACAACTTGCTGATTATGAGAGTCTCGACCCTGACCGTGCATGGAGTTTAATGGTAAAGTATTTGTGCATGTACAGGGTGATCCAAATACAAGTATCTTTTTAAAAATATAATGAAAGGAAAAAAAAACATAAATGGTTTCCCATTACATCCCATGAAGGGACTGGGGAGAACTTCTCACAATCACTGAGCTGTGCGCTTTCCAGTTTTCACTTACTGATTGGGACCTACAGTTTTACACCGATTCCGAGCGGTAATTTAAGAAGCTTTTTCATGGCTAGATACTTGATAGTGTCGCCGTCACTATGCGAGGTGACCGCCGCCGAAAGAAAATTTGAAGGTGGTCAGAGGCGGGTTCGAACCCAGGATCTCATGTACAAGGGCCGCACACACTAACCATTGCACCACCGACTAACCATTGAAAGGAACTAAGATTAATTTTTTGAAATATTGTGTCTTTATTATTATGGAACACGATTTCATTCATGTGACTGCCGTGGCTGGCTTAGCAGTAGTTCATCCGGCAAGTCAAATGTTTCAAGACTTTGTTGACGGTTTCGGTCTTGAACGGCACCCCACAATGAAAAGTCTAAAGGGGGCAAAACATCATCAAGACGGCTGATAACATGATTGCGAACTTAGTGCAACCTCGATCCATTGTTTGATGCGCTGCGTAGCAGGGTGTGCCGTCCTGCTGACAGCAAATATTGTCCAAACTCATATCTTCTATTTCCGCCCATAAAAGGTACGTAATCATGGCACTGTATTGCTCGCTGTTCACTGAAATTTCGTTTCCAGCAGCATTGTTGAAAAATTGGGCCAATGATGCCATCACTTCAAAATCCTCACCAAACTCTCAATCTCTGTGGATGCATATGCTTCTCGACAATGACGTACGGTTTTTTCGATCCCCAGATGGGCCAATTTTGTTTGTTGACATACCCTATTGGAGCTTCTGCAAGGCCCATATTTCCCAACGTTGTTCAAGCGTAAAGCGTCTCATTTTGACGTCTAGATTCTCTTCGCAGCGTCATGCAAGTAACAAAAATACTTGAATTAACATATAAAATATTTTCCTCACAAATCTGCCTCAAGCAGCCACTGTGCCACGTGTCGAAAAACTGAATTACAAAAAATAGAAGACCTTAAAGAGCTGCTCTTAAAGGTATTCAAAGCTTACTAACCAATTTAAGCTTTTGCTAAACAAATAGTTTTATTTCGGACAATTTTTCCCCCCTGTCGTTATCAGAGAGTTGTTATTGCACTTCACATACGGCGATGAGTATTTTGTACAAAATCCAAATGGATCAATGGTGATTTAGACTTTTTTTCCACTTTACGTAACACCCACGAACATTATCAGCTCCTCCGCTTATATGGGAAGTTCTTTAGCGGAAATCTTCTGTGTCTGCTTGTGCTAGCTGGCTGGCTGGCTGGCTGGCTGCTTCACTGGCTGTTAGTGGACGAGAGTTCATCTTTAGTTTAGTTTAATCCAAGCATTTTATTTAAGCTTAAAAGCTATTCCTGCATCCATTCCAGCCAGCCAGTGCCGTGCACATTCTGGCTTAATATGCAACAATTTACATCGCCACCACAGCGTCATCATCTACGTTTTCATCATCCTTTGCATCCATAGTGGAGTGAAAGAGTTTTGTCTTATAATGGTCATAAGCAACATTGTTCCAGGGGTTATTTACTGTCTTCTCTACACCATGTAACACTCAACAATTGCGCCGGCTAAGGAAGAAGGTGAAGTCTTCCTCCGCTAATGCTGATCCTGGTGCTGTTGCTTTGTTGTTATATCTAGAACACATGTCACTTTTTCTTACGAGGATTAAAACTTAAAATGACGCCAATAATGTTGGCCGGTAAGTCTGACTACCCCATCTGCATGTTATTACATGCGCAGGGGAGGGTGGTATGCAAATGTTGGGAAATAGAGTTGGTGTAAAGAAATGTAATCAAATATTTGATGTTGTTCTCAAAAGTAATTAAAAGCTTAATTTTTGTAGGTTCCACATTGAACAAAGGTGTTCTTCGATAACACAGTGCATTACGAAAAAATATAAACATATACAGACACCACTACGTGATAAAAGACCAACATAAAAAGACCCGTTTCTTCCAGTTTTGCCCAAAGCCATGCACTTTATGGGCCCTCAAAGATTTGGGGCCTCGGTGATCATATTTTCAGGTTCATATCTTGGAACCCGTTCGGAATTTTTATTTACTCTCTGAGGGAAAGTTGTAGATCTTATCATAAAGAACAAATAAAACGTAGAACAAAAGAACGTATAAAATCAATAAAAACTTCATCGCAAAAAACTTAAAGAAATTCGATTTTTTTAACATTTTCCCCCTGTTCATGTCCATAGGTAGCAAACCGTTCAAAATTCAAGGAAACAATCGACTAACGGGTTTTTCAATAAGAGCGCTACAAAAGTTTTTTTAAATAAAACAAAACCGATTTTAGATACCAATGAAATTCTTTATTCCTGTGAAAGAACGTTCGATGCCATTATGTATGGAACTCGATTTCTTTTGCATGGCCACCACGGGCATGCTTGCAGAAGTCCAGACGCTGAACGCAATTTTCGACGGTTTTCAAGCATAAATCGGCCGATACTGCTGCAATTTCACGTTCGATATTCGTACGAAGTTCATCAATCGTCGCTGGCTTGTTGGCATAGCCCATAGACTTGACGTAGCCCCACAGGAAATAATCTAACGGCGTCAAATCGCACGACCGAGGCGGTCAATCGACTGGGCCATTTCGTGAGATAACACGTTCACCAAACTTGGTTTCCAATAAATTGATTGTGGCATTCGCTGTGTGGCTTGTGGCGCCGTCCTGTTGTAAACACATGTCCTCCAAGTCCATATTATCCAATTGGGGCCAAAAATATTTGGGTATCATTGAACGGTAGCGATTCGCATTCACAGTAATGTGCCGATCTTGATCATCACGGAAGAAGTACGGCCCAATGACGCCGCCGACCCATAAACCGCACCAAACCGTAATTTTTTCGGGATGCAATGATGATTCATGGATTACGTGTGGATTGCTGTCTGACCAAGCCATTCAGCCAGAAATGAGCCTCATCGCTGAAGATGATTTTCCGATGAAAATCCGAATCATTTTCAAGTTGTTACTCAGCCCAATTCATGAACATACGACGCTTATGGTGGTCAAGCGGCTTCAATTCTTGCGTCAATTTGATCTTGTAAGGATGTAGGCCAAGATCTTTTCGCAAAATTCGCCACAACGACGTCACAGAGATGCCCAACGCTTGAGAACGACGTGTGAGAGACACATTTGGGCTTTCTTGTACTGAACCCTCAGCGGCAGCAATATTCTCGACACTATGGGCACTTCTTTGTCTCACTGGCACGGGAACATTTTGTACTGTGCTTGTGGATTCAAATTTTTCCACTAGACGCTCAATTGTTGATCTGATAGGACGATTATGACAACCATAAATTGGACGTAGCGCTCTTAAAGTTGAGGCCACTGACTCCAAATTTCGGTATTAAATTTTAATAATTTCGACTCGTTGTCGGCGCGTATATCTTTCCATGATGAAATGGCAAACCTTACTGAAGAAAAATATCAAAATAATATGGCGTCGTTTGCTCTTATGTGGGCGATTTTAGACCATTGTTGGAGTTTGGTCTCTATGGAGTCGAAAGGTTTCAAATTTTCCATGTTCACAGTTAGGTGGACGGAGAAAGTTCGTTTGTTCTTTCATTTTCCAAGACGCTGGGGTTCTTTAGAGTTCATATTAACCTAAAGCTGTTTGTGGTGGCGAATTTGATCATCTCTTTCTTAAACTCGCGATCTAAAACATTTTGAGACGATATTTCATTAACTGACGCTTGACTATCTGTGAATGGCTTGGTATGGCAATCATCTAAAATATCCGTCATCCCCTTGATTCAGACTTTTATGATTAGGAAGGCTAAACAACCGTTCAATATTTAGATCCTGGATGAAGAATCCTATACCCTATCTTCTTTACGTCCTAGACATATGTAAAGTATAGCAGTGGATTCCTTGCTTGCCATCTGCTAGGAAGCTCTCCGCTAATGACGTACGATAGTTTATCGTTACCATTTTCTCTGGAATGCATTCGGTTCTCTGTTCCCATGATGAGCAGTTTAGTTGGTTTGCGGTGCTCTGGTATAAAATACCCTATTGCCTGTAGTCGTTCGTTTGCCATTGGAATCATTCGTTCCCCAATGTAAATATTTAGCAGTTTCCAATGCAACACTTCTTCACCATTCCTGTGAACCAGACTGCAGATAAAACAAAAACAAAATGGTTTCCCATTATATCCCATGATGGGATTGGGGAGAGTTTCTCAGAACTAGTGAGCTGTGCGTGCTCTAGTTTTGCACTCACTGAATGGGGCGTACAGTTTAACACCGGTTCCGAACAGTATTTTTGCGAAGCCTTTTCATGGCTAAATACTAGTTAGTGTCGCAGTCACTAAACATGGTTACCGCCGTCAAAAATAATGTTTAGTGGTCAGAGCAGGGTTCGAACCCACTGCACCACCAACACCCGTAAGATGCATACGCTAATATTGGTCTGATCATGCTTATAGCCAGAGTGTCATCCAAGGGGAGAGGCCCAACAGGCGTCTTTTACTCTCTAACCTATTTGTGGTTATTCTAAGGTAGTTTCCGATCCCAAGTATTTGACCATATTGGACAGCTTTTTATAAATCTGGTTTTACATTTCATGGTTACCGTTGACGATGCTCACCGTTAATGCTACTGATACAATACATCTCCCGGCATATTCCAGAACCATTAAAAGCCAATTACTTTTGTAATATTTTCGCTCTGTGTATTTCGATTCTCTTCATAAAGTCCAGTGACATATGTCGTACAAAACTTTGCTAATCGCAAAGAATTAACCAATGTTACCCTTATATACATTCAAACCCCACTTGAAGCAAACAACTTTTGAACTGTTTTTTTTTTTGAAATCAAATTTTCTTATGAAAATAAATTCTTACAAATATAAAGATCTTGATGGAAACTTCAAGAAAAACAATTGAACGTAATCAATTTTTGCATTGTTTGGAATTTTTGGCGAACTTACCATAATTTTCACACCTTCCCTCGTTCTTCGAGTATTACCATTGCTTACATACAATAGTAGTCCTCACCATTTGTTGTACGTGTGACGCTGATGATGCTGCGCCGTCTGTTGCCGGTGAGGTTGATGCGGTGTTGCTCGATGTGGATGTAGATGTGGTGGTGCTGTTGCTGCCACTGATGGCGGTGTTGCAGATGATGATGGTGATGGTGATGGCAATGGCGATGATGATGACGATGGGACAATGACGATGATGGGGTTTTAAAGAGGATATATGACACTTTTAGTAAAAAGAATCTATAGGTATAGATAATTCCTATAACTTGTTTGTTAAACTAATCAATGTTGATGGTTATTTATTTTAAAAGCCTGAATTTAACTATAAATAATGATGACTTCTTGTGATAGACCCTTCCTGTTCCACACGAGCTGTGGGAGTTTCCATTTCATTTCTTTTCATTCCGTTGCGTTTCATTTCCTTCGTCTCTTTGCTGACTTTTGGATAAAATTGAAAAACTTTTTAGTTTTCTACATGTAAAGTTGGTTAAGCTTGTTTGAAGTAGTAAGCTGATTGTGGCTTGAAACTACAAATCTGCTGCTGTAAAATATATAAATGTGACACTTGAAATCTATTTGAATTTGTGCAGAGATTTGTTAAATAAATGGGAACTTCTATAGAATTGTTAGTGTTTCTACAATTATTTTTTTGCTTTATTTATAATCAAATTGATTATGAATGTTTGTTTGTCGTCCTTCGAAGAGTCACCCAAAATTTACGAAAAAAATTAATACGTGCCATCTTATTGAACAAAATCATTTCCGAAACTGGTAGTTTGTGCATATACACTAAAATTTTGGACTGTTTGCTGTAAAAATATTGACTTACAAGCTACGAAAATCCTGGCTATTGACCGAGTTTGAAGTAAAATTCAAAAACCGTCCAGTATACCCGATATTTGGGAGAAAGTCGACTTGTGCGACCTCTAAACCTCTTCCGAAAAGTTGAAAAAATCTCAAAAATACTTTACTGTATAAGCTTTCAAATAAAGCATGAGCAAAAAAAATTTTTATTGATGGGACACCCTAATACACACGCTGACAAATTTGTTTTTTTGTTGTTTGGATGCAAATATAACGTGTTTGTAAGTTGTCGCAAATATAGTTCACTTGTGGCCAAACGCATTGTGTTTGCTATTCAGCATAACATGTTTGGGCCATAATGATTAATAGCTTATAATATATGTATTTGTGACGAAAACTATGGTTGCAAACATGCACATGGTTCCTGCACTATGTTGCAGGGGCCGTTAGTTTTCAGCGTGCAAGTTATTTGCTTTTAATGCATGTGAATAAACAACCCTAATTTAGACGTGGCTACGTGGCTTCTTTAATATTTATGATTATACTGCATCGCTCAGATCGTTTCTCTATTTAAAAATCAATGCAATCCGTTTAAATTACTGTAACACGAAACAATCCATAATTTGGAAGACTAGAACCGCAGATATTAGTTCCGGTCTGCCCACGTACTTCTCGTTTAGTAATTACGACATTCTCCAACAATTAGCCGTGACATGGTTAACCGATCAGATTCTGTGTTTTGGTTAGGTTAGGTTACACAGACTGTGAGCTCTTTCCAAAGAAGCTTACCCAAGTAGCAGTGATGACGTTTTGAATAGCCACGTTACCCTGAAAACAAAATAGAAAAAAGAAAAAAATGTGCCAGTAATATATGGAGGTTACCCGTCATACCCAATTAGTGATGTTAATGTATTTTAGAAGTAGACTGGTTTCAATACCTCCAACGTCCTGCATTCCGTCAAAAAGGTGTTTCCCAAATATGTCCTCTTTGCCAAGGTTGGGCACTGTAGAAGATAGTGTTCAGGGGTCTCCGCCGCTAGTTCGTCGTCGCAGCAACAACTGCAACGCCTGTGTTGTAAAGGGTTTTTCAACAGAGGCGCTACAAAAGTAAGTAACATTTCTCTTCAGTGAGGTTTGCCATTTCATCATGGAAAGATATACGAGCCAACAACGAGTCGAAATTATTAAAATTTACTACCGAAATTTGGAGTCAGTGGCCTCAACTTTAAGAGCGCTACGTCCAATTTATGGTCGTCATAATCGTCCTACCAGATCAACAATTGAGCGTCTAGTGGAAAAATTTGAATCCACAAGCACAGTACAAAATGTTCCCGTGCCAGTGAGACAAAGAAGTGGCCGTAGTGTCGAGAATTTTGCTGCCGCTGAGGTTTCAGTTAAAGAAACCCCAAATGTGTCTCTTATGTTCGTGAATTGGGCTGAGCAACAACTTGAAAATGATTCGGATTGTCATCGGAAATCATCTTCAGCAATGAGGCTAATTTTTGGCTGAATGGCTTCGTCAATAAGCAAAATATGTGTTATTGGTCAGACAGCAATCCACATGTAATCCATGAGTCATCATTGCATCCCGAAAAAATTACGGGTTGGTGCGGTTTATGGGCCGGCGGCGTCATTGGGCCGTACTTCTTCCGTGATGATCAAGACCGGCACATTACTGTGAATGCGAATCGCTACCGTTCAATGATAACCGAATATTTTAGGCTCCAGTTAAATAATATGGACTTGGAGGACATGTGGTTCCAACAGGACGGCGCCACAAGCCACACAGCGAATGCCACAATCAATTTATTGGAAACCAAGTTTGGTGAACGTGTTATCTCACGAAATGGTCCAGTCGATTGGCCGCCTCGGTCGTGCGATTTGACGCCGTTAGATTATTTCCTGTGGGGCTACGTCAAGTCTATGGTCTATGCCAACAAGCCAGCGACGATTTATGAACTTCGTACGAATATCGAACGTGAAATTGCAGCAGTATCGGCCGATTTATATTCAATTTATTGGAAACCAAGTTTGGTGAACGTGTTATCCCACGAAATGGCCCAGTCGATTGGCCGCCTCGGTCATTCGATTTGACGCCGTTAGATTATTTCCTGTGGGGATACGTCAAGTCTGTAGTCTATGGCAACAAGCCAGCGACGATTGCTGAACTTCGTACGAATATCGAACGTGAAATTGCAGCAGTGTCGGCCGATTTATGCTTGAAAACCGTCGAAAATTGGGTTCAGCGTCTGGACTTCTGCAAGCGTGCCCGTGGTGGCCATGCAAAAGAAATCGAGTTCCATACATAATGGCATCGAACGTACTTTCACAGGAATAAAGAATTTCTTTGTAGTGCTCTTATTGAAAAACCCGTTATTTCAATGTTAGCAACATGTGAATATGCTGATAGAAGGCCCCTGTTACATTATGCAATAACCATGCTAATGTTTGGAACATTTTCAAGAATTGAAGATATGCTGCTTTTTTGATTCTTTGTTGTCTCTCCCGTATTGGATTTTAGCAATTTTAACAAATAGACCCAAATTTGGGTCACCATCACATATGTTGCAACATATTAATCATTGTGTCTCCAAAATATAATATTGAATAGCAAACACAACGTGTTTGGATATAAGCATGCTATATTTGCGACAAGCTACAAATGCGCTATATTTGGATTCAAACAACAACAAAATACAAAATTTTCAGCCAGTACCAATCGTCTACTAACCGGGTATGATAGCTGATATTCTGATTATTATATTCCTGTGCACATATAAAGGATTTTCCCATAAGGCCTTGACAACTTTTTTGATGTGTTAACATCTATAGGCGCGTGTAGGGACTTAACTCACAAAGCGATCACACAGATTGTTTGGCGTTATACTCCTCCGAAACGGCTGGACCGATTTGTATGAAATTTTGTTTGCATATCGGGTAGGTCTCAGAATCGGCCAACATCTATTTTTCATACCCCTAAATGATACGTGTGACCCACCCCTATATAGAACACAGATTTGTCCTACCGCGAAACACAGATTGTAAGACTGCGAAAAAAACACACACTGATGTAGCGGCAGCGAATATTTGTTCTTGCGTGGGTGCGAAGCACCCTCAGAGCAAAGAGAATAATGTTGTGGTTATACGTATATAAAAATGAGAAGGCAAGAGAGCAACGAAAGTTGTGTGAACTTATGTAGCGTATGTACGAACATAACAATGTATGTATGGACATGTGTCTATTGCTTTGCATTCGTTTTGTTTTGGTGGGAATGAAACAAAAAGTATTAAGCAAGAAAATAATAACACTTGTCTTTAATTATTTTTAAGTGTTATTAAGTAGTAATATTATTGAAATGAAACGTCATCATATGACTGAACGCTGTTTTTTATTTTCCAATGTAACATTTACTAATGTGTTCATAGAAATCGAACAGGTAGCGTGCAACAAAAAGGTGTTAACACATCGCCCGTGAGTTCGAACACTCATCGGTGTTTTTAAGTAAAACGCAAACCATTTGAGATATTTACAAAGCTTTATGATCGTCTTGAAATACAATCAATACATTTATCAATGGAACTCGACTTCGTTCATATGGCCACCGCAGGCACATCGGCAGTGGTCGATTCGTTGGACCCAATTTTCGATGACAAGGTTACACATTTCGGCCGAAACGGCGCCTATTTCGTGTTCAATGTTGGCTCTGAGTTCTGCCAACGTCGTCGGCTCGTTGGCATAGACCAATGATTTGACGTAGTCCCAAAGAAAAAAGTCTAGAAGCGTTAAATCGCACGAACGAGGCGGTCAATTGACTGATCCATTTCTTGAGGTAACACGGTCACCAATCTTACTCTT
This sequence comes from Phaonia tiefii, assembly GCA_963931995.1. Taxonomy (NCBI): domain Eukaryota; kingdom Metazoa; phylum Arthropoda; class Insecta; order Diptera; family Muscidae; genus Phaonia; species Phaonia tiefii. The sequence continues at coordinate 38,448,104 of OZ008369.1, forward strand.
CAATAGATCGATTGTAACGTGTGATGTGTGACTTATGGCACGGTCCTGTTGAAACCACATATCGTCCGAGCCCATGTTTTCCAATTCGGGCCCAAAATAATTGGTAATCATGGCGCGATAACGATCGCCATTCGGCTTCAGTTCTTGAGTCAGCTTTATCTTGTATGGGTGTAAACTAAGATCTTTATGCAAAATTCGCCATAAAGTGGTCTTGACGATGTCCAGTTCTTGAGAACGCCGCGGAATCGACTGATTTGGATCGTTTGCTACAGACGTCTGAACGGCAGCGATATTTTTGTCACTTCGCCCAACCCGTTATCTCACTGGCACGACAGCATCACACAATGAATATATAGACTCAAATTTTTGCACTAAAATTGTTATTGCTTGTCTACTAGGGCGAGAATAACGACCGAAAATTGGAGTTAACGCTCTTAAAGTTGCGGTCACCGACTCCGAATTTCGGTAGTATATTTTTATGATTTGCATACATTGTTCGTTCGTGTACTTTACCATGATGAAAATTTTGAGTTTACTGAAAAAAAGGAAAGTAACAGTTAGATGATCAGTGAAATAGTGCGTTCACAAATGAAATTCAAATTTGTCAAGTACCTATTGGAAAACCCATTATAAGGAACTTGGTCCTCTTACCGTCATATCCCTATACCCCGTGATATGTGATAGGTAGTGAGTTCTCTCCAGTTGCTGTCTGCCTTCTGGTGGAAGCTGCGAATCAAAACGGTTCGTCCATCCGCATTTCCATTAGAGTATTACCTGGCCTGTTCATTAACGGCTTCGCTTCCGCCTATATTCGTATGATCTGGAACCCACACTAGGAAAAGTGTTGTCGTGGCGCCAATATCGTTTGAAAAACTGGTGCATTCACGTATCGATCCAGTATTGATCTATTCTCCTCTGAGGGTAGAGTCGTTTTCGCCGCTTGGCTACACGAGAAGATTTTCACACTTGTCTCTACTTCAAGGTCAGTTCGTAACTGGTGACACGCCTCTGATATCACCACTAGTTCCGCTTGGAAGATACTGTCATAAACAGGGATACCGATTGATAGTGAAGTTGAGAAGACCCCAGCTCCAACTCCACTATCCAAAATTTTTTAATAAACGCAAAAGTTATTGAAATTGTAAACCTTATGGTGACTTTTGGGCCATCCTGTGTTTGCCAGGCTTGCACTGTAGGAGATGATGTTCAAGAGATCCCGCCACAAGCTCGCCGCGGCCCAACTACGACAGTAACGCCTGTTTTGTATTCCAAAGTTTGCCGTATTGTTATCAAATTTCCAGTATCCGGTTATGACAGCTGTCTGTCTAGCTGTGGTTTTCCTGTTAAGAGTCATCAGCAAATCGATTCTCTTACCATCATACCTAGGTCATATACCCCGTGATGTGCGATAGGTAATGAGTTCTCTCCAGTTTATGTCTGCCTCCTGGTGGAAGTGGCAATCAGTCACGTTACCCACCAATTTTCCTCCATACGCATTTCTACTTGAACCTTTCCTGGCTAGTTTATCCGCGTTATCGTTTTCGGCTACATTTGTATGATCCGGAAACTACACTAGGGAAATTGTTGTCCTGGGGACGGAATCGTCTAGGAAACTGCTGCATTCTCGAACCAGGAAATCACGAACACGAATTCACGATCGAATCGAATTCTCCTCTGAGGATAGAGACCTTATCACCGCTTGGCTCTACGAGAAGATTTCCACACTCTTTCCTACTAAAACGTGATTTCACAACTGATGCGTCGTCTCCAATGTGGTTGGTCACTACTTCCGCTTGGACGATGCTGCTAGCAATAGGGAGACCTATTGATAATGTTATACTCACTACTTCCGCTTGGACGATGCTGCTAGCAATAGGGAGACCTATTGATAATGTTATACCCATTTGCATAAACCCCAGCTCCCACTCCACTATACGTCTTAGATCCATCCGTAAAACTATCTATGTCAACATCCTGCAATGGTGGGTAGTTCTTCCACTCTTCTTTAGGCGCTAAGATTGTTCTGCAGTTTTTCCGGAATTTCAACACTGGACTGGCATGGTGCCTGCTTTCAGGCACCCCTAGGTTATTTGTAACTACGTTCGGGTTTCTGTGCAGTGCCAAGTTGCTCACACCCCCAATGATGGTTTCCCATTACATCCCACGAAGAAATCGGGGAGAGCTTCTCACAACCAGTGAGCTGTGCGCTTTCTAGTTTTATACTCACTGATTGCGACCTACAGTTTTACACCGGTTACGAACGGTATTTTTGAGAAGCATTTTCATGGTTAAATACTCGATAGTGTCGCCGTCACTTGGCGAGGTGACCGCCGTCGAGAGAAATTTTAAGGTGGTCGAACCCAGGATGTCAAGTACAAGAGGCGCGCACACTACCCATTGCACGACCGACGGCCACAATGCTTTTTGAAAAAATAAGTTTTCTTCAACATTGAATCCCAATTATATCCCGGGTAACGAGTGGATGAGCATTTTTGCCAACTATTTGAAAAAGGATTAGCGTCATATCTTATCTTAAAATTTCCTCAAATTTCTTGCAACAATCAACCCATGATAAAAGTGATTCCTTGTTGGGAATATATTTTATTTATTCATTCCTTAATAATCTTTCGCATAAATATAATTATGTTTAATGGAAATTTAAATATAAATCATTTCATATTCATTCAATTTCACAAGAGCTTAATCACTTCCATTATTTGTTAAAATCTAAAAGCCTCTCTGCCTCTCAAATAGTTTTGAAAATTTCATCCTAAAAGAAATCCAAAAGTGAATAGGGTGAAAAGTTTTAATGAAGATTTTCCTCTGTTAAGTGATTTTGAAAGGAGTTTCTTTTGATTTTCAAATAAATCTAAAAGATTTTTCGGTTTGAATGTCGTTAAGTGCGTTTTCCATTAGGCTTTTCCAAGGCGGCTGGGATGAGTTGTTAAGTTTTGGTGTCAAACAACCAAACTTTCCCCCCAGAGCAACTGAAATACTGAAATACCTACTGTGTGTATCCTGAAACTAATATTTAATCATACATAAATATGCACTTATCTGGATATGAACTCCATCCATACTTTTAGCATGTATTATTAGAGTAGATTTTAATACTTTTCCTGTTAGAGACATTTAAAGAGGACAGCAAAAAAGAGAAAAATGGAACAGAGCATGAGGAGCCAACATCCTCCACCTCTTTTAGATGATAATGCCTCGTTACGAGATCTCGTAAATAATTCTCTTAATGCATATTTGTAATGAACTAAACTTTCATGTCAAACTAAGTTCTTAGCAATTATCCTAAAATTCATGATTGCTCATGAATTTGCTGCCTCGACATACAGCCAAACATCACACATCTTGTATTACCCAAAATGGTTGGATAGACAGATATACATGTGTAAATATCGTCTAACTATGTTTGTATCTACGTTTGTGTAGACTTAAGTCATATATCTTTTACATTGGAAAACGTGAAGTCGGTAAATTATTGCAGGCGATTAAAAACTCATATACAAGGTGGCGCAAAAGTAATCCTCCTATCAGAAAATGCTATAAATTTGGCCCCTAATGTCAGTTCTGTTTTGACATTTGTGTAGTAAACACATGCGAAATACACGTTAATAAACAATGTTACGCTACACTGCTCCAGAACGCGGAATATTGCTGACTATTTATTTGACCAATAATCGGTCGGTGACTTTGGCACAACGTGAATTTCGTCGCAGATTTCCTGGCCGCTGCGACGTTTAGCCGCTCGCCTCGAAGAGACTGGCACAACACGAGATGCTGCCAGGCGTGGCAGACCCCGGAGTAGCCGTTCTGCAGAGAATATTGCTGCTGTAGCCGAGGATGTCATGGAAGCGCCGTCGACATCGACCAGACGACGTGCCACGCTACAGAGCAATGATCAACGAGTTCTTTTTGCCGCAACTTGATGAATTGGGATTGGAAAACATGTGGTTCCAACAGGACGGTGCAACGGCACACACTGCACGTTCCACAACCGATATGCTGAGGGATGCATTTCCCGGGCGCCTAATCTCCCGTTTTGGCGATTTGCACTGGCCAGCAATATTGCCTGATTTGACCGCTCCAGACTTCTTTTTGTGGGGCTTTTTGAAGTCGCGGGTTTATGTCAACAAGCCTCAGACTCTTGCAGCTCTTAAAGACAATATTCGTCAAGAATGTGAGGACCTATCGCCGGAAGTTTTGGCCAAAGTGATGGAAAATGCCATAAAAAGGGCTCAAATGACAATCAACTGTGGCGGCGGCCATTTACATGACATCATATTCTCGACTTGATGTAAAAAAAATTAAAAGACCAAATAAAAATAATCCACAAGAATAATCAAAGTTTTTCATTTTTTTTTAAATTACAGCCAAAAAACGTCGGAAGTTTACTTTTGCGCCACCTTGTATATAAACCTGAGCCGGCTAGGCTGCTACAGTTGGTCAAGTGTGTCAGTGAATTGAAAAATAATGCAAGGAAGTGGTTCAGTTCGAAATGGGGTTTTTACACAGAAAGCAATATTGGTGCAATGAAAAGTTTCGTCACTCCAAGCATTTAGTCGTTACTGCAACGACAAAAGTTATATAAGATTATCTTAAGTGTTATCCGTTGCGTTGATACAACAACTTTATTTTCGTTGCTGCAACGAACAAATTTGTTGCCACAAACAAAATGTTAAATAAGAAAAATTTTAAATATTTGAAATTGCATCTATTGACTTTCGGTTATCTTATACATATTTCTGTCAATATTTTATGTATTCATAGCAGTGTCATATCGCATGCTGATGAAATATCACTGGGAGTCTTCGAGAAAACAAACACGTTTAGAACAATACTGCCGTGCTTATCAAGAAGGACTCAAGTCCACTTTCCTAAATTTAAATAAATTCTGATTGGGCCTTCATTTGTAATAAGAAACCTGTTGTTTTTTATAATGAAATTAATAACATTTATGTAGTTTTGTTGCAATTTCCAACAATAACGGAAGGTTCAAAATGTTGCTAACTTGAGCTTAAAAAAATATTTTTTCTTTTAATATTTTGGAGTTGAGTCTTTCTTAGTAAGCAGGGCAGACTATATGGTCGCATTTATATAATAGAAATCGTCCAGTATGGACGACAGATGAGCAGGGCGAACAACGTACAAAGCCGAACACGTGAAAGCTAGATATCGACTCGATGCAAATACCGGAGATATCATAGTCCTATCAACAAAAGCTCACTCTCCTGCTAGAGCAGAATACTCCCCTTTCTGAGGACCCAGAAACGCAGTGGAAGCACATCTCTCATTCTTTAGAAACCGCTGAACTTGGCTATCAAAAACCGCGGAAGGATAAGCCATTATATGACGAAGAATGTCGCATTACAACTGGTGAAAAAGACGCTGCACTTATGGCAACGAAACAGTCAGTGATGACACGAGCTGCGATTAAGCGTTACAAGAGGTTGAGAAGGGAAAACACCCAACTATTTAGGAGGAAAAAATTACAGTGGGAGCAATGAGAGAGAATGTGCGTTAAGATAAATTCGTATTTAAAATAGCAAAGACACAAACCAATTTACTTAGCAGAGCTCTGTTATACAACTAACAGCGCTCTGTTACGCACTTTATTTTAAAGATAAATCGGCAGTTTATTAATTTTTCCAATTAAATAATCGATGTAGAAATTTAAAATACAGTAATTGATAAAACCACACTCCAAGCTAAATACATATATTTGCTGCACAAACTAATATATATGCAACCAAATTCTAAATATTGGTATTTAAATATGTCATATATAGTGGAACTATTAAGGCAAAATATGATCATATGAAGAATTCTCCACGAACCAAACACATGTCAGTCGATAGTCCTTAAGGAGTGTCTCCGAAATATAAAATCTAGAATATCCCAAGGACCTTCATAAATTCAGAATTGGAAATATTCTGTGTGAGGTCCCTGTGCAAGATTTTGGCCGACTGTGGTCAAACGAAGAACTCTCCAAGAACCAAATATGTACAGTTGGGTAGTGCTTGACACATCCTTTCAGAATATGCCAACCAAATATATCAGAAGAGCTTCAGAACCGAAAATTTTTGATTTTGAATTTCATATACGAAAACAGTTTTTCGCCCATTGTGCCCAAACGAAGAATTCTCAACGAACCAAGCATATGCCAGTCGATAGTCCTTAAGGAGTGTCCTGGAAATATAAAATCTAGAATTTCCCAAGGATCTTCAGAAATTCTGAAATTCTGTTTTCCCGATACGGGGAATACTCTACCAAGCTCTCTGTCAGAACTTTTGGTATTCCTGCTAAGCTGGCACTGACTTACACGAAATCCTCGGTACAGATTGATAAAGATCTCACAGAACCATTTAGTACGACACGAGGCCTCCGACAGCACGACACCCTATCATGCGATCTGTAAAAAAAAATGGTTTCCCATTACATCCCATGAGGGAATCGGGGAGAGCTTATCACAACCAATGAGCTGTGCGCTTTCTAGTTTTAAACTCACTGATTGGGAGAAGCATTTTCATGGCTAAATACTCGATAGTGTCGCCGTCACTATGCGAGGTGACCGCCGTCGAAAGAAATTTTAAGGTGGTCAGAGCAGGGATTACCGTTCGGAATCGGTGTAAAACTGTAGGTCCCAATCAGTGAGTGAAAACTGGAAAGCGCACAGCTCAGTGATTGTGAGAAGTTCTCCCCAGTCCCTTCATGGGATGTAATGGGAAACCGTTTATTTATTTTATAACATATTCTATTCCTGCACAATAATTATAAGATTTTTAGTCTTGTTGTGCAGGATATCACAATAAATAAATAGATGAGAAAGGAGCCGCCGTTACCCTCAATGGCGAGCGTTACCGTGTTATGCTCAGCGGTCGTTGTTCCACAAAGTTCAAGAGGATGAAATGAACAACATTCGGTTTCGAAAGGATGGCCACATAGCCAACGTAGCAATCGATCTATGCACACTGTATTCGAAAACCGCAAAATCACTCGGAAGCCCTTTGGCCGCATCACAGCTGTGATTTGAACCCCAAGTGGCGTAGGGGAGTAGGGTCGCAACGAAACGAAAATGTGCTGAAAAATGGGGAATGATGTAACGTGTCTATATTAGTAAGTTTGTTAAAGGTAAAATAAATTCAAAATTTAGTATTGCCCACACTTTAGTTTCACATTACATCCCATGAAGGCCATAGGCTTACAGCGCTCTGACTTGGACCTGCAGTTTTACACCGGTTCCCAACCGCATTTTAACAAGGTTTTTCATGACTATGTGCTCGGTAGTCGATCTCAAATATCAAAAAGATTGAATTAGATGTATCTAAAACGCAACCGAAAACCGACATTTTTGAAAAACCGTATTTTTGAATACACTAGTTACAACATATGTATGTGTTGGTGACCCCTATTTAGCTTTATTTGTTGAAATTGCTGAAAACTCCAACGTGAGAGACAACAAAGCAATAAAAAAGCAGCAGTCTTTAATTTGTGACAACAATGTTCCAAACATATATATGGTTCCTGCATAATGTTCTAAGGGCCTCTTTTTTAGCGTATAAACATTCTGCTAACATTGGAGTACAACACAGGCATTATTGTGGTAGTTGCGACGAGGAACTTTGGTTGGAACGCACACACATGTGGAAAGGGTAATCGACAATTACACTTTACCCAAGGCGATGGTTAATGGGTTATCCTTGGCGACCCATAGCCATTTTTGATCCACAATATGACATATTTAGAAAGAACCTATATATATCGAAAACTCTCCCATATGAATTGGACCACCTATCTATCCAGCCCCCTTAGAAGCCAGCAAAAATTTGCTATTTTTCGATTGGATCCTTCATTTTCGAAATAAAAAAATATAATGCTTTCTCATTACATTGCATGAAGGAATTAGGGTGAGCTTCTCACAACCAGTGAGTCGTACGGTTTCTAGTTCTGTACTCACTGATTGGGATCCACAGTTTCACACCGGATCCGACCGGTATTTCGGGAAGTTTTTCATGGTTATATATAGTATCGCTAAGCGAGGTGACAATCCCCGAAAAAATGTCAGGTGGTCAAATCAGTGATCGAACATACATACGTTCTCATGTACAAGACACGTCCTCACTACCATTGCGCCACCTACAGCCATTGTTGATCGAAAATATGAAAAATTGAGAAACAAGTAATATATCTCGAAAACGCAGTCTACAGTCGAAAAAATAACCAATGTTTGGGGGCTTTCTAAAGGTTTTTGATAAAGTAGTGGTCCAATTCGCATGAAAGAATTTTTATCAAAAAATCGCCTAAATAAGCAAATCGCTAAAATAAACATATGAATGTAACTGGTAAACGATACGTCCAATCGCTGAAATAGCCAAAGTGTTAACCTCCATTGGGAACTTTAACCGATAGATGTCTTTAATATGGCGTAATTTTTGTTTAATTGCTAAAACTAAATCTAAACCCATGTGTCTATATCGCGGAAACGGAGCGTCCAATCGAAAAAATAACTAATTTTTCCGATTTCTAAAGGTTTTCATAATGATGAATTTTTGTTTAGAAAATCGCCGAAATAACAAAATGGTTTAAATAAAAGTTTGGCTATAATTTGAAAACGGTGCGTGTAATTGTAAAAATAGCAAATTTCTTGACCTCAATGGAGCGATCTAACCATTGCATACTGGCCCTAAATCGATTTCTTTTTGCATGAATTCGAATAATGTAGATAGAGGCTTGTAATTTTGCCTGTTTGTCAGACATGCCAAAATATGAAATTTTTGGGAGAATGAGGTCACGCCCACTCTTCTGCCCACAGGAGTTACAAGCAAGTTTGTACAAATTCAAAAACAATTCATGACATATTTTAAAGAATTGGGGTTTGGTCCTTGTTTGCAAAATGGCGCAAAATTGCGCAAACGGCATATATACGCCATGTTAGGGGACCCCTTAACAAACAATCTTGCATTCACAGATTCATGCACAATCATGAACAAATATAACTTTTCCCCCATGTAGTGTAAAACAACCGACACTTTAACAATCACAAACGATAAAAAAATATTAGTTTTCATAAAATGCTTTTTTCAGGCCCTTGCAATTTATTTCAAATGTAACATGTTTTCAGTTTTATACTCTCATTAATCTAGGGTCGCAAAAATATGAAATGAACGAGTAAATTATGGAGAAACTCGTTACAAAAACATATGACTTGTATGACGCTGCATTCAAATGGTATTCCAAGGATAGGGTTTTGTTTACGACTGCTATGCGCTGAAAACTAACGGCCTCTCTAACATATTATGCTTTTACGTGGAAACATATGCGTTCTTCATCCCAAACATCCATATACTTACGTGGAAACATTCGCGTGTTTCCCCCAAAACTACATATATTTACGTGGAAACATATGCGAATTCCTTCCAAAATATAATAATATTTAGTAACGAATTATTCTTCGATTTCAATACATATGTATTATATATTACTAGTGGATTGGAACGCGCCTATGGCGCCCGTCGAAACATTTTTTTTTTCGTTTTTTTTTCGCTTTTTTTCGTTTTATTTTCGTTTTTTTTTCGTTTTATTTTCGTTTTGTTTTCGTTTTTTTTTTTTTGTTTTTTTGTGTGTATATATATATATGTGTTCAAAAAGTGTGACAAAAACGTGTGACAGAGAGTGAATCAGCGTTGAGCGTAACTCTTTAAGAAGATATAATTAATTTTAACAATACAAATTCATATTTATAAATAATTGATACAAAAAATTAATAGATTTAAATCGCCCCTTTCTACATTTATTTGCATTATTTTTTTTATTTCTTTCATGAAATGAGAATCTGCTGCTCTCTTGCTTCTCCTTTCTTTGTTGTCTCTCACGTTTTTGTTTTCAGAAGGTTTCAGCTATGCGTTTGAAAAGTCTAGAGCCGTTAAATCGTACGAACGAGGCGGTCAATTGACTGGTCCATTCCTTGAGATAACACGTTCATGTCCATGTTTTCTAATTCGGGCTAAAAATAATCGGTAATCATGGCGCGATAACGATCGCTATTCACAGTAATGTGACGATCGTTATTGTCGACGAAAAAATATGGCCCAATGACGCCGCCAGCATGCAAACCGCACCAAACAGTTATTTTTTGAGGATGAAGTGGTGATTCATGAAGCCCATGTGAATTCTCACCAAACCAATAACGCATATTTTGCTTATTAACGAACCCATTGAGCCAAAAATCAGATTCGTCACTGAAGATGATTTTGCAATGAAATTCATCATCTTGGCGCATCTGGTCGTGAGCCCAATCGGAGAACGTATGTACGTCGCGCCAAATGGTCCATCGGCTTCAACTCACGAGTCAGCTTGATCTTGTATGGATGTAAACCAAGATCTTTATGCAAAATTTGACATGTTGACTGATTTGGATCGTTTGCTACGGATGCCTGAACGGCAGCGATATTTTCGTCACTTTGACCAACCCGTTGTCTCACTGGCACTGCAGTATAACACAATGAATATGTAGACTCAAATTTTTGGACTAAACTTGTTATTGCTTTTCTACTAGGGCGTGAAGGACGACCGGAAATTGGAGTTAACACTCTTAAAGTTGCGGTCACCGACTCCGAATTTCCGTAGTACATTTTTATAATTTGCATACGATGTTCGTTCGTGTACTCTACCATGATGAAAATGTTGAGTTTACTGAGAAAAAGGAGAGTAACAGTTAGACGAGCAGCGAAATAGTGCGTTCACAAATGAAATTCCAAGTTGTCAAGTACCTATTGGAAAACCCATTATTTAGTTTTGTGGTATCGACAGTTGAGTCTAAGGTTTAGCTGTTCAAAAATGCGAACAGAATTTGTTTAAAGAACACACGCTGACAAATTTCGGCCCCAGCAACAGATTGCAGGAATCATGTACATGTTTGCAAGCATTGTTTTCGTGAATTGAAGATCTGGTGGTTTTTTGTTCCTTTATTATCTTTTACGTTATTATCTTCAAAAATTTTCAACAAACAACATTTGGATCACAAACACATATATTATAACCTATTAATCATTGTGTCCCAAACATGCAGTATTGAATAGCAAACACAATGTGTTTGGACACAAGTATACTATATTTGCAACAAGCTATAAACACGTTATATTTGCATCCAAACAACAAGATAGAATTTTTTTAGCGTGTTAGGGCACATTGTACTGTAAAAACGCTTTATATAAAAATAAAAAAGGACTATAATAAATTTCAAATCTGCCTCAAAACAAATTGCTGGAAAAGCAACCCTGTTTGCTTACCCCCTTTTCAGCAGCCTTTTCTGCTTTGTTTAATAACATATTTTTCTGAGCGTCCATTTGTACATGTCATGTTTCCTGCCTATAATACTTTTGTAGGGACAAAATCGTCCACCTAAAACTCTGTCACTTAGCGCCAAAGGAGACACGTATGCGTTCATAAAATAGGACTATTTATGTTATTTCACTTTAATCCTTGCAGCTGAATGGTTATTAGTGCAAATGCACTTGCAACAAACTACACCAGTTGTTGTACATGCAACATGCATTACCTGTATTGTGTGTTTGTGGCTCAGCACAAAGGATCAGGAGCTTCGTATCTTCTGTCTCTGGCGTCTGTCAAAATGGATGGATTTTGCAACCATCCTGTTAGATTATTGTCCCATTAAATGGGGGCAATAAATTTAGCACAAAACGAAAAGAACAGTAAAACATTAAAACATAAAAACTAAAGCAGAAAAATTGAAAATTTATTGATTTTAAGGCGAAACGCGTAAACTGAAGAGGAGGTGTTTATTATGACCAACGCTAAGCATAGCTCATGAGCGTGGCACTGGTGCTGGCAGCAATTCCAAAAAATGTTACGAATATTTTTTATGAGTTCATAGTTTTAATGGATTTTGTCTAACACAGCTGAAAGAGGAGGTGGTAACTATAGTGGCGGTGGTGGTGGTGATGGAGGCGTAGCCTTTGAAAAATAAGCAACAGAGCTTGTTGAAAGCAAAAGCTTGTATAACATTTTGATTTGTGCCAGTTGCGGGGCTGCTGTTGTCATTGTAGCGATTGTTTTCTTTAGTTTTTCAAATTGGCATTTTACAGTCGTCACAGTCCCCACGTAAGGTCATCATCATCATCTCTCATTCTGCTCTTCGCGCCAGATTAAATAATACTGCTGCTGTCACAGCAGCTCCGGCTGCTGTAGCCGTCATCTGCCAGAGACAGAGAGACAAAGCATGCGAAACGTTGCCTGTCATTTGTAAGATATTTTGCCATTTATTGCCAATAAATGTTAGCAAAAATACAAAATGTTGACAATGTCAACAATGAATTTACACTTGCCGTTGCACCAAAAAAAAAATCTATAAAATGACAAGGCGAAGGGGAAGAAAAGAAGATAAAACCACCAGAACATCAGTGATAAATACGAGGGGGAGTTTAATAGCGAAACGATTTTGCTGTGCCTAAAGCATTTCCAGAGAATTGTTAGCAAAATGTACTCGCTTGATTTTTCGAAAATTCCTTAATAAATATTATTATTTTCTTCGTTAATATCACTGTGTGTAATTTTTTTAGTCATGGCAAAATAACCATATACGGACACCACTACGTGATAAAAGACTAAAAAAAAAAGACCCGTGTTTCCCAATTTTTCCCAAAGTCATGCACTTTTTTTTTTATGGGCCGCCAAAGATTTGGGGCCTCGGTATTATTTTCGTAAAAATGTGATCATTTTCTCAGGCTCATATCTTGCAAACCGTTCAGAATTTCGATTTACTCTCTGAGGCAAAGTTGTAGCTCTTGTCATAAAGAACATACAAACGAACATATAAAAACTTCACCTTCCAGATCAAAATCGCAAAAAACTTAAAAAAATTCGATTTTTTTCAACTTTTTTCCCGTGTTCAGGTCCATAGGTAGCAAACCGTTCAAAATTCAAGGAAACAATCAACTACAAAAATTTACCTAAGATCTCAATAAACAAATTTCTAGAACATATAAACTTCCTGGGAATTATTCTTAACACCGTTTTTTAATTTCATTTGTTTTTTATTTACTTCAACATTGAGATACTATGCTATCTATAACAAAAATATTAAAAAAAAGTATTCGTATTATGTTTATAATGTTGATGGCCCTGGACTTGCAAATCGCGCTCTCTTAAGTTGTGGATCCAAATCGTCCGAATCTGACTCTGATTCAGCAATTATGGTGTCCACAGGCACGTTGCTTCCAGACTCTTTCTTCTTCAAATACTTCATTAACATCATACAGGGTGATCTTGTGACTCCACCAACATACCTCTGCAAGCAATGCGTCGAGGGTTTTGCCTTTGTACCGTTTTTCCATGGGCATTGTGGTTTGGTGAAACCGTTCTCCTTGCTCATCGGATTAGGTAGGGAGTTGTTTGATAAAATCGTCAAAATGAAAATGAAGAAAATGCAGCTTTAATGTCATCGATTTCAGGTGCAAGCACTGGTAGTGTGGCTGTTGCAGTTGCTTTATAAATTTTGTTCTTCTCAGAATGTCGATTTAGACGACATGTGTAATTTACGCATGCATAGCAACTGGTTGCATCATGATCACCTGGGCGATTAATCCAGTTTACCGGCTTACAATATTTCATAGTACCTCTGCCTCCACTCAACCATGCCATGAGATTGTTATAACATTGGCGACACACGGTATTAGGTGTGTAATTTTCACCGGTCAAGTCCACTTCGTCGAAAAACAATGTATATGCTCTTTTGAATTCACTAGTTAAAAGATTCTTTTCCTTCTGAAATCTTGTAGATGTTTTTTTTCTGGTTTGATGACCGCAAACGTAGCAAAATAAATCAATATTTTCACACTGCATATTGAAATTGTCAGTTGCCAATGTTGTGTGCGGATTATACTGTAGCACTTTCACTTTGTTTACTTTCACTTTCACTTTATAACTTTCACCGCTGAGCTCTCGTTGACGTCGCGCTGTGTAATGCCTCGATGTGAGCGTCGTGTCGCTTTTATATTGTGTGCTGCGTCCCTTGTTGCGTGTGCTGAGCTTACTGCATTGCCTGTGCTGCTGCTGTCGGTGCATGATCGCGTGATACCTAAGCGCTACCTAAACGGTGTTAACCCTTGGACAAACACATGGTTCTGGCCAGGCATATTTCATTCTTTGCTACCTATGGACCTGAACAGGAGAAAAAGGTAAAAAAAATGAAATTAAAAAATTTTCGGCAAATTTTTCACTTTTGCGTGCTACCTAAACAGTGTTAAGAATCATCTCTAGGAAGTTTAATTGTTCTAGAAATTTGTTTATTGAGATCTTAGGTAAATTTTTGTAGTTGATTGTTTCCTTGAATTTTGAACGGTTTGCTACCTATGGACCTGAACACGGGAAAAAAGGTAAAAAAAATCGAATTTTTTTAAGTTTTTTGCGATTTTGATCTGGAAGGTGAAGTTTTTTTGATTTTATATGTTATATGTTTATATGTTTTGATTTTATATGTTTTGATCTTTATGACAAGAGCTACAACTTTGCCTCAGAGAGTAAATCGAAATTCTGAACGGTTTGCAAGATATGAGCCTGAGAAAATGATCACATTTTTACGAAAATGATAACGAGGCCCCAAATCTTTGGCGGCCCATAAAAAAAAAGTGCATGACTTTGGGAAAAATTGGGAGACACGGGTCTTTTTTTTTTAGTCTTTTATCACGTAGTGGTTGGTGTCCGTATATGGTTATTTTTTTTCGTGTTGCACTGTGTATCCAACCAACGGAACACTACATATTAGCAATGAATCAATCTAATTCAATGTCATAGAATCTATAAAATTCATCATGCAATCAATAAAAATTTTCCATAACATATGTACACTAGGGTTGTTCTTATTTTACAAAAATTAATTATCATGCTTCCCCTGGGATTTTCTTGTTCCTTTCCACTAAAAAATGAAGTTCGGAAAAAATGGACCCGGAAAAGACCTAAAGTATATAAAATGGTCATATGGTCATAATTATTGTTAAAACATTTAATATAAACATTACTAATAGTTTATGATACCAAATCTGTTTTTTTGTTTGAAGGATATTTTCTGCGGTAAGATTCAACAATTTGAAGAGCTAGTTGCTTTTCGTCCTCATCATTTGTCAGGATTTTGTTGTAGTCTTGCATAGATTTTATGCCTCTTTCCGCAGCATCATTTGTAAGTTGCAGGTTGCGGCAGAAAGTCCAGCAATCATTAAACTATTGAGTGTCATTCCACTCTGATGGATCTGATTCCATAAAATGAGACGGCTTTGTTTTTTCTGAAACTAAATCAGCTAACTCGCATGTATGGAAGTCTATTAAATTACTATAACTACGACCATTTTTTAATTTAATAGCTGGTTGTTTACATTTTAATTGAGAAATCATTTTCCGTTTTTCATAATGGGAAACATTTACATCAAAAAACGCCAGAGCAACGATTTCTTCACTCATGTACCACAAGTGGTTGCTTATTTTTTTTAAAATCGCTGCTGAATTCATGGGGTCTGTTTCGCAATAATCTACAGAATTTTTTATAATGTTAGTGTCTTGAGAAGGTGCAGCTATGGCATTCGTACATCCAAACCAGGCTTTAATATAAATTTTAACGATGAATATACAGACATCGCGTAAACAGTTAAGTTCTTCTTCTGTTAGAGGAAATTCATCGCGTAAAAGAAATATTTGCAGGCTATATATACTTGTTGACATCCACCGCGCATTGCTTGTTGCACCAGGAGCATAAAGATTAAAACGTGCTGCATCTAAAAAAAACAGCGATAATTGTAGTAATTCCCTAAAGTCATCGTGGATTTGTGACAAAGTTAATTGTTCCTGCAAGTAGGATATAAGAGTTTTACGTTCCAGACTATTAATTTTTAAGACCACAATTTGGTCTTCAATGCCAGTTTTAAATAATTGCTTATTTAAATTTGGCCAAGCCTTAGCAAAACTGTCACACATGACTACTCCAGGTCCTGAGGTTAGAGAGAGCTTCGACTCAAAAACATGGCGCAAAATAATTTCATAAATATGATGACGGCATGGTAAATGTATTATATTATGCTGCAATTTTCTTTCTAAAAGCACTGCAGCTCCTGCTTTAACTCCTGTATTAATAGCAGTTGTATCGTAAGATATAGCTTTGACTTGTTCAACAATATTCCAGTCTACCAATCTACGATAAACTGCTTCAGCGAGATTTTCGCCAGAAGAAGACTCTAACTTCGGAGCGCCAAGGAATTTAGTTGTTCCATTGTAGCTTAGTAAAACTGCGATGCGTTCAACTTTATTACGACCCTTTACATCTGACATCAATTTGCCATCAAAATGGGCAACTAATGCGCCGCTTGCGTTTGCCTGTATAGTAAACTGAAGAAGTTAGTAAAAATCATTTGTTAGTGATTTAAAAGATGTTTTTGACTAAAATTGATACTTCAATTTTATCTCAACTTACTTCTTCTCTAAATTCTGCAGTAATTACATTGAATTGTGAATCACGATTGTGTTGGCGCATGCGATGAATTGTCGAACGATTAATGGCAAGTTCCTTAACAGAATGTCCCAGTGCTTCCGCAGCTGCTATTAGGATATGAAACGCCATAACATCTGAGACTTTGGCATTGTCTAACGCTGATAATAAGCGTGGTGTAAAAATATTTTTTCTGCCGCGTTGTGTATCAGAAGTAGTTTCCAAAATTGCATTTTCCAACGGTGATACATATATCTACTTCATTGCTATCAATGTCAATGTTCTCATCTTCATCTAGGTCACTTAAGCACATGGTTGTTAAACGTTCAGTACCTTCATTATATGTGACCTGGTCTACGGAAAGGGGGCTTAGGTGTCAACAAATCAATTTTCACTTTTTGGTTGATTCGGATGGAAGATAAGATGCTTTTTCACGTGGTGAAAAGCAGAAAATCCTAACTTGCTTAGAAGTGTACTAAGACTCATGTTTCATTTCATGCGAAATGCGAAGAAGATAATCAACAGAAACAGTAAACGTCACTTCTTCAGTGTTACTTTTTTAAATGTTCCACACTAGCAACTTACACGATGAACTATAATAATATTCCGACCAACAACAACACTTACTGGACCAACAACAACACATACTGGACGTCCGGCGCGGAGAACAATTAACGAGATAATGAGAAACTGAGGAAAGGAGTTGCTTACTTTTAACAGCTTTTTCGCAGAAAACTAGTTTTCGCACGTAAGCTCCCTTTTCGTAGACCAGGTCACATATTTCCTTTTCCTTGCAGATGCTTTTCCCGTCGTTCTAGTGCACGTTTTTCACACCCATACAGCATTTTATCAACTCCCGCCATGCAACCGGGACGTCCTTTTTGTCGCTGACTTTCTAAAAACTTTCTATCTTCTACAATTTTTATTTTTTCAAGTGCATCAAAAGTAGCTATGTCACATAAATCGTCTAAGTTCTGAGTAAATTCATCAACGACTTGCTTCTGAGAAATTGATCTCTTCTCTGATTTAGTTTTTTGAATTTTTTCCCACATTTCGTAAAGCTTTAATAACTTATCAACACATTTATCCTCTTTTCTAACGGGTATTCGTGCTTGTTACCAAAATATTTGCGCTGCCCTGATTGTTAGTTTTGCGCTTTCTTTGGCAGTGAGATCGACAAAACGCATGTTATAAAATAAAACTGACAACCAGTGTTGCCAGATAAAGTCGGTCACAAATCGGTAAATTGGAGGTGCAGAAATCGTCAAATCGTCAAAATAATTTTTCGAAATCGTCAAAAAATCGTCAACATTAAAAACTGCAATTGCTGTACCAAATTTCAATATTTTTGTGGGGGGAAAACAGTAAAACAAAGCAATTATGTTATCAATATGTTATAGTAATATTTTTAATATTCATATATCTTTATTTAAACTCTATTTCGAAATTTCTTCAACTATTGGTCAAAAACAACAAACAGTGTTGACAAATATGTGTACGAACACAATCGGAGCGTTAACGTAGGCGGTGCACATTTTTACACGTATTCTTTTGGAAGAAAAACAAAAGCTGGCATTTGACGTCCCTGGCATCAAGACGCAGAATGTTGGCGGCTTAATACAAAAATTGGTATGTGTTGAAAAACGGTTTTCTATTTTTCTGACAATTAAAATTAAATTATTTAAAATTTCTGAAAGAAATGTGAACAGGAATTGTAAATTTATATTTTATAGGGTAAAAAAGAAGAGTCGATGCAGTTTTTGTCCTTCATGAATAATTTTCATTAACCCCTAATTGGCTGACCCCCGATTTAATTGTGTGAATTTGATTAAACGTCACACAGATAATATTTAGGGTATTTATATTATTGACACGGTATGTTTTATAGTACATTAATATCGTAAGTTTTTAATAGTTCTACACTTCCTCAGTCCGTCTACAAAAATGAAATCTCGATAATTCTATTATTTCAGAAAGTGTTTAAATATATATAGCTGTCGCTCCTGCGTTACCAACAATTTCAATTTTGGAATAGACTAAAAATCGTCATTCCAGAAGCTGAAATCGTCAAATCGTCATTTTATGTTTTTGTGACTAAAAATCGTCAAAATGACGATAAATCGTCACTTCTGGCAACACTGCTGACAACACTTGACGATCAGATGGAAGCTTTGCTCCAGTAATTTGATGCATTGTGTAACCAATTAAACCAATTCTGCGTAAGTTGACCACATCATTTCGCGTTGTTACATTAGAAACATTTAAGACGTTTTGGTGAGACACAGTTGTTTATTTTAAATTTATAAATTACGAATAATAGAACACTTGTTTACTCAATCACTTGCAGGTCGAGTGTGCGAGCTCTTAGTGCGCGGTTCAAAGCGGAAAAGTGAACTGAACTTCTACTGAAGAGGAATAGAATGTTTGGCAAGAGACAATGGTTTTGCGACAATTCGGCAGCAGAAGTAACGGTAAAATAACGATCTTGTGCCTGCCAATGCATGAAGCAAAGAAAAATAGCGGACAAAACCAAAAACTATACTAAATAGAAAAAAGTTCAAGTTATAGAGTAATAAAAAATTTTCAAGTTCCAGTTATATAATACGCAATGGTTGAAAAACAAGTGTTCAAGTTATTGGATAGTTCAAGTTAAGGGGGTTCAAGTTAACGCGACTCTACTATAGTTATATTAAATGTATTAACAATAATTAGCATGAATAGAAGTCTTATTTTGTTTTAAATAATCAGAAAACTGGAAAAACTGTATAAAAACATGTATTTTTGTCCATATGACCATTCCACTAGATGACCTCTGATAAACACTAAATTTTTCATACTTAATTTTTTAGTGGAAAGGAATAAAAAAATCCCAGGGGAACGATGCAAAATAAACTTTAAAATGTTCCCCTATTAATAAGAACACCCCTAATGTACACGTTGAAAAATATCCGCTCCAGCAATATATTGCAGGAACCATATACAAGTTTGCAAGCATTACTTTTATGCATTGAAGATCTGCTGCTTTTTGTTTCTTTATTGTGACACTTGGGTCACAAATACATATATTATAACCTATTAATCATTGTGTTTCAAACATGTTATATGGAATAGCAAACACAATGTGTTTGGACACAATTTTACTATATTTGCGACAACCTAAAAGCACCATTATATTTGCCCCCAAGCACCAAAAAAAGACAAATATTTCAGTGTGTATGTATATGCAACCTGAGAAAACATCTTCATAAATAATACTGAATGATTTCATAAATATTACGAATTCCTTCAATTGTCCAACAAGCAAAGCCCCATTGGGAACACAGAAACATATAAAGGGTGTTTCAGTGAGAATGCACTTTTTCATTTTAAAATAAAAAGACGAATTGATATAGTTGTGACGTCTTTATTGATTGTAAAGAAGACATGTTTCGATTAGGTATGGAATAACACATCCGTCAAATTCATGAAATTTCCCATGACTGTTTTCAGAGAGGCGTGGCAGTATTTCACCGACGACGCGTTGGTTCTAGGATTTGAGCTCAGGAATTGATTCTGGTTTATTCGCATAAAACCGTGATTCCACAAAACCCTAAAGAAAGAAATTGCACGTCGGTAAATCGCATGATCTTGGTGGCCAGTTGTCATCAAAATTTTGTTGAGATAATTTGTTGTGGAAATCGTTGCTGCAATAAATCGGCAAATGTTTCAGTGAGGCTTAATAACACAACAACATGGATGAAAACGTCGTTTGCTCTTGTGTTGCAATATTTAACTTTCAGTGTGAGTTGGTACTTAAAGATCTATCGATTCTAATTCGCATGTGTAAATTTCATACACACTGAAAAATTGGTATTTTTTATGTTGTTTGAATGCCAATAGGACGTGTTTAAAGCTTATCGGAAATATAGTATACAGGTATTTGCTATTCAATATTACATGTTGGAGCCACAATGATTAATAGATTATAATGTATTTTTTTGTGCAACAAATGTGGCTTTGTTTTTTAAAAGCAACCAGGCAGCGGAGAAAAAACAAAATTACCAGATCTTCAATTCATAAAAATGAAATATTTGCAAGCATACACATGGTTCCTGCAATATATTGCTGGGGCGTTTTTATTCAGCGTATATAAGACTTTGTGTATACAATTGATGTTCTACCGATCATCCTATTGCCATATCCGCGAATAATAAATGCCAACATGTTTTAGAGGAATGAATTATACTCCCGCAGTTTATACGAAGATGCAAATAGGTAACCACCCGCAGTTATAGAATCTGATATGTGGGGAGAAATGCGGGGGTACGAAAAATGACCCAAAACGAAATCGCCCCCCCAAAAAAAAAGAAGAAAAATGGGCCAAAAATTTTCCATAGAAAAATGGGTCTAATTTCATTTGAAAAAACCCCCATAAAAGTGGGTCATATTTCTCGCTTTTTTGCGCAATTTTTCTTTTTTTTTTAAATGGAAAACAGCCCAAAAATAATGTGGGCAATTCTTTATTACGAAAAAAAATCAATGAGTGTTCGCACTCTCAGATGATGTGTTAACACCTTTTTGCTACACGGTACCTGTTCGATTTCTGTGAACACATTAGTAAATGTTACATTTGAAAACAAAAAATAATAGTTTTTTGTATACACCGGGCAATGCTGAACATCAAATGACTCGCTTTGTTTGGCCATGGCAACAACAACGAAACAACCAAACACCCAACATCACACATACTTTGTCCGAAGTAGCTGACGTATTAGTGTGTCACCATAACGTCGACTGCAAATGAAATTTTGCGTGGCTATGCTTTATATCTCCGTTCACAAACAGCAACAGACACATGTACATACATACATTATTATGTTAATACATACGCTATAGACACAATTTCGTTTCCCTCACCCCTGCCACACCACTCTTTCATTGCTCTCTTGCTCGCTCATTTTTGTTTAACACGTCATTATTCCCTTTCGCAGGCGCAGAAAATCTGGATTTAGCAGCAGCATAAAATCTGGTTTTAGCAGCAGCATAAAATCTGACTTTGATAGATTTAGTCCCTATACGCCGCAGAGCTGCACTTTCGTAAACAAAAATTTTCCAATTCAAATTGTTTTGTCTGTCGCAGTTGCTTGAATTTCGAAAGCAAAGCGAATAATAAGTGATACCGAGGAAACCTTTTTTATTCTCGATTTGGCCTTTTAAAGGGTACAAAACACATACAAATTGAGTTGAACCCAGGCACCAACTCTGGAAGTCCGCGAGCATATCCACTGAGCCATTGCATACACTGTGCGAAGATGAACATAACGTTAACGTTAGGATTTGCTTGTTTACACCCCGCGAAATAAATATAAAGGCAACACCATTTTTTGTTTTTTCCAAATGTTGTGAGGAATTTCCAAGTTTTTATTTTATATTGAATTAGTCCTTTCAAAATTAAATATTTTTCAGCAAAAAAATACTTTGACTATGACTTCTTCAAGGTGAATCAACAAAAATAAACTAATTACTAGTGCGAAATATTTATAAAGGCAAAAGGTTTATTTGAATATTCTAAAATTTTTCGTAAGATATTTGATCTCCATTATCGCTGATAACTTCTACCAAGTATCTTGTCATTGTATTTATCAACGAATGCATATGCGCAGGATCAGTTATCTTCCATTTTCTGGCATTGCTACTCTTCGACCCTTGATATTCTTCAACTGGCGTCCTGGGTGGTAAACTTGGGTAGGTAAAATATACCAGAGATTCTCTGTCGGATAGAGATCAGAACAAAGTGCATGCCAGTCGAGAGTTTGTATTATTTCTGGACTCCAGAAACTTTGGAGTTTTCTTATACCGATGTACTGTTGCGTTGTCCTGCTGGATGACAAATTCTGGGACACAAATTTCCTCTCCTGAATTAACTAAGACGACATGCAACAGTCGAATATAGTACTCGGAATCCAGTTTTGTGGAAACGAAACATATTGGAGTGGTGCCTCTGTAATTCATACCCGCCCAAACAATAAGGGAGCAACCGCCAAAATTTCGCCGCTGACGCATAATTTTGGAAAAATCTCGGGAACGTCAATATTTGTCCGAGCCATCAGGTCCATCTAAATTAAATGTTTTCCATCGGACAATATTACCCCTCATTCAAAAATATGTATATGCCAGCGAATTTAAATCCGTCTAATTCGTGTCTTGGCATGAGACCAAGTTCTGCATACTTTTTCCCATATGACAGTTTTAAGTCGCGTTTCATTATTTGCTGAACACGACGCAACCCTTATCCCAAGCTCAATTCAGCAAAAATTTCGTTATCGCCGAAGTTTTCGTTAACAGAAACCCTTTTGATCTCTCTTTTGATGGTGCCACTGATCAGTGGTGTCCTTCCATCCAGGTCGTTTTGTGTTTCCATCTTGGACACTCTATTTTATAAAATTGTCAATGACACAGTTAGATCTTTTCAATCACCTCTGAATTTCCCGATTGGACAGCCCTTCATCATGATAATCTTCAATTTATCCCTATTCTTCTTTACTCAGGTACATTCCACCAGGTATTCCATATAAATTATTTTTTTTTAATTCGACCTACGTTAATTTTGAAACAACAAAATAACAACCAAAGAAAACTCACTTCTGTTTAAATTCCTATTTCCTACTGTTCGACTTCGGGTTCTTTTCCATGTTGCCTTTATATATATTTTGCACCAGAAACAGAAAAAACAACGTCACTTTTCATTTAATTTGTAAAAGAGATCGAACGGTTACATTCTCTGACATAATACACCTAATAACACATATATGCACTAAAATTCTACACCAAACACCCAGGGCATTCAGAGTAGCGAGAACAAATATACTGCCTTTATAATTATTTCGTTGGGTGTATTTCTGTTGAATGAATACAGCAGCAATTCAGTTGTGTTAGCTTGAAATGTCGTTTATACAAAAAGGGTTTTTGCAATTTAAATAAAAGTAAATTACGAAATTTGTTTGCGTTAAAGAAAATTCGTTTCCAACAAAAGGAACTAATTTTGTGATAAAAGTTTGTCTTTTTCGGGCAAAGTATCAACTTTTGTGGTCAACCATCAATTTAGTTGAAATATTTTTGTGGCAAACGAATTAGTGTTGCTGCAAATGAGCTCTAAGCTAATTTTCCTACGCATGGAGTGAATATCTGCTCCTGAAGAGTTCGTTAAAGGCTGCAGAAAACAAATTGATACCTAAAACTATTGTTTTTAGTTAATGGATGAGAATTTTTGTTTTCAAATTTTGCTTGTTTCAATTTTCAAATTAAAATTTGTTTTCAATATTGTGGTTCGTTTCTATAACATTATGTCAGAAGAATTTTTAGCTTTAAGAAAAACCTTCTCGGATTCCAGGTCTACAATCTCCTTTGGTTTTCGAAAAATCTCTTTTTACTTTCTTATTTCTCAAATCTTTGTATTGCACATATTTCCCAAGAATTTGATCCTTTTCTGTTCACTCTCTTTCTCACTAAACCTATCATCCACGCTGTGTACGTCGTCCTGTCCATGGCAACAAGTATCCAGCGATTATAGTCTTAATACCATCTATCATCATGACCCATTCCAAGATGACGAAGTGGATGTGGATAGTAAATATAAAGAGTAAACAAAAAGTGAAAATGAAAGAAGTAACGATGGTGTTATGTTTTGACAACTTTTGTAACTGGGAACTACAGAAACAACAGCGTACAAAGGAGATGGCGATAAGGTCCACCAAGATGCTGCTGCTGCTGATGATGGTGGATATGCTGTGACGAGGAAGCAAACGGACGTCGGTCGGTAGGAAAGGTGGAGCAGCAGACAAGAGAAAAGAGGAGTTTACCCCATGAAAAGTTATTGTTGGTTGGATTCATTTCGTGTCGTGCAAAAAGAAAAAGTGATGACAGCTTTCAATTGCTGTTGCTGCTTTAGCTGTTGTTAGTTGCTGCTGTCGACGAGGATAGCATGCAATGGATTTCCGTTGAAACTGAAAATGAGCGATAAATACTGGCACAACTTACACTACTACATACAGACGATACTACACAAAAAAAAAAAGAAGGAGGAGCGCACAAAGAGGAAGAAGATGACTTGTAAGACAACAGAGCACGAAATTGTTGTGTGTTTGTGTGAATGGCAGAGTTCACATGTGCCAGTATGCATGGGTGTGTGTGTGTGTGTGTGTGTGTTTGGCTGCGAGAGTATTGATTGTGAATTGGCAATTGTTGTTATTACTTTTGAGGCAATCGGGATAATGTCAATACAAATGACAGTTGTTGTAATTAATACTGACAACCATTTAATTTATGGCCAACTAAGAGTGACACTTTATGGCAAAACACTCATTCTCAAAGGCACAGCCACACACACACACCCATACACTTGTACATTTTATTGCACACTTATACATTTGTATATTTAGAATTGCATGTTACTCTCGCTTATTCACATACAATCAATTTAAAAGTGATGACAGGATATTCACTTTGGATGAGATGTAGCATCAGCAGTAGTAGAGGAAGCAGAAGCGAAAAACCTCTCTTTTCGAAATAAAAGAAGGCGGATATTTGTTGTTGTGCTGTTCCACACACGCAAATCCAGCAGAGACACTAAGTCTGTATTAACACAATTACCCAGGCAAGAGCGACTATAGGACAATTTACGCCTTTGGGTACAGTGGTTTGAGAGAAACATTGCTTGGAATATGTGTATCATTCCTTAAGGAATTTAAAATTGAAATAAATGTGTTAATTTCTCGTAAGATTACGTCGTTATCGAATTCCACATCATGTTTCAAATATGAAGACGTGTCATTGAATGGAAAACAGTGTTCGATTTTGTTAATTAATTCTTCATGAATATCAAAAAAAGGATTTAAAAAAATTAGATGAGGTGGTGAGGGGACACCCGGTTGGAACGAAGTTTTTTTTCGATAACTATTATGTACTAGTTAGTTCCAATACGCGTAAGGCGCCTGTTGAAAAATACTGTAGTTTAAATGGATCTTTAAGAAAATATACTTTTTGTAAAATGATAAACTTTTTTTTAAGAAAATTTTTATTTATTGAATATATTTTTTTAATAAAAGTATATTTTTAAGTCCCTTTTGTAAGAATATGTATTATATTTTCCCGAATAGGTCCTTTCTTTAATGAGAGTTACTTCTTTTATTAAAAGCTAATGTTTTTTAAGAAAAGCTACCATTTTTAATAAGAAGTGCTTTCTGCAAGAAAAAGCCTAAGAGACAAAGAAGTACTTTTTTTAAAAACAGGTACTTTTTAAAAGAAGTGGTACCCTTTTTAGAAAGAGGTTATTTTTTAAGAAAATTTAATTATTTTCAGAAAGGCTACGTATCTCAAGAAAAGAAAAGAAAAAGTATATTTTATTTTTGGGAAAAGGTACTTTCAAGAAAAGGAATTTTTGTACGAAAGGTATTTTTTTAAGAGAAGGTATTTTTTTTTTGAAGAAAAGCTTTTTTTACGAAAAACATGTGCAAGTACTTATCTCAAGAAAAGTTATTTTGTTTTACTAAAAATGTACTCTTTAAAGAAAAGGTCGTATTATGTCATTACAAAAACAACAAAACAGAGGGTTGCCATCAACAATATTATTGTTTCAAGCTCGCGGTGCTCTTCGTCAACTTTCATCATTTCCCTTATGGGAATTTTTATTCGGTCTGTTTTCCAATACTTACAAATTTATTCAAGCTCAAGACCTTTTTAAATTATACAAAGCTTATTATCTTTATAATACTTTCAAAAAGTCGAGCATAAAAATGTTCCAATGATACCAAGGCTGTCTGTATAGCTATTTCGGATCTTGCAAATCTTCATCAGCAGACGTTTTTGGTGAATTCTTCAAAAATATTTATCCAGAAACACTCATCATATTAATGAGAATTCCTTTATATATTCGTATGAAGAATATCAAGCGCTACCATTGGAACACCTTCATGCACAACTCTTTTTTTTTTTTTTTTTATATATAAAGGAATTCTCATTAATATGATGAGTGTTTCTGGATATATATTTTTGAAGAATTCACCAAAAACATACCAAAAACGTCTGCTGATGAAGATCTTGGCAAGATCCGAAATAGCTATACAGACAGCCTTGGTATCATTGGAACATTTTTATGCTCGACTTTTTGAAAGTAATATAAAGATAATATTATGCTCGACTTTTTTGAAAGTAATATAAAGATAATAACTTTATATTATTTAAAAAGGTCTTGAGCTTGAATAAATTTGTAAGCACTAGAAAACAGACCGAATAAAAATTCCCATAAGGGAAATTATGAAAGTTGACGAAGAGCACCGCGAGCTTGAAACAATAATATTGTTGATGGCAACCCTCTGTTTTGTTGTTTTTGTAATGACATAACAAAAACAAATCATGTCTGATTAAAACCAATGGTTTTACGGCTTGATAAAAAGAGTTGTGCATGAAGGTGTTCCTTCATGCTTGGTATTCTTCAAACGAGTATATAAAGGAATTCTCATTAATATGATGAGTGTTTCTGGATATATATTTTTGAAGACTTCACCAAAAACATACCAAAAACGTCTGCTGATGAAGATCTTGGCAAGATCCGAAATAGCTATACAGACAGCCTTGGTATCATTGGAATATTTTTATGCTCGACTTTTTTGAAAGTAATATAAAGATAATAACTTTATATTATTTAAAAAGGTCTTGAGCTTGAATAAATTTGTAAGTACTAGAAAACAGACCGAATAAAAATTCCCATAAGGGAAATTATGATAATAAGCTTTATATTATTTAAAAAGGTCTTGAGCTTGAATATATTTGTAAGTATTGGAAAACAGACCGAATAAAAATTCCCGTAAGGGAAATGATGAAAATTTACTTATTTAAAAAAATTACTTTTTTTAAGGAAAAGTACTTTTTGTAAACAAATTTACTTTTGTAAGCAAAGGTACTTCTTTAAGATAAGGTATTTTTTTAAGAAAAGGTGCATTGTTTAAGAATATCAATAGGAATTTTTTTTTTGAGAAAATTTACTTTTTTTACGAAAACGCACTTAAGGATATTTTTTGTTTGTTTAAACTTCTTTCACTTTGGCTTTTCTAAATTTTCTTTTTATTCGGTTCAAAACTAGAATATGTAATAAACAGGCTCCACCTAGAAAATTTCCCATTAAACAAGAAATATCCCCCCACATGTTAGTCTAGACACAAACCAAAAGTACGAGTTTAAGAGTGTAAGAGTAAGTACGCTGCCAAATGATAATGAAATTTGGCTTTTCTAAATTTGCTTGTTATTGGGCTCAAAACTACAATATGTAATACACAGGCTCCACCTAGAAAATTTCCCTTTAAACCAAACCAAACCACACGTACTGACTATAGTTGATAATAATGGGTTGTAATAAAGTAGTTTAAAAAAAGTTGTTTACATTTTTTTAATTTAGCCTCCATCCCGCAACGTGCGATAAGGAACTTCGTTCCAAAAATCGAAGGAACCAAAAATTGAAATGGCCTTGTCAAAAGCGAAAAATAATACATACAACCCCCTATTTGATGACGACCCCCGAACTGTTATAACTCCGAACTGTTACAACCCGAACTGTTATATTAAAGAACCGTACACAGATCCGGTGTCAGTATTCAACTGGCAGATGCTCTCGAGAGTTATAAATTTGACATTACTGCTATTCCGGAAACGATATAGACAGCAGCCGCACAAAGAGCAAGAACCGTAACATCTACTAGATCTGCGATGATAAAACTCATGAATTTGGTTTCGGATTCGTAGTTGAAAAACAGCTACACACAGAGAAGAGATTCGTTGTCACAACTACTTGCAGCCAACTAACATTTGGGTGGTTCCTTGGACTATATCACCTTATTCAGTTGTGATTACCAATAATTGTGGTCCGCATCACCAAATGATGTGCATATCAATTGTATTGTAGTTCTATGTTGGTTGCAAGAAGTGAAATGGTTAGTTGAAGCCACAGTAAAAGAAATAAATGTTACCAGTCAATCGAGATTTAGTTCTAGCAATCAAATAAATAATATTCTATTAATTGTTTCAGCGAAATATGTAGACTAATTCGGTTGTAACAAATAATATATTGGTATGCGAAAAAGCTTCTCAAAATACCGTTCGGAATCGGTGTAAAACTGTAGGTCCCAATCAGTGAGTGCAAACTGGAAAGCGCACAGCTCAGTGATTGTGAGAAATTGTCCCCGGTACCTTCATGGGATGGAATGGGAAACCATTTTATATTTTTTTTTATGCGCAACTAATTATGTACTTGAATTTAGTGGCTGTCACAACCATTTTTTGATGCTTTAACCCACTATGAATTTGATAGAAAAATAAAATAAAATTTAAGATTTTGGTTATAATTTTGTATTTTGTATATTGTAAATACGAGGCGGATTAAGAAGTCCGTGACTTTTCGAACTTCCCTTGTAGTTATAAGAAATGCAACACGGCTCCCATCAAGTACCGCCTGTTAATAGACTACTGACAAATTTTGAGCAAGTTCTGTCACTTACTTTGCCTTTAACAGCTGTTCAAAACATACAACCTCGCGCTTTTTCGAGTGCTCATTAAACATTATTTTTTGCGAAAAACTCCGTCAATCAAACCAAGGAAAAGCTTCATAAATACTATGGGGACTCTGCACCATCGATTTCGATGGTAAAAAAGTGGTTTACTGACTATCGTTGTGGTCGCCCAAGAACAAATGACGCCGAATTGAGGTCAATACACCCAAAAATTTCAACAAAAAAATCCACGATATGGTGTTTGTTGGCCGATCGAAGAGTAAAAGTGCGTGAGATTGTTGATGTCATCGGCGTTTCATATGGCGGTGTGGTTTCGATTCTAAGTGATCAGTTGGGTTTAAGAAAGCTGTCTGCAAGATGGGTGTCGCGTTTGCTCTCAATTGACCATAAACGCACGGGTGTAGTCGTAATGGCAAAATTCCATGAACTGGGTTACGAGTTGGTACCGCATACGCCCTATTATTTGGACTTAGCCCCCAGTGATTATTTCCTGTTTCCAAACCTAAAGAAATGGCTCGGTGGAAATAGATTTAGCTCCAACGATGAAATTATTGATCAAACAAATGCTTATTTTATGGACCTCGCAAAACTCTATTTTTTGTAAGGGATACAAAAATTGGAGAAAGAAAGTGTATTGAGCTAAAAGGAGATTATGTTGATAAATATTTTTTTTTTTTTTGCAAAAAAAACTGTGTTTCATTCAAAAAGTCACGGACTTATTGATACGCCCTCGTATACACAGGATTATTATTATTTCTAGTCAGGGGTCGTATTTTGTGGGTAATGGGTTACCTTCAGTACCTTCACTAACCCATCCCTATTCTTGATCGAAAATATGAACAAAATTAGAAAAAATTTCTATATCTCGGAAACGGAGCTTCGAATCGAAAAAATAACTAATTTATGAGGGTTTCTAAGTATTTCTATAAAGTGGTCCAATTCGTATTCAATTCTTTTTTTAAATCTACAAAATAGGAAAACCGTTAAAATAAAAAAATGCCTAAATGGTGCGTGCAATCGAAAAAATAGTAAATTAGTTTACCTCCAGAGGAGGTTGTAACAAATAGAGGTCTTCAATACGGTATTACTTTTTGGAACGAAGTTCCTTATCGCAAGTTACGGGATGGGGCCTAAATGGAAAAAAGGAAGCAACTTTTTTTTAACACTATTGTGCTACAACCCATTGAGAAATAAAAAACCATAGATAAGTGGTGGATTTGAAAGTTAAGGGAAATTTTCTACATGCCGCCGGAGTGGTAGATATGGGCAAATTTCCCTGGAAACAAAAACTATTGCAAAAACTATATAACCATGCTTTCCTGAATTTTGTATTCTAAACAAATTGCGAAAGCAGTATGCTTTTCTCTTATTTAAAGGGTTTTTCAACAGAGACGCTACAAAACTAAATCGATAGGGACAGCCATATTTTTTACGACGCCATATTTTTTCCCGTTCTTTTGACATTTCTTTTCAGTAATGTTTGCCATTTCATCACGGAAAGATATACGAGCCAACAACGAGTCGAAATTATTAAAATTTACTAACCAAATTTGGAGTCAGTGGCCTCAACTTTAAGAGCGCTACGTCCAATTTTATGGTCGTCATAATCGTCCTACCAGATCAACAATTGAGCGTCTAGTGGAAAAATTTGAATCCACAGGTACAGTACAAAATGTTCCCGTGCCAATGAGACAAAGAAGTGCCCGTAGTGTCGAGAATATTGCTGCCGCTGAGGCTTCAGTTCAAGAAAGCCCAAATGTGTCTCTCACACGTCGTTCTCAAACGACGTCGTTGTGGCGAATTTTGCGAAAAGATCTTGGCCCACATCCTCACAAGATCAAATTGACGCAAGAACTGAAGCCGCTTGACCACCATAAGCGTCGTATGTTCGTGAATTGGGCTGAGCAACAACTTGAAAATGATTCGGATTTTCATCGGAAAATCATCTTCAGCGATGAGGCTCATTTCTGACTGAATGGCTTCGTCAATAAGCAAAATATGCGTTATTGGTCAGACAGCAATCCACACGAAATCCATGATTCATCATTGCATTTCGAAAAAATTACGGTTGGGTGCGGTTTATGGGCCGGCGGCGTCATTGGGCCGTACTTCTTCCGTGATGATCAAGACTGGCACATTACTGTGAATGCGAATCGCTGCCGTTCAATGATAACCGAATATTTTTTGGCCTCAATTGGATAATATGGAGTTGGAGGACATGTGGTTTCAACAGGACGGCGCCACAAGCCACACAGCGAATGCCACAATCAATTTAATGGAAACCAAGTTTGGTGAACGTGTTATCTCACGAAATGACCCAGTCGTTTGGCCGCCTCGGTCGTGCGATTTGACGCCGTTAGATTATTTCCTGTGGGGCTACGTCAAGTCTATGGTCTATGCCAACAATCGAGGGACGATTGATGAACTTCGTACGAATATCGAACGTGAAATTGCAGCAGTATCGGCCGATTTATGCTTGAAATCTGTCGAAAATTGGGTTTAGGGTCTGGACTTCTGCAAGGGCGCCCGTGGTGGCCATGCAAAAGAAATCGAGTTCCATACATAATGGCATCGAACGGAGTTTCACAGGAATCAAGAATTTCATTGGTATCCAAAACCGGTTTTGATATATTCAAAAAAACTTTTGTAGCGCTCTTATTGGAAAAGCCTTTATATTCTATTTTCAAATTAAAACAATAGAATCGAAATAAAAATTTTCTTGAGTACTTTTTCGTCGCATCCGGGTGAAAAATGGTCGTACGGAAGCAGCATGTGCCCTCTGGTGGAAATGGTGATTAAGTAAATAATCATTTATCTATGTACAACCCAGTATTATCAACTATATTGGGTACTTTTGCTTTGGTTTGTATCTAGACTAATATACTCGTATATTGGGAAATTTCTTGTTTAATGGGAATTTTTCTAGGTGGAGCCTGTAACCAATATTTAGTATATATTGTAGTTTGGAACCCAATAAATTTAGAAAAGCCAAAGTGAAAGAAGTTTGGAAAAAGAACCGTAAGTAAAAAAAGTAAATTTTCTCAAAAAATAAACAGCTATTCATATTCTTAAACATAGTATAATTTGTTTTAAATAAACCTTATCTTAAAAAAGAACCTTTGCTTAAAAAGGTAAAGTTTCTTACAAAATTTACCATTTCTTAAAAAACGAAAATTTTTTTAAAATAAGTACCCTTTCTTAAAATAG
The DNA here is from genome assembly GCA_963931995.1 of Phaonia tiefii. Classification (NCBI taxonomy): domain Eukaryota; kingdom Metazoa; phylum Arthropoda; class Insecta; order Diptera; family Muscidae; genus Phaonia; species Phaonia tiefii. The sequence goes on from OZ008369.1 coordinate 38,480,345, forward strand.
TAAATTTTCTTACAACAAATTGCCATTTCTTAAAAAACTAAATTTTCTTTAAAGAGTAACTGTTTTGTGCCGATTTTAGAAAAAAGGACCAATTCTAGAAAATATTCCCATTTCTTCAAAAAAAACCTTTTCTTCAAAAAAATACCTTCTCTTAAAAAAATACCTTTTCTTACAAAATTCCAATTCTTAGACGTACCTTTTCTTCAAAAAAATACCTTCTCTTAAAAAAATACCTTTTCTGACAAAATTCCAATTTCTTAGACGCACCTTTTCTTAAAAATAAAATAGAACCTTTTCCTTTTTTAGAGATAAGTAGTCTTTCTGAAAATAAGTAAATTTTCTTAAAAAAAATAACCTTTTCCTAAAAAGAGTACCACTTCTCTAAAAATTACCTGTTCTTAAAACAATGATTTCTTTGTAAAAAAAAATGCATACTCTTATGGTCTTTTCTTACAGAAAGTACTTCTTCTTAGAAATAATACTTTTTCGAATAAAAAACATTAGCTTTTAATAAAAGAAGTACCTCTCCTTAAAATATTACCTTTTCGGGAAAACATAATACATATTCGTACAAAAAAGACCTTTTTATACCCTCACCCATAGCGATGGGGTATATATCATTTAATAAATAAAAAAATGTAACACACAGAAGGAGCCATATTATACCTTTAGGATCTTTGGACGAAATTCGCTTTAGGACTTTTTAAGACGATTGGGCCATGTCCGTCTGTCTGTCTGGCTGGCTGGCTGGCTGATCAACACGATAACTGCCGTAAATCTTTCTGGATCACAATCAAATTTTGTCAGTGACTATTATTTGCCAATATTGAGTTTGAGATTGAAAATGGGCGTTTTGACAACGCCCCTTCTGGTACCTCCCATACAAATCGACACATTTAGCACAAAATCATATTTCTTTCAAACCACCCTTCTGGTAGATGTGATTAGCTTAAACTCACACACCGGCTAATAATCTGTAAATGCCTACTTAACTGGAGGAAATGGGTGAGATTGTCACGCCCATTCTTGTACCTCCCATACAAAACAGGGAGTTCGTCCGGGTTGTCAATCCGATAAATCGCGTGAAACATTTCCGACCGTAATGAAGTTAGGTATAAATAAGGCTTCACGTTAAACGCCAATCACCGATTAAAACCAGGTGATTTTGCCAAGCCCATTGTGGTACCTCCCATACAAAAGTTGTTTGGGCGTCTGTTTGTTCGGCATGAGAAGTCCCGCAAAAGCGAACCAATCTTTATGAAAGTTTGTACTAGTCAATATTTCGTCAAATAAAACTCTCCTATAGAAAATGAGCTGTTTAGCTACGCCCATTCTGGTACCTCCCATATAAAAGTTGGGCGGATGACCGGTTGATGGACATAATAACTCTCGTAAACTACAACCGATCTTAATATAAATCGGTAATAGGCAATGTTTTGCTAAAAGCTACTATGTAATCAATAACTGGCTATTGGTCCACGCCCAGTTTCGTACATCCCATACAAAAGTTGGGAGTATTTGGGGTTTGCCAACTCGATATTTCCAATAAATCACAACCGATCTTAATAACATTTGGTACTGATCAAAATTTTGGCAACAACTTGCCATGCCCATTTTTGTACCTCGCATATAAATATTGGGAGGGAAACTAACTAATTTGGGTATTCAATAATATTTAGCGCAATGTCGTCAATCTGCTGTTGAATATGGCCACTTTTGAGTATGGGCGTTTTTTAAAAGAAGTCCCACGCAATGGATGAGGTACGGTATGGTGAGGGTATGATTAAGTCGGTTCGCCCTGCTGAAACTTATGTACTGGTTTTTTTATTGAAACGAAGTTCCTTATCGCACGTTGCGGGATAGGCGCTATGTGAAAAAAAACTAAACAACTTTTTTTAACACTATTATGCTACTACCCAGTATTATCAACTATATTGGGTACTTCTACTTTGGTTTTCGTCTAGACTAACATATTTTGGAAAGTTTCTTGTTTAATGGGAATTTTTCTAGGTGGAGCCCGAAACTAGTTGTATTTATTATATATTTTAGTTTTGAACCCAATAAAAAGTAAATTTAAAAAAGCCAAAGTGAACGAAGTTTAAAAATAGAAAATTTTCTTAAATAACTGCCTTTCTTAGAAAAGTAAATTTTCTCGAAAAAAAAATAGCTATTCATATTCTAAAGAAATACCTTCGCTTATAAAAAAGTAAATTTTCCAACAAAAAGTACAGTTTCTCAATAAACGTAATTTTTTTTTTAAAATGAGTACCTTGCTTTAAAAATTACATTTTCCTTCAACAACATTGAAATTTTCTTAAAAAGCTACCTTTTCTTTAAAGAGTACCATTTTCGGGAAACACAATACCTTTTCATGAGTTAAGTACCTACTCTTAAAAATGTACCTATTCTTGCAAAAAAGAAACAATTCTGAAAAAATTGCCATGTCTTAAAAAAAAACATTTTCTTCAAAAAAAATACCTTCTCCTAAAAAAAACACCTTTCTAGCAAAAATTCCCTTTCTTAAAGATAAAATAATACCGTTTCATATCTTTTCTTGAGAAGTAGCCTTTCGCAAAATAAGTACATTTTCTTTTAAAAATAACGTTTTCCTAAAAAGAGTACCTTTTCTTTAAAAATTACCTGTTCTTAAAAAAGTACTTCTTTGTAAAAAAAGCATACTCTTATGGCTTTTACTCATAGAAAGTACTTCTTCTTAAAAATAGTACCTTTTCTTAAAAAAAACATTAGCTTTTAATACGAGAAGTACCTCTCTTTAAAAAGGCTCTTTTCGGCAAAATATAATACAAATTCTTACAAAAAGGACCTAAAGATATACTTTTTAAAAAAAGCATGAATATCCATTTAAATTATCGTATTTTTTAACGGGCGCCTTAGTAGTGTTGGAACTAACTATTACATAATATATAGCGAAAGGAACTTCGTTCCAACCGGTTGTCCCCTGATACCTCATGTAATTTTTTTTTCAATTGGACTCATCACCGTTGCCGAGTTATAGCCATTTTTTTTTATTATACCGATTTTGTTATTTTGGCGATTTTTTTTAAACAAAAATTGTGCAATACGAGTTTAATAGCTATAAGAAAAACGCTTAGAAACCCCTAAACTGTAGTTATTTTTTTCGATCGGACGCTCCATTTCTGAGATACAAATTTTTTTCTAAATTGCTCATATTTTCGATCAAAAATGGGCATGATTTACCCTGGATAACCCATTACCTATCGCCGTAAATTATAGGTCAAAACCGCTTACTGATTCCCCATGCGTAGTGGATAATCCGGCAGGGTATCTGTGGATAATCCCATACCCATACACTGTGGATAATGAGTAAACGATCATTACCAATTCCCCACGGTGATGTGTAAGGACTAAGGGAGTAAAAACGAACTCTGCTTGTAAACAGTTTTAATTTAAATATGTCATATATTTATAAGTTTAAGTTAATTGGTGTCACCCACAATATTAGTTAATCTAGACAAGTTCCTCCACAATTTTTTGCATGTTTTGCAGCCTGAATCTTGATTTTCCGTATATGCCATTTTGACGTTTTTGACTTAGAAACGGATTTGGAACGAGAATCACTTAAATTCTACGGCACGCTGATCCTTATTCTTCTATCTTCATTGGTTTCAGAGATATAGAGTATAGAGCTTGTGCCGTACAAACCCCATGGTTATCAGATTTTAAACTTTGAAGTCATTTTTGTCAAATCGGCAGTTTGGCGTATACGGCAAATCAAGGTTCAAGCAACGGGGTTTGTGAAGGCGTCAATAGTCACCTCTATTTATGATAATACTAGCAAAATAAAGAAATACAAGGTGGCGCAAAAGTAATCCTCCTATCAGAAAATGCTATAAATTTTGCGATTGGCCCCTAATGTCAGTTCTGTTTTGACATTTGTGTAGTAAACACATGCGAAATACACGTTAATAAACAATGTTACGCTACACTGCTCCAGAACGCGGAATATTGCTGACTATTTATTTGACCAATAATCGGTCGGTGACTTTGGCTCAACGTGAATTTCGTCGCAGATTTCCTGGCCGTCCAACGCCTACTGGTGAAACACTGCGGCGTTTAGCCGCTCGCCTCGAAGAGACTGGCACAACACGAGATGCTGCCAGGCGTGGCAGACCCCGGAGTAGCCGCTCTGCAGAGAATAATGCTGCTGTAGCCGAGGATGTCATGGAAGCGCCGTCGCCATCGACCAGACGACGTGCCACGCTACAGAGCAATGATCAACGAGTTATTTTTGCCGCAACTTGATGAATTGGGATTGGAAAACTTGTGGTTCCAACAGGACGGTGCAACGGCACACACTGCACGTGCCACAACCGATATGCTGAAGGATGCATTTCCCGGGCGCCTAATCTCCCGTTTTGGCGATTTGCACTGGCCAGCAAGGTCGCCTGATTTGACCGCTCCAGACTTCTTTTTGTGGGGCTTTTTGAAGTCGCGGGTTTATGTCAACAAGCCTCAGACTCTTGCAGCTCTTAAAGACAATATCCGTCAAGAATGTGAAGACCTATCGCCGCAAGTTTTGGCCAAAGTGATGGAAAATGCCATAAAAAGAGCTCAAATGACAATCAACTGTGGCGGCGGCCATTTACATGACATCATATGCTCGACTTGATGTAAAAAAAATTAAAAGACCAAATAAAAATAATCCACAAGAAGAATCAAAGTTTTTCATTTTTTTTTTAAATTACAGACAAAAAACATCGGAAGTTTACTTTTGCGCCACCTTGTACATGCGGTTCAGAAACTAGTGTGGTGATATATATCAACTGGGCATATTCGTCTTGTCGATAACAATAAAATAAACATGTACTTTAATGACCTCCTGTTGATTTCGTATAAAAAAATATATGTCAACCGTTGATATTAAATTCTGGGTCTACATGGAGTAAAATGTGAATATGTATTCGAGGGCGGTCCCAAAACTAGTCGACCTAACAACAAATTGTTCTTTATTTTTCAACATAATCTCCTTTTAGCTCGATACATTTTTTCCAGCGACATTCAATAGTTTTGATACCCTGTTTATAACGGGTCCGCCAAATGACTTTTTTTTTGAAAATGCTATAAAAAAAACTACTGAATATTTTTTCAAATTTCGGAAGCGGTTAATAATGGAAAATAATTTCATTCAAATGGCTGCCTCGGCTGGCCATGCAGTAGTCTACACGATCGGTAAAATTTTTAAGCACATTATCGATTGTGTGCAGCTGTATTTCACCAATGGCTTCACGAATATTGTCCTTTAAAGCGTCAATTGTCTCTGGCTTGTCGGCGTAACACTTATCTTTGAGGGCACCCCACAAATAATAGTCCAACGGTGTCAAATCGCAGCTCCGAGGTGGCCAAACGACATCAGCTCTGCGGCTGATAATGATTTCAAAAACAGGGCGCAAAACATCGAGTGTAGCTTCGGCTGTGTGGCACGTAGCGCCGTCCTGTTGAAACCAAATGTTGCCAATATCCTCCTCTTCAATTTTTGTGAACAAAAATTCGTTCAACATGGCCCGATAACGATCGCCATTGACTGTAACGGCCACTCCTTGCTCATTTTCGAAGAAAATTGGCCCAATTATGCCTCTGGATCAAAATCCGCACCAAACAGTTACTCGTTTTGGGTGCATGGGCCTTTCAATATATGGATTTTCTGTGCCCCCAATGGGTTTTCTGTGCCCCAAATGCGACAATTTTGCTTGTTTACATACCCGCCAATATCAAAATGAACTTCATCTGAAAAGATGATGCAGGCCCATTTTTCCCATATTTCCCAGCGTTGTTAAAGCGTATACACAACCATATTCGTTCAGCGGAAGGATAAAACTAATTATCTGTCAAATCAGACATGAGCTAAGTGTTACCATTAACGAAATAAGCACTAGTTGAAAAAAAAACGTTAGATGGCGGACCCTTTAGTAAGAATTGTCAAACTCCTTGAAATAGCCCTCAACCGTAGACTCTATCTCTTCGTTGCTGGCAAATCTTTTACCACCGAGACAGTTTTTCAAATAGAAAATAGTCCGGGGGATCTAAATCTTGCGAATAAGGTGAATGATGAATTTTGGGCATCGCAATAGTGGATGTGTCTTGAGTATTGTCTTGATGAAACAATACTTTCTTTTTCGCCAAATGCGTTAAGAGCTGCTATAAATTAACAGAGTATTCGCCGTTGATGGTTTTTCCATTCTGAAGATAATCAATAAAAATTATCCCCCATGCGCTATGACAGACGCAATGTCCTTGCCTGCAGATGGAGCTGCCTTCGCCTTCTTTGGATACGATTCTCCCACTCCAGTCCGCTTGTTTGACTATTCCTTTGTGGCAGGTGAGAAGTGGTGGACCCATGTCTCATTCATGGTTATAAATCGATGCAAAAATTCAACTTTATTGCGTTGTTTTTGCTCTATTGAAAGCAAGCGCGGCAGCCATCTTGCGCACAGCTTTCTCATATAGCTTTCTCAAGCGAGATTAAAACGTTTACAATCGTTTATTTTTTATAATTAAACACCGTCGTAGTCTTCATGGGGTTGTCGTTAAGGAACGCTTATCTATCTACCCCTATTAGTACAAATGTGAGATACAAACAGTGGTCCACGCCCGTGTGTATCAATTATCCTCCAAAGAGTGGAGTTGGCAAATTTTTGGTATTGAAGATCTGTGTCCTGCGTACAATTCAAAAATATTTCAAGCATTTAAAAACAATATTGGTCGGGGGATCTGCGAGCTCGAAAAATTTTAAAATTAGATTAAGGACGACACATTTATCGGAGAAATGTAACCCCATTCAACCCAGCAATAAATGATATCCTTTGCAATGACAATAATTTTTCAGTTAATGGCCCATTTTCACTTGTGTGACGACGAAGCTTTTCGTTTCAGCGTAGCATTGATAGATAGATAACACAGTGTGTAATTTTTTAAGTCATGGCAAAATAAACATATACGGACAACACTACGTGATAAAAGACCAAAAAAAGACCCCGTCTCCCAGTTTTGCCCAAAGTCCTCCAGGTTCTTTTTTATGGGCCCCCAAACAAGTGGGGCCTCAGTGTCATTTTTGCAAAAAATTGATCATTTTCTCAAGCTCATATCTTGTAAACCGTTCGGAATTGTGATTTACTCCCTGAGGCACAGTTGTAGCTCTTGTCATAAAGAACAAAAATTGTAAGCATATAAAATCAAAACAACTTCATCTTCAAAGTCAAAATCGCAAAAAACTTTAAAATTAAAAAATAAAATTTTTTTTTACCTTTTTTCCCCTGTTCAGGTCCACAGGTAGCAAACCGTTCAAAATTCAAGGAAACAATCAACTACAGGAATGATCCTAAGATCTCAGTAAACAACTTTCTAGAACATATGAACTTCCTAGGAATGATTCTTAACACCACTTAGGTAGCCCTTAGATAGCCGCAAAAGTGAAAAATTTTCCGAACATTTTTTAATTTCATTTGTTTTTTCTTTACTTCAACATTGAGATACTACAGGGTCCGCCATCTAACGTTTTTTTTTCATTTAGTGCTTATTTCGTGAATGGTAACACTTAGCTCATGTCTGATTTGACAGATAATTCGTTTGATCCTTCCGCTGAACGAATATGGTTGTGTATACGCTTGAACAACGCTGGGAAATATTGCAACATTACTTTGAAAATCATGGTAATGTTGCAGAATGTGCGACTTACAGAAGATGCCGATTTTACCAAAAAAAATCTTCTTTTCAGATGAAGCTCATTTTGATCTTGGCGGGTATGTAAACAAGCAAAATTGTCGCATTTGGGGCACAGAAAACCCGCACGCATACCTTGAAAATTCGATGCACCCAAAACGAGTCACTGTTAGGTGCGGATTTTGGTCCAGAGGCATAATTGGGCCATTTTTCTTCGAAAATGACCATGTTGAACAAATTTTTATTCACAAAAATTTAAGAGGATATTGGCAACATTTGGTTTCAACAGGACGGCGCTACGTGCCACACAGCCGAAGCTACACTCGGTGTTTTGCGCCCTGCCGCAGAGCTGATGTCGTTTGGCCGCCTCGGAGCTGCGATTTGACACCGTTCGACTATTATTTGTGGGATGCCCTCAAAGATAAGTGTTACGCCGACAAGCCACAGACAATTGACGCTTTAAAGGACAATATTCGTGAAGCCATTGGTGAAATACAGCTGCACACAATCGATAATGTGCTTAAAAATTTGACCGATAGTGTAGGCTACTGCATGGCCAGCCGAGGCAGCCATTGGAATGAAATTATTTTCCGTTATTAACCGGAAGGATTGTTATTTCAAATAAAAAAAGAAATTTAAGAAAATATTCAGTAGTTTTTTTTTATAGCATTTTCAAAAAAAAAAAGATATTTGGCGGACGCGTTATAAAGCCTTCTCCCGTACGTGAAAAGGCATGTTGCAGGTTTCATTGTTATACTATTACTGATTGTATTAATCTTAATCCTTAGGTGGTATGGGTTGACATTTAGAGTTAGGGTTGTAACAAAGAGTAGTAGCATGGATATTTAGTAATAATGATTCAGTGTTGTAGGGATTAGTAGTCTCAGCAGGGATGGCATTACAATACTAAGCTATCTGTTACAAAAATTATAAAAAAAAATATTCGCAGTATGTTTATAATGTTGATGGCCCTGGACTTGCAAATCGCACTCTCTTAAGTTGTGGATCCAAATCGTCGTCCAAATCGTCCGAATCTCACTCTGATTCAGAACTTATGGTGTTCACAGTCACGTTACTTCCAGACTGCCCTCCATCATCAGCTTTTTCTTTTTCAGATACTTCATTAACATCATACAGGGTAATCTTGTGACTCCACCAACATACCTGCAATGAATTAGAAAAGAAATGAATATAGGAATGCAAAACAATGCATCAATAAAATTAATATTACCTCTGCAAGCAATGCGTCGAGTTTTTTGCCTTTGTACCGTTTTTCCATGGGCATTGTGGTTTGGTGAAACCGTTCTCCTTGCTCATCGGATTCGTTAGGGAGTTGTTTGATAAAATCGTCAAAACGAAAACGAAGAATATGCAGCTTTAGTGTCATCGAAGTGCCGATTTTCTCAAAATTAGCAAAATTATCATGTTTGAAAGGGTGACATTAGAAGGAGCTTGATACTAAAGCCCGAACACAAATCACAATAAGGTCGCTATGATCGTGCCACTATAACCACATTTTACGCTGTTATTTTTATTTGGGTATGGTTAAGTTACACTATCGGTCAAAATAAAGTGGCAAGATTAAAACACATAATGTTTTGAATAAAATGTTTAATATGTAGGATAAGTGATGATTTATCCGACGTATCGTATTGTATTCGAAAATTAAAATCGACCAAACGCTCGAACAATTTAAGATTTGAATTTAGTATATAAGTTTTTTCGGTCGGGTTTTTCGAAAGGGGCTCATCGCGGAAAACTGTAACAGCTGGTTTTTCTGCACTCTTATATTAAAAAAAATCAATGAGTGTTAGAACTCACGGATGATGTGTTAACACCTTTTTGCTACATGGTACCTGTTCGATTTCTATGAACACATTAGTAAATGTTACATTGGAAAATAAAAAATAATAGTTTTTTTTGTATACACCGGGCAATGCTGAAAATCAAATGACTCGCTTTGTTTGGCCATAGCAACAGCAACGAAACAGCCAAACACACAACATCACACATACTTTGTACGAAGTAACTGACCTATTAGTGTGTCACCTAAGGTGGACCTTGAAATGACATTTTTGCGATATTTTGGTAGATGAGGGCTCTATTCCGTGCCTTTTTGAAAAACAATGACAATGCCGAAAAAAAAAATTAAAAAAAAAAAACATTAGGGGTTGCGCACGAGCCGAGAAAAAGGTCCACTTTGCCAAAATTAGGGGGGAAATTGCCATAGGTCATCAGGGGTCACCCGTAGGGGGGAAGAATGTATGGCCGACCCCCATTAACTTTTTACCGCCAACATTTTCCCCCAAGACACCCACCCCCTATCTCCTCCCCTTAGGGGGGTCACCATACAAAAATGGAGGTTGCTCAGTATTTTCGAAAAACACCATAGGTCATCAGGGGTCACCCCTAGGGGGGCAAAATATATGACCGACCCCCATTAACTTTTCATCCCCAACATCTTTTCCGAACAAACTTACCCTCTATCTCCACTCCTTGAGGGACTCCCCATACAAAAATAAAAGAAGCTGTAATTGAGTAGTACTACTAAGCACTCTTAATATAATATAGTCAAATTAACATATTTTTGTTCGCTGATGGGTATTTCTTGCGGTAAGAATCGATAAAATGTAGTAAATACTGTTTCTCTTCTTCGCCTTGACACAGTATTCTATTATAATCTTGTATCATTTTTACTCCTCTTTCGGCAGTGTCGTTCACAACGCGCAAGTTATTTACAATTCTACGACCTTCTTGATAGTCTGCGCGAGATTTCCAGGTTGCTGGATTTGCAAGAATGAAATCTTGCGATATTCCAAATCGTACAAATAAATTTTTGGTATTATGAGAGACGAAGTTGCTCAAGTCTTTAGCCAAGAATTCCTCCTTCACACCTTTGAATTTCACCTCGATTTTTTTAACGCTGGTGCTTTTGATTACGACGCGAGGAGCTGGGGGAACCGGGTCGTCTTCTTCATCTTCTTCACCTTCTTCGTCTTCTTCATCTTCTTCACCTTCTTCGTCTTCTTCATCTTCTTCACCTTTTTCGTCTTCTTCATCTTCTTCACCTTCGTCATTCTCATTTTCTAGCAATGCTTGGGCCATTTTGGCCTTCAACTCATTTGAAACCTTGTCATCGAAAAAGGCAAGGGCTATGTGCTCATCGGCGAGATACCATAGGTGACAGATAAATTTCTTTATCATTACCCGAGATAAATCCTGGTCAACGGACTTGTACTCGACGAAGTCCTTCAAAAACTTCCAATCTTGATTCGGCGCCTCAGCTGCTCGAGAAGAACCAAACCATGCTTTGACGTAAAGTCGCACCACAAAAATACAAACGTGTCGAATACCATTCAATTCACATACAGATAAGTGAAAAGTTCTCCGAAACAAAAACATCTTGAGGCTGTAAATGGCTTTTGCCATCCATCGAGCATGGGAAACGGGTCCTGGAGGTCGGAAATGGTAATTCTCAAGTTTTTCACCCAGAAACAAAAGAATTAATTGTAGCATTTCTTTGTAGTCATCGCGAGGGTGTTTCTCCTTCAATTGATCTAAGCAAAACTTCTTTATGCCGACTTGCATTGCCACAGGAATTTTTCTGACGACTTGATCGTCTATCAAGCCAGAATGGAATGGTTTAACCTTTACAGCGTCCCATTCCTGTTTGAAACGGTCAAAGCAAGGAACGCCTGGTGCACTGGTCTTTCCCATTTTTGTCTCAAAAACTTCCCTTAGCACCAGTTCGTATACGTGGTGTCTGCAAGGTAAATATAAGATTTCTCTCTCCAACAGCCGCTCAAGAGCAACTGCGGCTCCGGAGAATGGGCCACTGTTCGTTGATGTCGTGTCGAAAGAAAGTCCTTGTATTCGATGTGTCATATGCCAAGATGCCAACAGTTGATAAACGGCATGTGCTATTCTCCGGCCTTTTCCTTTCCCATCTTCTACTTTGGGAACTCCAAGAAGTTGTTCTTTTTCTCCGTACGAGACAATTACCGGTAGACGGTCCACCTTCTTTGTACCCACAAAATCCAAAAGCATTTTGCCATCCCAATGGACTACGAAGGATTTAGCTGCGACAAGCTGGAGATGAATGAAACGCGTTGAAGAATAAGAATTCTGAATGAGAGCAAATAAATCTATGCGATCTTACTTCTGGATTGTCTTTCACATAACTCAGCATGTTCTCTCGATTTGAACGCCGACATCTCCGAAGCGACGTACGGTTTTTTGTGTATTGTTGAGGATCGCGTCCAAATGCTTCTGCCGCCGCTATCATAATGCCGACCGCGTCTCGGTCAGTCACTTTGCACTTGTCCAAAGCTGATAGGACTCGTTCAGTAAAACATTGTTTGTAACCTCTTCTGTCACCAACATTTGACGGGCCAGCTTCTGCCGGGAAGTTTTCGTCCTGTCTCCCATTATCATCGCTTGAATCACTGCTTGAAAATTTAACCACTGCAATTGAACGAATTTCATTTGAATATAAACATTGGACGAACACACAAAGCGCGAAATAGCTTACCGCCTTTAGCGAACCGATCTCTACTAGATTCCGTTGCACGTTTGCGTCGCAACTCTTCTTGTTCTTCGCGCTCAGCTTTTCTTTTCCTCGTTCGAGTATCAGTAGCGTCCACACCTCCCATAGTTCCTGGCCGGCCATCTTCTCTTTGCTTTAGCAGAAACTCAATGTCTTCGGTATTTGTCATTTTCTCAAGGGCGTTGGCGTGTGCGATGTCGAAAAGATTATCCAAGCTATCAGAAAACGTATTCTCTTTTTCTCTAGTGGACTCAGTCTTTCTGTGAGATGACTTTCTTAAAGCATCCCACTCATCGTGCAGCGCAGCTATTTTTCTTGTAACATCTCCTCTGGCTTTCGTCGGAATAGCTGCTTGGCGCCAAAAAATCATCACTGGGTCCGCGACTATAACTGCACTATTTTTCTTCGACATGTTTCGTTTGCGAATGTTGAAGAAATGCATTCTTAGCACTTGCTTCTTCGACGGTAATTTGTTCCCCGTAATATTCATGCTTGGATAACCAATCAAAAAAATATCGTCGCGCGATCTAAGTCGTGTTGTCATCTTAACTTTTACAAAACGGGAGAAAAATCAATTTACTTTTCGCGGTCGTCGGCACTTGTTGAATGACAACAATCGATGAATGAACTGCTATTTATAACTACTACGTATTTTGCAATATTTTACTGCCAGGTACTGATGAATGGGGGCATCTGCTAAGGGTGCCTATGTACCTGATTCAGCACGTGTGCGTTTCAAATTTTTCAAGACTTTCCAAACAATGACCACTCTTGAATATTGGTGGAATTTCTGTAAAAAAATCAAAAAAATCTCGATATTGTGCAACTGTAAATACATAGATTTTCAGTATTTTTGTATGGGGAGTCCCTCAAGGAGTGGAGATAGAGGGTAAGTTTGTTCGGAAAAGATGTTGGGGATGAAAAGTTAATGGGGGCCGGTCATATATTTTGCCCCCCTAGGGGTGACCCCTGATGACCTATGGTGTTTTTCGAAAATACTGAGCAACCTCCATTTTTGTATGGTGACCCCCCTAAGGGGAGGAGATAGGGGGTGGGTGTCTTGGGGGAAAATGTTGGCGGTGAAAAGTTAATGGGGGTCGGCCATACATTCTTCCCCCCTACGGGTGACCCCTGATGACCTATGGCAATTTCCCCCCTAATTTTGGCAAAGTGGACCTTTTTCTCGGCTCGTGCGCAACCCCTAATGTTTTTTTTTTTTAATTTTTTTTTTCGGCATTGTCATGTTTTTTCAAAAAGGCACGGAATAGAGCCCTCATCTACCAAAATATCGACACAAGGTCCACCCTAGTGTCACCATAACGTCGACTGCGCAAGCCCATGGGCTTGCAAATGAAATTTTGCGTGGCTATACTTTATATCTCCGTTCAACAACAAACAGCAGACACATGTACATACATACATTATTATGTTAATACATACGCTATAGACACAATTTCGTTTGCGTCATCCCTGCCACACCACTCTTTCATTGATCTCTTGCTCGCTCATTTTTGTTTAACACGTCATTATTCTCTTTCGCAGTCGCAGAAAATCTGGTTTTAGCAGCAGGATAAAATCTGGTTTTAGCAGCAGCATAAAATCTGACTTTGATAGATTTAGTCCCTATACGCCGCTATAGATGTTAACACATCAAAAACCATTTCAGTATTTTATGAAGCAGTTCAATGGTTAACTCATTCAAAAATATTTGCAGTCTCCAATTCCATACAGGTTAACAGAAATTTGAAAACCCCGTCATGAGCTCTATACGAATTTAGTGATTAAATTTATTTCAGTGTATAAGTACTGTAAAAACGCAACTCATATGGCTGGCGCTGCCTGAATATCTGGTAGGATGATTGTGAAGCCACAAATTAATTGCATTATTTGTTTCATCTCTTGAAATTTTAGATGTTGAAGTTCTAGGAAACTGAAGAAACCATTAGATTGTGGAAAAAAATATCAAAATAGTAGCGTGATTTTTCTGGGATTTATGGAACAACCCTTGTATTTTGAGTTCGTACTGCCACAAACTTTGGGAATGCAATTGCATGTTGTATAATCCGTCATTGTGGGATTTTATCTCAACTATGTGGAGATATTCGGGGTATTGAGAATTCACTGTATTTAGAGTTTTTCGAGTGTTTGCCAATTTGAAGGTGTTTAAAACAGAGCGAAAGAAACATCTCCTAAAGTAGAGTTCATAAAATTGATGTAATAAAAATCTACAAACGGAAGAGTAGCAGACGATTGTGGACTGGGCAAGATGGAACTGTTCCAGTGGGCACATGCAGACAAGATGGAGTTGGAGAGTGAGTGGTAGGGAGAAAGAAGGTTTCATTTTTGTACACAATTAGTGTGCCAACACTTGTTAACAATCTGTTTTTATAACAATCACGCCTTAAGCATGTTAACAATCGCAATAAACGATTTCCAATCTTTTCGACTTTGGGTTGCGTTTGTTTGGAGGCATCTCAGAATCAGAATCAGCATCATCGCCACCGCCACCATTGCCATCATCCTCATCATCGCACAAATCCTTAAAAGCACAAAACTTCAGATTTAGATCAAAAGGCTCCCCTTTAAGTTAATTTTTTATGTGTCCCTACTACCTATTGTAGTTGTTGTTATTGATGTTGTACCTGCAATTGTTGTGATTTTGTTTGGTGTTGCTGGCATTGTTGTTGGTGTTGTCGATGATGTTATTGCAGTTGATGTTGTTGTTTTCCTTTGTATTCATATGAGTTTCGCATTTTAATTTTGATTCGCATTTTTTGTTCCTTCTGTAGCAATGGGTTCCTGTTGTATTTTTGGTTGAACGGAGGCTTTTATTCGCTGTATCCCCTGATTTGGTCTCTATGGTTGTTGATCTTGTAGTTGGGATGGATTGTTGGTTACGTTTTGTAAAAGATTAACAAAGATTTTTATTTGTCGATAAACATCTTTAACACGCAAAAAGAAACAAATACAATTGACCGCCAAACCCACCAAAAATCTTACACTTGTCTTAAGGAGGGTGGTTTGATAATTTAAGTTCAATTTCTGTTGGATAATATATTTTGTATGTATGTAAGTACTGTTCGTACGTACAGTCGAACTATATAAAAAAATACCGCAGAAAAGAAAGAGAAATCCAAACATTTGTTTCATTAAGCAGAATTATGATCGTTATTTAAGCAAACATATGTTTGTTATTTAGACAAACATATGTTTGTTATTTAAGCACACAAATGTTTGATATTTAAGCAATCATATGTTTGTTATTTAAGCAAACATATGTTTGGTATTTAAGCAAACATATATTTATTGTTTTGACAAACATATGTTTGGCATTTAAGCAACCATGTGTTTGTCATTTAAACAGACACATGTTTGATATTTAAACAAACACATGTTTGTTATTTAATCAAACATATGTTTGGCATTTAAGCAAGCACGTGTTTGTCATTTAAACAAACACATGTTTGTTATTTAATCAAACATATGTGTGTTATTTAAGCAAACATATGTTTTTTATTTAAGCAAACATGTGTTTGTTATTTAAGCAAACATATATTTGCTATTTAAGCAAACACATGTTTGTTATTTAAGCAAATATATGTTTGTTATTGAAGCAAACATATGTTTGTTATTTAAACATGTTTGTTAATTCAGCACACATATGTTTGTTATTCATCCATTTCTTCCATTATGTTATTCATCCATCTTCATCCATCTCAATTTTCTTGTTTCTATTTGTTCCACAAATTTGTAATTTTACACAAACTATTGAACTACACGTAAGATTGATTTTTTTTTCAAACAATAATAGAGAATAACCCAAAAGCAATGAGAGCGCGCCTCACTCATTTTCTCACACACACTATTAAAAGAAAACACTCTTACACTAGACTGAAGAAGAACAAGAGTTTCGCTTCGTTTTTTTGCTGACAAAAAATACAATTCGTTTTTTCCCTGAGCGCGTCATTTGTTATTTTGACAAACATTTTGTCCGCAATTGTATCAACACTGCAAACAGTTTGTTGTTGTGGCAGTTCATATGCTATAATATCAGACAAATTACCAGTCTATAAGTAACAGACATTTCTTGCTGTTAATAGCAAACATTGCTTGCTGTTAATAGCAAACTTTTTTGTGTGTATACTTTTCTATACTATTATATATTTTTTTCTTAATTTTGAAAAGAAATCTAAATACATCAGTTGTGAAGAAAACTTTTTGACCTAAATCAACCAATTTTTTCTAACTAAGCAACAGATAGCAATTTCCGTTTCCGGTTTGCCACAAATTGAACAACTTAGAGGCCATGATAACAGGGAAAAGTGGAGATTTGTTGTGAAGGCTTGCACATGTAGAAACGCAAGGATGCTGGACAATGACAGAACCGGCAAGGAACATCCATGCAAAAACATCAACGCTCATTCTGCTGCCAGTTTTGCTGTTGTTGTTTTAGCTCCAACAAGATCATTATCCATGGGGAAAGAAAGAGAAGAGTAAATAAAAGAAAAGAAATATAAAAACTTAGATAGGGACATTTCACTGAATTACATCCATTTCGAGGAAGTGTGCTGCCTCGACTGGATGGGTTCAAAGAGATAAGTGAGTCAGGTCTGTGTCGTATGATATGTGGAGACAAGCGACAGCTTGGGCACTCCTGAGAATCCTGACAGCAATTGCGAGAGGATGGTTCTAGTCCCTCCATAACGGCTTGCACCTGTTTCATTGCCCCGTTTATACCATCGCTGGCGTTGTCACCCAACAAGTGCTGTATATTATGCCTCTCCATCCGGAGATCGAATCTTGTTTCGATGTCGGATCCATTGCTGTTTGTTTACGTTCAGAACACTACATCTACTACAGGCATATGCTGCATTTGAGGATTCAGAATTTATACGAAAAATAATTCTGTTATTGACTGCGAATCCATGGAAGAATTACTTCCAAAGAAGAAACAAACGTTTGGAACAACAAATTCTCTTTTGTCCGAAAAATATTGCACTTAATAATGAGTCGTGAGACTCTCTAGTAGTCCACGGTGAATCGTCTGGAAATATATCCGAAGGAAGCCAAGCTCGTACCCTTTACCAGGAACCACAAGGTGTTGTACACTCAATAATTGTCTGTAGGTGGTATGGAAATTTTCCTGACGGATAACTCAAAATGTATACATGCTATTCCCGACATAAAGCTCAGCTTCATGTCTAACACTAGGGACAACAACAAAGGATCATTGCAGATCGATGGCGCCTGCCACCGCAAATAGTTTATAGGATATGTACAATATTGCTTTCTGGCCTTGCCGGTTTATCGTCGGCACTGGAAACATCTAGCGTTATTGTAGACTCAATTGAAAGACATGGATCTGCACGACACCACCTGCAACACCGCGCATGAAACAATCGATTTATGGCAGCAACAATTTCCAGAACAAATTATTTAATGAAATTCTGGCCATCAAGATCATGCGATTTAACGCCGTGCGATTCCTTGTTTGGAAATATGTGAAATCTCGGGTTTATGAGAATAAACCAGAAACAATTCCTGAATTTAAATCTGAGATCTAACGCATTATCGGTGAGATACAGCCACATCTCTGAGAAAAAGTCATGGAAAATTTCATGAAAAGAGTAATGGCCTGTCATCAGACCGCCGTGGATGGACATTGGACGTATATTTTATTCTATACTTAATAGGAAAATTTCTTCTTTAAAATCCAATAAAAAAATCACAACTATCTCAAAAACTTCGTGTTTTTATTATAATACGAAAAAGAGCATTCTTACGGACACACCCTTTATATAAAATATTTTTAAGATAAACATTCTGATTTGAAGGCAACGTTCCAACTTCTGCGGTCAACTTTTTGTATATGTAGAAAACGAAATATTTTTGCGGCAAATGTATTTTTTTTGCGATGAAAGCATTTGTTTGCAGCAAACGATCTACAATACAGAGTGACATCTACGATTTACAAACAAAGATGTCGATCGAGTAGCTCAGCGAAGAGAAACCACAAAAATTAGATAACCGAAGATGATCTGCACACGGAGTAATCGCAACCAAAAACTCTCGAACTCGATCACGTGTAGAGCGTGCAGCATTTGCTGCTTGTACACTCCGATGGCAGCAGTTTTTTTTATATTTTTTGTGCTTTCTTGGAAGTTCAATTCAAACGCTGCTCCAAACATTTTTTAGTTTGCGTCAAAGATTTTCGAGTAAACAACTTTAAATATATCTTAACCCAATACCCCATGGAGTTGGAGATCGCGATTATAAAGTTATAAAGTTCAACAAAAATATGGAATGGGTTATTGACTGTTAACCAGCTCTAGCTGATCTCATCTAGAAATTCTCCGGATCACATCAAAGGTTCTCAAAATACCATTAGGAACCGGTGTGAAACTGTAGGTCCCAATCAGCGAGTGTAAAACTAAAAAGCGCACAGCTAACTGATTGTGAGAAGCTCTCCCCAATCCATCATGGGATGTAATGGGACGCCATTTTATTGTTGTTGATATGTACTGGGTGAGAAACTGTTTGTTGCGGAATTTATAAAATATTGCATGTCAAATATTGAAGGATAACAATGCAGATAGTCCTTAAATCTGTGCAATATGCAGCAATAATGGCGACGGTTGATTGTTTTTGCTTTTCAAAGTTAATACTGTGCAACACTTTTGGGGGTTGGACCATTGCTTAGACCAAATATTAGGAACATTCGTTTTAAATGGAACTCATTCCGATAGAAAGGAAATTTAAATCAGAACAACGCACGAATATCTGTACGAATCAACCCGGGCTTCATAGAAACATTAATTTATTTTTTTGTCCAAGTTCCTAAACAACTTTTTGATTTCCATCTTTTCCATAAATGGTCGCGTCTTCCTACAACTCCCATACAAACCTCGCATTGTATGGCCTTTCGAACCTTCCGCCCATCTAAATTCTCATCCACCCCTACCCAACCCTAACCTCTTTTCACGTCTTGTCATCGTCCTGTTTGCTCCTTTTCACACTGGACATCATGTTTTACAAACGTTTTGTTGTACCACTGATGTTGTTAGGGTTTTTTTCTCTTGTCTGTTTCTGTTTCTCCTCCTTTGGTTTGCATTGCGTTTGTGTTGCTTGTAGCCTGACTGACATCCTTCTTCCTGTATTGGGATATATAATGGGTTTTCCATTGAACCCCACCATGGCCAGGGTTTTGTTTACATTTCGTCTGGGTTGTTGCTTTTGTTTGGTGTTTTGTTTTTGGTGTCGTCGTCGTCGTCTCGATTTGCTGTTCTGTATTGCTGATTCGTTTGCTCAGTACACGGGAGTACTGGAATATATACGCAGCAGTGTCTACTCTATTGGCAATCCTGCGTCCGGATGACGACGACGACCGGAGGTGGTGTTGGTGTTATATGTCGATGGTGGTCATTGCTTTGTCAATTGTTGTTGCTGTTGTTGTTGTAGTTGCTGTTGCTGTTATGGAACAATTGCATGTTTGGCTGTTTGTAAAACACCTTCGGTTGTTAAGTGTTGTTTGCCGAACCTTTTGTCTGCAAACAACATTTGAGCTTTGAGTGTTTTATGGCGGTCATTTTTTCGGATAACTCTTCCTTTGCCAGTTCTTCATGTGCCGATGATGATGACGATGATGATGGTGGTGTGGATGATGACGGTGATACTCCTTGGATACAACTATATACATACATATATTGATTGCCCTTAGTACATACTGCATGTACCCAATCTTTACATTTCAGTATTTGTTCGAAAGGTCATAACGTTTACGGTTTTTTTTTTGTTTTTGGCTAAAAAACAAATCTGTAAGCAATACGCATTTGGCATTTTGAGGCGAAAATACAGTGGGCCTATAGTTCGCAATATCTTGAATTGATATATGCAATTCGAATACCCCATTGAATGGTACACATTGAGGTATCAGGTATGCTTTTCTCGGTAGAATTTAAAAGTATGCACTGCAAAGAAAAGCTTCATCACACAAGTGAAATGGTTCGTCGCTTTGACGAATGCTTTCATCGAAGGCGTGCTAATATACAGGTTCGTGTTTGCAACGAAAATTTTTGTTTATTACTGCGATGAATATATTTCATTGTTGCGATAAATTGGTTTTATTTACAAAACGTGTTGTTTACATTTACAATATTGCATTTGTCGTGGGAACTGAATACATAAGCGTATGTATATTAACATCAAGACAAAAATTTTTTTCATTTTACTTTCGGAAATTGAGTAGTTGCAGCAATGCAACGGTGGAACGATCACAAAAAACATTTTAAAAAAACTACACGCTGAAAAATAACGGCCTTTCTAACATATTCTCCCAAACATATTATGCAGGAACCATGTATATGTTTGGAACACACTTCAAACATTAACATGTTTGCAAGTCCCAAACTCACTTGTGTTTAAATGTGAACAGCATCATATTTACTGGGAAACATGTATGCATTTACGTGGAAACATATGCGTATGTCACCCCTTTCTTTGTTGTCTCTCACGTTTTTGTGTTCGGAAGGTTTCAGCTATGCATTGGTTATCACCATGCGTTGGTACACAAAGAATATATTTATATACAAATCTATTTCATACAACCCAAGCGTTTATTTCACAATGGTCCGCAGTTCTGATTTTCTCAGTAAAGGCTCGGACAGACAAAAGGCTTCACGTTGTTGCCCTTTCCAGTTTCTTTCCACAAAATCGTTTCTCACTTTGGTAGCATACATGCATATATACGAAAACATACACAAAAACCAAAGTAACATCACAAACCATTTACGCGTCCGAGCCTTCGTTTATTCTTTTTTCACTGATCAAGCGCTTTTGTTATCCTCTGTCCGATGAAGCATTGACGACTGAATACATGACACTAAAACACTCATCAAGGAGAACGAGTATCATTAGAGGCCGTTTTAAACGACTTAATGACGCGGAATTTTGCACGTTGAAAAATCTCTCATTTTTGTTATTTGGATGCGAATATAACGTCTTTGTAGCCTGTCACAAATATACTATACTTGTGCCCAAACACATTGTGGTTGGTATTCAGTATAACATATTTGAGACTCAGAGATTTATAGGCTCTAATAAAGTATATGATTTTGGGAAACAAATCAGGGGTTGTTAGGTGATAACCCCTAAAGGAAAAACGAGACAGACAACAAAGAAACAAAAACGCAGAAGATCATCAATTGACGAAAACAATGCTTGCAAACATGTACATGTTTCCTGCAATATATTGTTGGGGCCGTTAGTTTTTAGCGTGTGGATCACCGATCGATTAGATGCAATTTTTTTATGTGGACAGCTTGAAATAAAAATCTGTTCAACATATTTATATTGCCGAGCGTACCGAGAGAAATTCTTTCTGTGGAAACTTGTCCGAGTACAATCTCGCCATGCTGGAAAATAACAACCCCTGCAGGAAATATGTACATGTTTGCAAGCATTGTTTTAACGAATTGATGATCTGTTGCCTTTATGTTTCGTTGCTGTCTGTCTCGTTTCTGTTTTTAGCGGTCCTCAACAAACAAAGCCACGTTTGGGTTTCAAAAACATATATTATAGCCTATTAATCATTGTGCCTCAAACATGTTATAGTGAAGAGCAAACACAATGTGTTTGGGCCCAAGTATAATGTGATTGCGGCAAGCTACAAACACGTTATATTTGCACCCAAACCAAAAAACTGATTTTCAGCGTTTTTTACACCCCAACAATGATCAGATGTATAGTGGTAGAAGTCGCAATCCTTGTTTCTGATTATAATTATGGCTCACCCTGTACGACCACATATTCTACTGTTACTTGATGCACTGATCTAATATATTTGATTTTATATGTTCACAATTCCATAGACACGAAGGTAGGACAAGTAAATAAGTTGTGGAAGCGTGCCATTTCAAGTCAGTTCACAAGTCCTGGCGAATATTTTTGTGAAGTGTGTTTATCTATATCTTTTCTAATGCCCCGAAAATCCTCTTTGTTATCCCGGGAGTCCTTCTTATTGTCCTGTCAGTCTTTGCGAATATCCTGTGGGCCAAACAGAGTGTGTCATGTGGCGTCATTATTATATCCTGCGTGTCCTTGTTGATTTCCTGTGAAATCCTGCATTATAATCAGGGAACTAGGAGATGGTGACTTATGAGGTCATTATGTATCCTGCGAGGCGTTGCTGTTATGTTGTGAGCATGTGAAGTCATTCTTATATCCTGCCAATTCTTATTGATGAGTTGTGTGTCTCTCCTGTTTTCCTTTGAGTCCCCGCAGGTATATCCTGGGGGCAAAATAGAGATTGCCTGGTGAAGTCATTCATATATTTTGCAAGTCTTTATTGATGTTCTTCGAAGTCTTGCCCTATACTCTGGATACCAAGAGAGTGTAACACGGTAGCTCATTATTATATCCTACGAGTCCTTGGTATGACCCAAGTATCATTTTTGTTATCCTTTGAGTGCGAATGAAAATTCTAGGGCTAACGAGGGAGTGCCGAGTTTCGTGTGAAGTCCTTCTTATATCACGCAAGTTCTTGTTAATGTCCTTCGAAGTTTTGCATTACACCTTGGATACTTTGTTATCTTTTGAGTTCACGCGAATATCCTGGGGCTAAAGAGAGTGCCGTGTGAAGTCATTCAAATATCATGCAAGTCTTTGTCAAAGTCCTTTGAAGTCCTGGCCTATTCCATGGAAACTAAAAGAGCGTGCCACGTGAGGTCATTCGTATATACTTCGGGTCCTTGCTGATAGCCTGCGTGTCCCGTTTGTCAGGCTGGGGTTCCATTTGAATAACCTGGGGACAAAAGAGAGTGTCGCGTGAAGTAATTCTTATATCGTGGAAACCTTTGTTAATGTCAAAATTCTAGGGCTAAAGAGGGAGTGCAGGGTTCCGTGTGAAGCCCTTCTTATATCACGAAAGTCCTTGTTAATGTCCTTCGAAGTCCTGCCTTACACCTGGGATACTTTGTTATCTTACTAGTTCGCGCGAATATCCTGGCGCTAAAGAGGGAATGTCGTGTGAAGTCATTCGTATATCATGCAAGTCTTTGGTGATATCCTTCGAAGTCTTGCCCTAGAGCCTGAATACGAAACGATTGTGCCGTGTGTCGTCATTTTATATCCTGCGAGTCATTGGTGGTAGCCTGCGTGCCCTCTTGTTATCCCGTGAGTCCATTTAAATTACCTGGGGACAAAGAGAGAGTGCTGTTGAAGTTATTCTTATATCCTGCAGGCCCTTGTTAATGTCTTCGAAAGCCTGCCCTATTTCCTGGAAACCATGAGAGGGTGCACTGTGCGGTTATCTTTACATCCTGCGAGTTCTTGCTGATACCCTGCTGGTATATTTTGTTAACCTTTGAGTCCGTCTGAATATCCTAGGGCTAAAGAGAGAGTGTCGTGTGGAATTATCCTTATATTCTGCAAGTCCTTGTTGATGTCCTTCGAAGTCCTGGCCTATACCCTGGCAACCAAGAGAGCGTGCCGTGTTATTTCCTTATTATATTTTGAGAGTCCTTGCTTTTTGTTATCTTTTGAGTCCATGTGAATATCCTGGGGACAAAGGGGAGGTAATTTTTATATCCTACACGTCCTTCTTTATATCCTGTGAATTTCTCCCCTATACCCTGGAAACTAAGAGAGCGTGCCCTTTGATGACATTATATTATCCTGCAAGCCCTGCAATCCTTTATGTTCGTGCCGTGTGTAGTCATTATATCTTACGCCTCCTTATAGATGTCCTTAGAAGTTCTGCCCTAAACCCTGCCAATTAAGAGGCCGTGCCTTATGAGACACGTGCCTCATGCAGGGGCCTGCCGATATCCTGTGAGCAACAAGAGTGCCGTGCTTGGTCATTCTTAAATCATGCGGGGCCTGCCCTCTATTCTGAGAATATCTCTGGTCTTATCCTGTGAAGAAAGAGAGTGTGAGGCGGTTGTGAATAATCGAGTCGTTGTTAATGTCCTGCGTGTCGTTTTTCTTCTCCTGCCGATCCGTGCTTATATCCTGGGCGCTAAACACTGAGTTCTATGTGAAGTTCGATTTGATATCCTTCGAAGTAACTAAGAGAGCGTGCCTTGTAAAGTCATTTTATATAATGTTAGCCTTGCCTTTGTCCTGTACGCAAAGGTAGTATAACGGGGAGGAGGTTCTTAAATTCTGCTCGCTAATGTTGATAACCTGGGAAGTCATGCCTTATATCGTGGGAACCAGGAGTATTTGGTCTGAGGCCATTGTTATGTTCTGGAACCCCTCCCTGTAATTCTGCGGAGTGAGAGAGTGTGGAGTGAGATCATTGTATATCCGGGCAGTTTTTGTCAATAACCCGTAAACCAAGAGTGTACAAGAGTGTATGCAGTAAACTGCATGTCCTTGCGAACATCCCGAATGCTAAAAAGAGTGCGCTATATGAGATAATACTAGATCTTTATACTCCTTGCCGATATGCTGCGAACCCAAACAAGTGTTTTGTTTGAGGTCATTCTGAGAGATTTTGAGCCCAGGTTAGTCTTCTTGTATAACATGAGGGAGTGTTGTTGAAGGTTGCACTCAAGATTACCCAAGGATTCTTAGTTACTATTCTGTGACCTGAATGTAATAGAAGCCGTGCGATGAGAGGTCACCCTTTCAGGTAACATTATGGAGGACCCACGTATATATTTGGAACATCCATACACTTTACTTACGAGCAAGCATTGTTTTCATGAATTGAAGAACTGCTTCTGTTGTGTTTCTTTGTTGTCTGTCACGATTTTGTATTCAGCTAGATTTTTAACAAACAAAGCCATACTTGGGGCTCAAAAACATATATTTTAGCCTATTGATCATTGTGTCTCAAACGTGTTATATTGAACAGCAAACACAGTGTTTTTGCGACAAGCTACAAACACCTTATATTTGCATCCAAACCAAAAAAGACAAACGGCCCCTGCAACATTATGGAGTAATCATGCATATGTTTGGAACATTCATATACTTACGTGCAAGTAGATTGTCTAAACCCGAAACCGAAAATCGGTTTCTTTGCTATTAACCGGTTTTTTAAAAATCGTAATTTTCGAACAAACTGGAAACCGGTTATTTGTCTTCGGTTAACCGGGTTTTCCTCATTTTTTGTTAATATCCTTAAAAAATTTTATAATAATTGATACGATTTTCGAATTTTACTGAAATTTTGGAATTAAGAAACATTATTTCTATTTTCAATTATAATTTTGTGCTTCAATAAGTTCTAAATAATATTTTCACACAATTTGTTATCCAAATTTCAAAATCATTTTAAGACGACTTAATTACGTAAAAATTAATTGAAAGTTAATTAAGCTTTTCAAACTTTTTTTTCCAAATTTCAAAAAAAAAAAAATTTTATAAATAAATATTTCAAGTTTAAAAGGATTTTCATACATGAAAATCTCTTTCAAATTTGAATATTATTTTCGAATTGAAATCAGTTTATGTTAATAAATGTTTTAAATTTTATATTAAGCATGCATTCCAAATTGGTATTTTATATTTTTAATTTAAATATTTTATTTTTATATTTAAATTTTTTATTTAAAATTGAAACGTAATTGTCATATTTTAATAGAGGTGTGAGATTTTGAGTTTTAAATACGAAAATGGAAATGGAAACAAATGTATAGTAAGTGCTACATGTGTAATTTAATTTAAAGCAATAAACCGAAGAAACCGGTTTTTGTCAAAATTGAAACCCGCAAATCCGGTTCTTAAAAAATTTATTTTTCGCACAAACCGAAACCCGGTTTCTTGAAAATGTAATTTTTCTAACAAACCTAATACCGGTTTTTAAAAAGTGTCGTTTTTTTGGACACTACGTGGAAGCAATGTTTTCATGAATTGAAAATATGCTGCGTTTTTGCTCGTTTGTTTTCTGCAACGTTTTAGTTTTCAGCAGTTTTCACCTAACAAAGCCATAGTAGAGTCCCAAAAACATATATTATAGCATATTCAACATCTTTTATTGAATACCAAACACAATGTGTTTGGACACAAGTATACTATATTTGTGACAAGCTACAAAACAGATTTGTCAACGTGCGGTCTTTCAGTTTTATCTTCAGTACCAACGTAGTGGGCACTCAACCGAAGTTAGCCCATTAAGTTGGAGAGATTTTTGTTCTACAAAAATTTGGGCAAATTTTCGCAATAGTGGCCTCTTTTTCTCTGTCTGGAGTGACCCTCCTCTTTTTAACATACAGTGGTTCAGAAGATCCGCCTTAGTGCATGTATGCGCTTTCAATATTTGTCATACTCGGAAGAATCAAAATTAATCAGCAACAATCGATGTCGGAAACCCGGGACATTTACATTTATATCCCGGTAAGCCATAGTACGACGAAGAATGTCGAATTGCAACGGATGAAAAAGACGCTGCACGAGTGGCAACGAAAGAGTCAGGTCAGTGCTGCCAGTGAGCGGTACAAGAGGCTGAGAAGGGAGGAAACCCAATTATTTATGCGGAAAAAATGGCAGTGGAGGCAGAGGGAGAAGGTCGAATAACGGGCCTAATAATGGGTTGCCGTCCTGCAAGGACGAGAATGGGAATCTTGCTGACTGATAAGCAGGGTGTG
Organism: Phaonia tiefii; assembly: GCA_963931995.1. Classification (NCBI taxonomy): domain Eukaryota; kingdom Metazoa; phylum Arthropoda; class Insecta; order Diptera; family Muscidae; genus Phaonia; species Phaonia tiefii. The sequence goes on from OZ008369.1 coordinate 38,507,180, forward strand.
ATAAAAATGTGGAAAGGCCACTTTTCAGCACTACTCCACTCAGATTCTCCTACTGCTGATCAGGAGGTAATGATAGTGGAAGGTAGTGTAGATTGTATATCCACCCACCCCCCTTCTCCAACCAACCAAGGGGAGATTAGACCGGCGATCTCCCGGCTTAAGAATAATAAAGCCGCTAAACTTTCTAAGGCAGGTGACGAAAGACTGCTAGCTCACATGCATCAATTTATATGGGATATATGGCTGGGGGAATCTATGCCAGACAATTGGAGTCTCACCGCCATATTCATAAAAAGTTGTGACAGGTTTGAGAGAGGTTTTTTGTTTGTTAAACTGTCTCTCAAACCTCTCACCACATTTTATGAATTAGGCCGTCAGTGTATTCTGTCCTGTATTCAAAAAGGGTGTTCCGTGTGTCTGTCCCACCTACCACGATAGGTCTTTTATCCGTATATCGTATCGCGTATAAGGTCTTGTCGGGCGTATTTTGTGAAACACTAAAGCCAATTTTTGAAAACCTAATTGGACCTTATCAGTGTGGTTTTAGACCAGGCAAGTCCGCGACTGACCAAATATTCACGCTACGCCAAATCCTGGAAAAGACACACGAAAAGCAAATCGATACATACCACATTTTTGTCGATTACAAAGCTGTTTCCGATAGCCCCGTGTGGGGAAAATTGTACGAAGGTATGTCTGAACTTGGTATTCCGGCAAAATTGATCCGCCTTTGTAGAATGACGCCGACCAACACCAAATCAGCAGTGAAGGTGGGTAAAGACCTCACTGAATCATTCTCTACCAAGCGAGGACTTAGACAAGGCGACACACTTTCGTACAGTCTCTTCAACATCTTAATGGAGATAATAATGAGCAAAGCTGCAGTAAATACGAACAAGACTATTAACACGACAAGCCATATGTTGCTGGCGTATGCTGACGACATAGACATCATTGGGTGAAATTTGCGAAAGGCTACTGCAGTAGTTTCAAGTAACGAAAAGGAATCAGCGATGGTGGGTCTTGCTGTTAATGAGGGCAAGACAAAATTGATGGTGTTAACGACTAGATGCACCTCTTGACTTGGTCCGCACTTGAACGTTGACAACCGATTTAATTTTGAAGTGGTAGATGAATTTGTCTACCTTGGATCCACCGTGAACAAGGACAACAACGTCAGCCTGGAGACAGATAGGAGCATTGTGCTTGCAAATATATGCTATTTTGGTCTCAGCAAGCAGTTTAGGAACAAAACCCTCTCTCGACGGACAAAAATCCAGCTATATCTGACTCTAATTTTACCTGTCTTGACATATGGCTCCGAAACTTGGGTCATATCGCAAGCGGATGAAAAACACCTGGGAGTTTTCGAGAGAAAAATTCTCCGTAAAATATATGGTTCTGTTATGGAAAACGGCGAGTACCGACGTAGCTGGAACGCAGAGCTAGTGGGCCAATTGCGTTGGCTAGGCCATGTTATCAGAATGAATGAAGATGAACCAGCGCGAAAGGTTTTCGATAACGTACCCGATGAAAGCAGGAAAAGAGGACGACCAAGACTCCGCTGGAAAGACCAGACAGAAGAAACCCTCCGTATCCTTGGTGTTACCAACGGGCGAGAAAAGGCGAAGGATTGAGCCAGTTGGAAGAATATGTTGAAAGTTGTTTAATTTGTTTGTTTAAATAATATGACCTCCGACCTCATGAGGTTGTGAAATAGTCAAAAAAAGTAAAGTAAAGTAAGTTGATTTTACTTTTTTAATAAACAGTGGACCAGAAGCGATAATCAACCATTTGGCTCTCAATGGCTTGAAGGACCAAATACAAATCTCCCTTGCTCCTGTTGGTGTAACAAATTGAAGTAAATTACAAGCAAATGTCGACGTTTAGAAATCTTTCCGATGTTCCAAATATCTATCTGCAATATAGGTGTGAAATAGTAACAGACAAGTAATTTCACTTTTGAATTTTGATCCTTTATTATTGGATCATATAATGCCAAAGGGTGTTAAATCTGCGGGTTTATTTTTTGAATATAAATTTGAACTTTTTCGACATTTGCCCCCAACTCAATATTTATATTTTCTTTGTTTCCTTAAGTATTCACAACACAACTACGCATTACATTCCATCTTACTACTCCCCTCCGACCACAAACATCCTTAATGTAAATTCTCGACATACATTTCCGATTTGACAACCACAAACTAACGACTTTAGGCTTAAAATTCATTAATATTTATTGAAAAACAAAAACTTTGCACATTTTGTGGGAAACAGAAACATCCCCAAACAATTTGTAATTGCTACTCCCCCTCCCCCCCACGTATGGGGTGTTCATTAAACGCCAACAAACGACGAGTATCCTTATGCGGACTCACATTCGTATGTATATTTATTGCACCGAGCATTGGGAGAAAGAGAGAGGTATCACTTCATACGATTCCATTACCCAAAGTGTTTGCTTAAGTATTACACGCTGTCAACATACTAAGTGTCTGTTTTGCTGTGTGTCCTTCGTCGTCGCATGGAACTCCAAGCATATTGAATGGTGGCAGCTCAGAGTTGCCCGTAACAACAGCGGCTGAATACTAAAGAATCTGACTGAAACTTAATTTAGTTAACCTTTCATACTGGCGGGCCGAAAAACATATGAGTTCTGAGTTCTATGAGACTTGAAGGGTGGTTAGAATTGACATCTAGGGAAATAATATTAGGTTGCTTTTTTCCCATTTGGTTTTTGAAAACTGAAGAAAACACAGAAAATTTTGTACAAGAGAATTGAAATATGTATTTGGATTGATAAAATGTTGTTCACGGGGTCGTTTCTGAAAGTGGAACTTGGAAACACGTCTTGCCACATATCGGGCGGTATCGGACTAGTAACACGTAATAAGGTTGTCTTCCAAGCAGTGTTTGTATTTCGGGGGTAATGGGTAACCCTGGTAACCCATTGTTATTGCCGTGGGGAATGCGTAGCGACCCATTACCCACTCGGTATAGGGAAAATAATGGTTAGCTACCCACGGCAATGGGGAATTACCCACCGCGATTTAACCTTTAACCCATAGGGTAATGGGAAAATTATTGGGTAGTTACCAGTTATTTGGGTACTTATTGCGGAGGGGAATAGCTAGCGACCGTTTACCCATTACCCACTCGGTATGGGGAAAATAATGCTTAGCGACCCACGTCAATGGGGAATTACGCATTAAGATTACCCAATACCCAAAAGGTAATTGGGAAAATATTTGGTAGTTACCCGTGACGATGGGGAACTATCCATCATGATATCCCATTTAAAACGAAATAAATGGTTTCCCATTACATCCCATGAAGGGACAGGGGAGACCTTCTCGCAATCACTGAGCTGTGCGCTTTCCAGTTTTCACTAACTGAGTGGAACCTACAGTTTTACACCAATTCCGAACGGTATTTTGAGAAGCTTTTTCATGGCTAAATACTCGATAATGTCGACGTCACTATGCAAGGTGACCGCCGCCGAAAGACATTTTAAGGCAGTCTGAGCAGAGATCGAACCCAGGATCTCATGTACAAGAGGCGCGCAGACTACCATTGCACCACAGACGGCCACGATTACCCATTTAACAATTACCCATTTCATGGCTAAGTACTCGATAGTGTCGCCATCACTAAGCGAGGTGACCGTCGTCGTAAGGTGGTTAGAGATGGGAACTAACCCACGTTCTAATGTACAAGAGGCACCGACGGCCACCCATTACACATGAATGCGTACGCGGTGTTAACCCATTACCAACGGAGCTGGGTATTAGGTTACCCTGAGATCGGAAATATGTAAAAAAAATATTAAGAATGTCTATATCTCGGAAACGGAGCATCGAATCGAAAAATAACTACTTTTTACGGTTTCTGAAGTTGTTTCATAAAGTGCTCCAATTCGAATGGTAGAATTTATTTTGGGAAAATCTCCAAAGTAAGAAAATTGCTAAAGTAAAAATAGCTATAACTCGAAAACAGTGCATCCAATCGGAAAAAATAATACATTTGTTAGGACTCCACATGAGGCGTTAAGCAATGGATGGCAGCACATTAACAAAATCGAGTGTTTTAGCGATTTTTTATTTGAAGTATTTTAGTTTTAGTGATTTTTTTTAAAAAAAAGTGATGCCGTATTAGAAGACACCTATTGGTTACAGGCTCCAATAGAGGTACCAAAATTATTATTTTTGCGATTGGACGCACCGTTTCTGAGATACGATGGCCGATCAATAAGTCCGGGACTTTTCGAACTTCCCTCATAGGTATATGAAATGCACCACTGCTCCCATCAAGTACCACCTGTTGGTAGACTACTGTCAAATTTTGAGCAAGTTCCGTCATTTACTTTGCGTTTAACAGCTGTTCAGAACATACAACCTCGTGCATTTTTTTAAAAATAGTAAAAATGAACTTCGGGTGCTTATTAAACATTACTTTTTGGGAAAAAACATTATTTTTTTAGAAAAAAACACCGTCAATCAAACCAGGGAAAAGCTTAATAAATACTATAGGGACTCTGCACCATCGATTTCAATGGTAAAAAAGTGGTTTACTGACTTTCGTTGTGGTCGCACAAGTAAAATGGCGCTGAACTTGCTGGACGGCCAATTGAGGCCAAAACACCCGAAAATATTGAAAAAATCCACGATATGGTGTTGGCCGGTCGAAGAGTAAAAGTGCATGAGATTATTGATGCCATAGGCATTTCATATGGCAGTGTCGTTTCGATTGTAAATGATCAGTTGGGCTTAAGAAAGTTGTCTGCAAGATGGGTGCCGCGTTTGCTCTCAATTGACCATAAACGTAATCGTGTGACAACTTCAAAGGATTGTTTGGAATTGTTTAGTTAGGCTATGAATTGGTACCTCATCCGCCATATTCTCCGGATTTAGTCCGCAGTAACTATTTCCTATTTCCAAACCTAAAGAAATGGCTCGATGGAAAGAGATTTAGCTCCAACGATAAAATTATTGATGAAACAAATGCCTATTTTATGGAGCTCGAAAAATCCTATTTTTTGGAAGGGATACAAAAATTGGAATAACGTTGGATTAAGTGTATTGAGCTAAAAGGAGATTATGTTGAAAAATACTTTTTTTCCAAAAAACAACTGCGTTTCGTTCAAAATTCACGGACTTATTGATCCGCCCTGTATAGATATTTCTGGGTAACTCATTCATTACCCATCCCGATTACCCATTCCTCGTGTGTAATGGGCTATCGCGATAGGTGTTTCATTAAAAAATTCACGGACTTATTGATCCGCCCTGTATAGATATTTCTGGGTAACTCATTCATTACCCATCCCGATTACCCATTCCTCGTGTGTAATGGGCTATCGCGGTAGGTAACTTCCCATCGCCGTGGGTAACTTCCAATTAATTTCCCCATTACCCTGAGGGTAATACCCCATTTTCGTGGGTAGCTACCCATTATTTTCCCCATAACCTTTGGGTTCATTACCCATTCCCCACAGCGATGTGTATGGGTTACACATGTGCCGGTGGGGGAGGGAGTAAATAAGAACTCGGCTTCCAAGTCAGCAATCATGGTTGGCCTGTCTCTACAGACGAGAGACTTCACCAGCGCCCACAAAAAATTGCCTAGTGGGATAAAAAATAAGCGCTAATACGTGCGATTAATTACTCACCAATCTTCCGAGTCGTAGAGTGTGCAATGGTTAGTGTGCACGTCTATTGTGCAAGAGAACGTAAGTTCGAACCCTGCTCTTAGTCACGGCGACACTATCGAGTATTTAGCCATGAAAAAGCTTTTAAAAAAACAGTTCGGAACCGGTGTGAAATTGTAGGTTCCAATCAGTGAGTGAAATCTGGAAATCGCACAGCTCACTGATTGTTACAAGCACTCCCCTATCCCTTCTTGGGATGTAATGGGAAATATTTATTCATTTACTCTTCCGAGTCAATTTGTTCATGGTATCTTGTGCAGTGTGGCATATGATACCGTCCTGTTGAAGGTCCAATTCATATATTTTTGGCACAAATATATACATGGTTATCGAACGGTACCTTACTCCACTAACCACTAACTTTCGGCCATCATTGTATCTGTAGAAATATGGTCCAATGATGTCGCTCATCCATAAACCGCACCACACACTGAATTAACTGGCAGGTCTTGAACAGTCTCCAATGGCTGCTCTTCGAACAAAACTCGGCAATCCTGTTTATTCACGTACCTATTGAGCCAGAAATGAGTCTGAAATGGCGACCATAAAATAGACGTTACATGCGAAACACATTTTTCACAGAGCCCGAATTTTGATAATAGAACTCAATGAGTTTCCAGTATTGTTCGTTTTTGCAAGTATATTCATGATGAAATGGAAAGGCAATCTGAATATTTTTAACTTTGATGCATGTCACGAGTCACATGTCAACCAGCAAATAATTGACACTGAACCCCCAAATCGCAAACAAATTACCCTATATATTGGCATTTATGCTTCAACACGACGCAAAATTGACCACATCGTAACTGTCACGCATTAGATCTTGTCTCAGTTTATCGTTTCTTTCGTATAAATGCAAGGAAGGGCTTGAGGATTTTATCCCAAAATCGAGGAAAACTAGCAATGTATACCTTACGCACTACAGACCAAATATTCCATAAACTTTTATTTTGAACGTATTGGAGAGATTGATTAATGATTTACATATTAAGATTTGAACTAAACCGCTTCAATTTTCTTAAAGTTAGTAGGCCTACCTGAAGAGGAATTCACAGAAAGGCACTATCCATTGGACTGCGCTAATGAGGATTCCGGAACTTTAGCGGCCTTCTGAGACATAGAAGGCGCATATAACAGTGTACCATCTGGTGCTATTAGGACCTTCTGGTGCTATTAGGCTTCGTGCGTATTAGATTGACATAAATGCACGCTGGAAAAATCACTGTAACATAATCTCTTAACACATTCTGCAGCAACCATACATATGTTTGGAATACACTCGATATATTCAACAATACTGTATCATATTGTCTCAAACACATTCTGCAGAAACCATATGTATGTTTGAAATACATTACATATATTCATATATTTGCTAGTCCTGAACGCACATATATTTATATACACACATTAGCATGTTTTCTTGCAAATATGCATACTTTTACGTGGAGTCATATACGAGTTTCATCCCAAATAATAATATAGTTTCGTCGAAACATTCGTGCGTTTCCTCCCTAACCAATGACTGACGCACAGAATGCATGAAACGCAACAGAAATATTCAGAAATTTGTATGAATCTCTGACTGAAAGAATAATCCAAAAACACACACACACTTATAAACTAGCAATATTATTAACTTAGGCTAAGAACAATCTCTCTTTGCCTCTCTTTTATTATTTTAATATCGACGGAGATTAGCAATAAAAAGAATAAAGCAAACAGTGCACCAAACACAGCTGTATTTGTATCACTAACAAAGCTGCATTTGAATCACAAATACATAACCTATAACATATTAATCATTGTGTGTCCAACATGTAACATAGAACAGCAAATTCAATTTGTTTGGATACAAGTATACTATATTTGCGACAAGGTCCAAACACTCGTGCTATTTCCTTTCAAACAAGAAAACAACAGATTTTACAGCGCGTATATATCTGATATATTTTCCCAAACATTAACCACGTATATGACGATTGGAACACACTGCTTGCAACTCCCAAACTCACTTGTATTTAAATAGTATCGTGTTTTCTGGCAAACATATATGCTTTTAAGTGCAAACATATGCGTTCTTCATCCCACAAATCTATATACTTACGTGGAAGCATTCATATGTTTCCCCCAAACGTGCATATACTTACGTGGAAACATATGCGTATTTCCTCTCAAACATATTAATATTTAGAAATGAATTACTCTTTGATTTCAATATACAGGGTGATTCAGGAAGTTCCGGAAGTTCTCCAGCGTATTCCTTGGATCGTTTCATGAAGAAAAGTCCACTAGGACCATGTCCGAAAATGCAATGGTGCGAAATGGCAGCGGCCTCAAAATTTTCGGATTTGCAGTCGGAGTGTAGTAGGGTAAAGTTACTAACTTCTGAGCCAGTGGTCGGTTTTTTTTTGTTTTTAGGCTGCTTGGAAAGATCTTGAAGCGATACAAAAAATGGAAAAAAAAATTCACATAACCTCAATTTCCTCAGCCAGATGGCAGGTAACTTATGTTATTTTTCTGTTGAAAGATAGCCATAGCTCTTACCTTTCCAAAATGACCTAAACAAAGCCCACAGGTCTTACCGTTCCAAAGTTATGATCATTTTACTGAAATGCAAAAATGTTTGGTTTTGTTTTTGGAAGCGGAATAACAGCACACATTTATTTGTGTTTGTAAATTGACACGTTTAATATTTAGTTTTTTTGAAATTTTTGGGTGAAAAATCAAAAACATAAGGAAAAAAAGATTTGATGTTAAAGGAAGTTTTCAATGTGGTTCCCATTTTCTACTAAACAAAATTGCAGCCGTTTGCGAACTACATCCGCCACGTTTAGTTCACTTATCTTTTCACGAACTTTCACCGCAGCTTCCTCAATGCGTGCAATCTCAACACACAATCTTTCATGTAGCCCCACAAAAAGAAATCAAGTGGTGTGAGATCTGGATATCGTGGCGGCCAGGCGATTGGGCCAGCTCGTCCAATCCAACGTCGAGGGAAATTGGTGTTAACCCAATCCCGCACAATAAGCCCGTAATGCGTTGGAGCACCATCTTGTTGGTAGAAAACAATAATCTCGTACCGCAAGAGGTACTTCCTCTAGGATTTCTGGCATGACTTCTTGCGAAAAAAGCCAAATAATTTTGCGAATTTAACCTGGGCGGAAGTACTTTTGGCCCAATCAAGGTGTTGTCGATGATGCCAGCCCAAACGTTGACGGCAAATCGGTGTTGAAATGCTGTTTCTTTCTTGTTGTGGGGATTGTCATGGGCCCATTCGTGCAAATTATGGAAATTAGTTATGCCGTGTCTCGTGAATTGCACTTCGTCGGTCCACACAATCGAACGTAAAAATATAAATGCGTGTACATCACGTTGCAACATCTCACGGCAAAAGTTGACGCGTAGTGGCAAATCGGCCGCCAAGAGTTCGTGAACTGGTGTGAAATGGAATGGATGTTTTTTTTTTCGTTGTGAAGGACGCGCCATACTTTTGATTGCGCCACACAAACTTGGACCGCGATTCGTCTTGTGCTTGTCGTTGGGTTCTCGTCTATCGCATCCAAAATTAACAGCCAAAGTCACGATCTCGAAAGAAAACCTAAGCGATCGAAAGCCAGTCACTCACTTTCTTTCTTATCCCAGGCTTTAAATGTTATTGTGTGGTTGTGTGTTTGCAAAATCGGAAGTCACTTACTATTTTCGCTGTCGGCTAGGCGAACCAAAATGTCAAAACCAGTCACTTGTCTTTTGGTTGTCGCATAGCTAGAAATCAAATAAAGGCTTGAAACAAAAACAATTTATATAGAATTCAATGGAAGAAACACAATGGACAGAAAATAATGTCATTATAATAAATTTGTTATTAAACTATATTTCCATTTCAGCACAAAAACGCCAACTTTGCGGCACCTGCAGATACTGGTTCTTCGTACTCTTCTCTCTCGCTACGAAATTAAATGGCGAACGTCAAGTTTATGTTATTGCTTTGAACAACAACCACACAAACACACGTAAAACCATGCGAACGACAAGTCGAAAGATAGTGACTCGCTTTTTGAAACGAAAGTGAGTGACTGACTTCGATCGCTTGGATTTTGTAGGAGAGAGTGTAAGTGGGGTCCGATTTGTACTGAATTATATATGTGTTGTGAACAGCCCTAATGTATTTATCGATATCAATTACATCGATCTTGTTATGTATCTTTCCATAACTTCAGTTTTACATTGCTTCTTGTTCTTGCATTCGCTGGCATACATAAAATGTTCGGTTGAGATTATTTGGCGCTTGAACAGAAAGGAGTGAAAAACTGCGGTGAGATAAATTGTTTTATGTTTAATTTTTGAATTTTTTGTTAACACATTTTTTGTATACAGAAATAAAGTCTCCTGATTTTAAATTCGCCTCCCTCTTTTTATTGGCGCCAACAATATGTTTCGTTTGCTTGTTAGTGACTCCCAAATCAGCTGTTTGTCACATAGAGAGAAAGCAAACGTTAACGTTCGACATCGTAACTTTGGCTGTAACTCTTCAACTGCAACGTCGTGTTTTTCATTTCTGGGACGCTCCATTTGTTTAAAAAACGTACCTTCGCGAAATCGGCGGTGCGTCTCACTGCATGTTGTTCGGTTTGGTGGTCGTCGATTAGGAAAACGTAATGCATATTCACGCGCAGCAGCTCTTGCATTACCATCGCAGAATCCATACATGTAATTAATGAATGTCTGTTAATTCTTCGTTTGATTAAGTTGCCATTTTTACTAATTCAAAACAGAACGTACTCGAAACTGTTGCTGCAGCAGAGATTAGCGTAAACTTTTACTTTTTTCGTCGTTATTCACTTTTAAAAAACCGGACAAAAATCACTTGTACTTTGCGCGTTCGTAGACACTTATTGAATGACAAAATTCTATCAATGAATACCTGTTAGCGCCACCTTCAAACTCCCCATAGTTTTGGCGACTATCTGGCAACACTTTTATAAATTAAAATTTTTCAGATTGTCAATTTATTATGTTTTAACGAAAGCTTTAAAATGTCAATAAGCGTATCTAAGGCTTCGCCATTTTCAACATAAAAGTACTTAAAGCAAGTACGCGGTGCCTAAGAGATAAATAGTTAGTTCCAATTTTAAAAACAATTTCTAGTGGTTTTCATACCAAAAAGTAGGTGACAATTTGTATATAATTTTTTCATTTTAAATTCTTATATTTTTTTCAAATTCAAATTTTATTTATCCAGATATACATGAACATCTCATTAAGAGCTAAATATATAAATTTTTGAGTTTTATTTAATAGATATATCAACAATTGTGGCAAGGAATAGTTGTTAAATATATACATATAAAATTTGTGTAAATCAGATAGAAAGGCAAAAGGATAAGGAAACCTTTACTTGGGATACATTATTAAAAATTCAAACAAAAATTAGAAAACAAATTGTATAGGGGTGATTTTTCGGAAATTGTTATTTTTCAGATAGTAATTTTTCCAAACATCGATATGTCTGCAGTACCATTATTTTACGTTTCTGAATGTTATCATGGTCCAAAAGTATGATCTGAAGATCACTATACTACAACACCAAAGCAATCGAAGTTATGGAGCATTGATGGTATTCCGAAGCCACGGTAGTGACTGCCTGAACGAAACTTAATTGTAATGACCGCTAATATATATCAATTGAATAAAATGCACTATTTTAATGTTTTAACTAATTTATTTAGTTAACTACGCCAATAGACTAATACCTTTCACGACCTACACACGACGGACGATTGCCACAAGATATGTCAAATACTTCACTCTCGTTTTGCCAGGTCTTCGCAAAAGCCCACTGTGTTGCCAGGTCTTCGCAAAAGCCTACTGTGTTGTCAGGTCTTTGCAACAGCCTACTCCACATTAATCATTCAGTGTGAAGAAACCATTATTTATCAATTTTAGTCAGTATTGGAAACTATATGAGACGGTTGTGACAGCCACGGTTGTGACTTTCAGTGTTTAACCTAACCGTGCTCCAGACCGGTTTGGAATTCGACAAGTTCCAAAGACAATGAAGTTCAGGCAGTGAAATATTACTTTCATAACCGGGAATCAAGCCTAAATATCGTACGGCATATGTGAATCATAAGAGAACGGTTGTGACGTATTATTTTGTGACTTAGCTTTTCAATTTTTCGAATTGAATTCCCCTTCGTGTACATGTGCGTGTGTTGACTTCTGCCGGTGTAAATACTGCCACTACCCCCTCCACTCCACAATGCCAGCAAGTGGGTCATATTGAAACCCCGGAGATGGCGCCACCACAGTCGAATTCAAATTGTACAATATTCTGACAAAACTGTTGGACAGACTTCGTGGACCGTTCAATAACCATGGCGTGCATATTCCTCCATTTTTTTTTGCGTAGAATTGTAAATCTAAATGTCCCTTAGGACATATATGCAGGTAACTTCTTTCAAGCCACGTCCTTGACGGATATTACTGCTAAAGTCCTGAATTCGATACGGAGGACAGGCCATGGTTGTGACATTTTGAACAGTTTTTTCTCCCTAAAACCGACTTACACGGTTCAGAATGGAATGTGTTTCATGGAAATAATAGAGTACCATCGTAGCTTCGGGAACATGTCGCAATTTAATCACCATTCGACCATTTTAGGGGGGAAAATTCAAAGGACGAGAAAATGACAATTTCCGAACAATCACCCATCTAGGAAGATTATTCAGGATTATAAAAACAATATTTTCAGTTTGATAAATTGCTGTTTGTATTCGTATATAAATTAGTCGTCGTAAAATTCTCTTATTACTGAATAAGGAGAATGCTGAACCTTGAAAAAATAATGTTCATTCAATCTTTAAATGAAGTTGGCAAAGAGTTCGTAACCAGTTTCTTCGTGTAATGAGGACGTTGGATATCTCCAAGGTTTGTAGCATATAATTTTCAAACATCTATTTTGAATGATCTGCATTCGTTTTATGTGGCATTTGGCTGATCGGTACCATATAGGAGATGCATATGATAGACATGTTCTTATGACGGATTTAAAAATGAGGTTCTTATTTTTCTGGCTTAAGATAGAACGTCCATTCAAAAAAGGCCACAGCGCACGGAACGCTTTTAGCGCCTTGTCACATGATGAGTGGGTATGTTTATTAAACAAAAGTTTTTTATCCAAAATTACTCCGAGGTACTTAACTTCATTTTGAATGTTAATGTCGTTTTCTTCAAAATGTAGTTGTCGAGATGGGGTTCTCTTTGGAGATTAGTTAAATGGAAAGATAATGCACTGAGTTTTAAGGTGATTGATTTTAATTTTCCAGTTTTTGAAATATCTACTGCATACTTTAAGACTCTGTTCCATTTTTTTCATGAGAGCACTTGTGAGTTTGCTAGAGGAAGTAGTGCGTGTCGTCTGCATAGTAGGCAACATCAGCTTCTTTATTAGCTTTGAAGTTCGAGGTGAATATTAAATAAAGTATCAAGCCTATATATATTCTTATATGAAGATATGCTATTATTTAATGACACGGCGAATGTATAGGAATTTTAATATAAATACATTTTGTGGAATAAATCAAGCCTTTTATTACGCACTCTGTGTTTTATTGAAAATCCCCGTGGAAATCACTAGCTCCGGCCTACCTGCCTTCTCAACAATACCTATAAATACTTCTTACTTTTTTAGGCACTGATGAATGGACTGAAAAATAAAATCTTAAACGTGTTAATTTACAAAAACAAATAAATGTGTGGAACGGTAAGACCTCTGGGCTTCGTTTAGGCAATTTTTCACACTTTTTTTCCGAAAGCTCTGTATCTCGGCGATTTGAATTTTCTCTACTTTTTTTTTATTGATTCTGAAAGGCCTCTTAAAGACCTTTTAAACAAGCCCAAAAATCCGACCACTGGCTCAGAAGTTAGCAACTTTACCCTACTACCGTCTGACCGCCAATCCGAAAATTTTGAACCCGCTGCCATTTCGCACCCTTGCATTTTCGGACATGGTCCTAGTGGACTTTGCTTCAAGAAATGAGCCAAGGAATACGCTGGAGAAATTTGTCCGGAACTTCCTGAATCACCCTGTATATGCTTTTTCGTGGAAACATATGCATTCTTCATCCCAACCGTCTATATATTTACGTGGAAGCATTCGCGTGTTCCCCCAAACCTGCATATACTTACGTGGAAACATATACGTTTTTCCTCCCAAACATAATAATATTTAGAAACGAATTATTCTTTGATTTGAATATATGTGTATTATTTATTTTAGTTAATTTTAACAATATACATCCGCATTTATAAAAACTTAATACACAAAATAGAAGGTTTAAAGCTGCCCTTTCTACATTTACTTTTATTATTTTTTTTTTCTTATGAAATGAGAATCTGGTGTGCTTTTCCTCCTCATTTCTTTGTTGTCTCTCACGTTTTGGTTTTCAGAAGGTTTCAGCTATGCGTTGGTTATCATTATGCGCTGGTACACAAACAAGATATTTATATACAAATCTAGTTCATGCAAGCCAAGCGTGGAATAACTACTGGTGTTTATTTTTTTTAATCCATGATACACAAATTGCCCGCCGTTCCAAATTTCTCCGAAAGGCTCGGCAGACAAAGGGCTTCACGTTGTTGCCCTCTCCAGTTTCGTTTCTCACTTTGGTAGCACACATAAATATATGCGAAACACATACACAAAAACCAAAGCGACATCACAAAGCATTTAACCGTCCGAGCCTTCGTTTATTCTTTTTTCATTGATCAAGCGATTTTGTTATCCTCTGTCCGGTGAACCATTGCCGACTGAATACATGAAATTACAACGCAATACATCAGCCAAAATAAGAAACACTGACTTCATCTGCAATTTACACGAACATTCAGGAATATTTAAGACTCTCTGACTGAGAGAATAATGCAAAAATATATAGACAACACACTCAAGATCGAGTCTCCCGTTGTCCGTCTTTTATACTCTTGCTTTTCAGAGAAAACGTGAAGAGTGCAACAAACACAGCTGTATTTGTATCACAAACATAGATATATTATGGATAGCAAACATACGTATTATAACATATTAATCATTGTTTCTGAAACATGTTATATTGAGTAGCAAACACAATGTGTTTGGACACAAGTATATTATATTTGCGACCATCTCCAGTTAATATTTGCATCAAAATAACAACAAAAAAGAGATTTTCAGCGTGTAGTGTTGTTACTGGATGTTATAGAGAAAATCATATAAACATATTTGTTTCTTTTGGGAGTACGTTGAGAGTAAATCCCCTTTGCCTTCCGAGGATGTATTGCGAAAATATGATTGATCTGCATTGGAAGTGTGTCAAACAATATGAACTTTAAATCAATACACTTTATCTTGAATCATGATACAAGATTTCAATCTCTATTTTTACCTACAGTGGACAATTTTCCCGTCATCCTAATTCTGACCTCCTGCGATACATAACTAACTGCCATGGTAAAAAATAACTAACCCTTTTCAATGTTTTGCACAAGCTGGGCGGGGAACAACAGCAGACACTTTCGCAAATAGGACGATGAGTGGCAAAACCCTTTTGTTTGCGGCTTCTTGTGTTTTTTATGTTTTTTTGGTTTTCGGGTGTCTCGCTGACTGAAGAAACACCGCAACAAAAATACTAATAGTAACACGAGTAAAGAAGGACATCTCCAAATCACCCAGTGCCGCACCGCACCGCAACAACATTTTGGGGTTTTTGGAAATGTGTTGAAAATGTGAATGAAAGAATGAATAAGTTTCCCTTTTACGGACTCTTTTGGTGATATTTCTTTTGGGTTCAAAGTATTTATTTATTTATTTATTTAAGGGGCCATTGTTGTTAGTTAAATAGAAAAACAAAGAGGGAAAACTTGATGATGTTCAACGTACAAACATATGGGTAATAAGGAGGCGGTGTGATAAGTCGAAAATGTTGGTAGTTATTTAAGTTAATCTGGGTGTAAAATGGGGGAGAGGTCAAAGCGGTAACAGTCATTTTGAAGTTACTCAAATATTTTCAATAATATAAATATAATAAAAATGTGTAAGGATGTGGTAGGCAGCAGTGGTTGTTACTATTGACGTACTTAGTGCAACGAGGACTGATCTGATATCAGTACACATCACGCTCTATCCTTACCGTTGTACTCATGCTTAGATTACGACGGCGGCTTTCTCCAGATTTACTCTTAATCCTTTCTCCGTGTCCCACTTAAAGTGTCTCCTGATAAAGCACTGGGGCACATCTCTGCATTTGGAGGGTTATTTTCCCTGTACTGTAAATGCCAGATCATCAACATTTGCCATTTAGCTCAAGTAAAATACTACTATCCAATACTGATTTGCAGATATATGGATATAAGCATACATGGGTTGTTTTAATTTGCTTTATTTTGTCTACTGCAAATGCAAAAGAATTGCCATTGCTCGCAATGACAATTATAAAATTTTGAATTTGCATTTCCTCAGGCAATGCAAATACAGGTTGGGGAATCGGATGTCAATTGTAATGAAATATGGGAATGCTTTTAATTATTTTGAATATGTTTGACTGCTGGCAATTCTCTTTTTATAGTATTTTATACGCAAGGTTTGTGGCTTCAATAGGCATTGCCTCGTAGTACTTTCCAATTCATAAACCTGTACTGTATAAAATATTTGAAAACCAAAACTGTCAGATATGAAGGAAATGCTTCGTGGAAAAATGCTGCTTTTTTTCCATTTGATAATTCAAATTAAAGTACAAATTTTAATTGTGATATAATTAGTTTATCCCATGTATAGATATAAGACAACCCCACCACTTCCACTCTTCGCGTTTCTTTTTGAGTAGTCCTGGGACTTTTGGCTCTGACACGATATTATGCGCCTACGTGTAAGTAATTCATAAATAAATAAATAAATGGTTTCCCATTACATCCCAGGAAGGGACCGGAGAGAACTTCTCACAATCACTGAGCTGAGCGCTTTCCAGTTTTCACTCAGTGATTGGGACCTACACTTTTCATAGATCTGATTAATGCTGCCCTTGTCATCAGATAGTATCGATCGAGTCGAATTTCTCGATGCGTATATGATATTTTTAAAAGCAACCACGACATCGCCAAATGCGTCAAAAGTATATTCCTTTACTTAAATAGATTTTCTATGCAGCTCACAAGAACGTGTGGTGCAGTTTCCGTAGATTTGTCCTTGCCAGTACGCATATAGGCATGTGGACAGTGAAAAACTACGAATATTCATCCGCAGATATGAGTCACTCCTCCTGTTCCATGCCTACAGAAGAAAAGAAGAGAGATGGATTCGTCAAAACTCAATTAGACAACATGCCATGATATCCCCGAATTCGGAAAAAGACCACTTTATAACACAGTGCAACGCGAAAAAAATATAGCCATATACGAACACCACTACGTGATAATAGACCAAAAAAAAAGAACCGTGTCTCCCAGTTTTGCCCAAAGTCATGCACTTTTTTTTATGGGCCGACAAAAATTTGATCCTTTTTCAGGCTCATATCTTGAAAACCGTTTGGAATTTTGATATACTCTCTGAGGGAAAGTTGTAGCCCTTGTCATAAAGAACATATAACATCAAAACGTGTAAAATCAAAGCTACTTCATCTTCAAGGTCAAAATCGCAAAAAACTTGAAAAAATTCGAGTTTTTTTAACTTTTTTCCGCTTTACAGTTCCATCGGTAGCAAACCGTTCAAAATTCAAGGAAACAATTAACTACAAAAATATACCCAAGATCTTAGTAAACAACTTTCTAGAACATATGAACTTCCTAGGAATAGCGCTTAGGTAGCGTTTAGGTAGCCCCAAAAGTTAAAAAAGTTTTTAATTAGATTTATTTTTTTGTACTTCAACATTGAGATACTACACAGTGGAACACGAACAAATATAACCATATACGGACACCACTACGTGATAAAAGACAAAAAAAGACCCGTGTCTCCCAGTTTTGGCCAAAGTCATGCAATTTTTTCATGGTCCCCCAAAGATTTGGGGCCTCGGTGTCATTTTTGCAAAAAGTGATAAGCCCACGCAAGTATTCTCCCACTTTGTCTTCCCAGCGAAGTCATGGTCGTCCTATTTCCCAATGTTCTCCCTGATCAAATTCACTGATACAGATGAGCCGGACCCGAATTACCACGTCGATGCCGGACTTCTGCGTTATCCGTGGGTCATACGTTGGCAATACTCGCAGATCTCTATTGCAGGACTATATACCCCACGGAGCATTTTCCCCTCGAAGCCTCTCAGTGGCGCACCTATAGCATGTCAGATTACTCAAGATTCTGCCTCATAAAACAATACATGCTTCTGAGAGTCTGTTAGAGCGGGTTCCCTGTTCTCCGGCAGAGGGTCTCATCATCGAAGTGACTGCCCGGGCCGAAATAAAACCTGTTCGCAAGAACATTTCCCTGTTCGGACCCCAGGACGACGTTACCGCCCTTACCCACGACAGATCCGAGGTAAATTAATTCGCTCACTACCTTGAAATTATGACGGTTATCAACGATCACCCCTGATAACAATCGGTTGAATGTTCATCTTGACGAAACCGTTAATTCTGTCTTGTCCTCATCTACAGCCAACACCATTTTCACTGATTCCCGCTTAATTCCGGAAAATACTGTAGATATTCCCGCAGATATCGCCCATTGACTTCCAAATAAATCACCATACGCGAGCAGGATGTCGCCTACGGGTTTTAAGTCTCCTTTTTCCCGGCATAGTAAACGAAGATAAGGACAAAATGTCAAAGGTCAAAATAACAATATATATGGGCTGGCTATAGGCCGATGTATGTAATATAAATGAGAAAGATCCTAGATTAGTCGTTAGAAGTTAAGAATTATAATGTACTTATGTATATTAATGTCAAGTAGATGTAAGATTTGAACAAAATGTTGGAGGATAAAAATGAATTTAAACTAAAAAAAAAGGATGTCGCCTTTGTCGGCGAAAGTTCCATGCGCGTAGATTACAACTTTTCTCACAATGATCTCTATTAAACTGTCAAACAGATTGCACGATAGGTTGTCACTCCGCCCGAGACCTCGTCTCGTACCATGTGGTTCGGTAAGATCCTCTCGAATACTTTCAGAGGATTTTGTGTCGGTCAGTGTCATCCCAGAAGGGAATACCAACTTTGTAGGAATACTAATCTCCCACATAGCTTCGTACAGATCTCCCCGTATCTAGCTGTTGAAGGCAGCCCCATATTGAACAAAGCGATGGCATGTGTCGATTAACTCTCAGGGTATTTCCCCCAGGGTTACCCATAATTTGAATATCCGGTCGATAGGCGACCCTACAGGTACTTATACAATGTCACACTGACAAGGTCCGATCGGGTCTGGAAAACATTACCTTAGTCCTCTGTATATTACGGCCGGGAATGAGTTGGATGATGGTCTATTCCACGATACTCGGTCAGGCGATTTTCAGTATTTAAAACTGTAGTCGGTATATTTCCCGCATCATTTAAAATGACGCGATTGGTCGGTGATTCCAACCATCTATCTTCGGACCAGATATCAGGGAAAGTCTGTGTTAATTGGGAAGTATAACGATTCGACACGCGGCGTCACTGTTTTTTGTTCTTTCGCCGTCTTTTCGCCGTCGAGAGGACTTTGTGCAGTCTGGATATCTTAGAACATCTTAGCCCTTTCTTATATTTGTAATGCTTTGATTCGTGAAGTATTTTCTGTAAAACTATCTCGGGATATGTAGCACCTTCTTCCACCAATTTAATTTTTGCCCATGTAGGAACAGTTGGAACATGCGGAATCAAGTGATCTATTGATGTCGCAAGTGAGAGTATCAGTAATATCGTCAATACCGCGTGAATAGAGAGAAGGGGTTTCATTAACATCCACCGAAATTCAGTATTATTTCGATGGATTCGGTGTCAGTCTTGGCATTCTCGCTTACATGCTTCAGTCAATCGCAAAGCGAGCTCCGAAAAACAGCAGTGGAGAAAGCATGTAAGCATACAAATGGAAGAGCGAATTCCAATAATTCTACAAGACTCAGGACCTTTTTTTTTAATTACGAATGGAAATATTGTTGCAGTTGTGCACAGTATGTTGGTGATATGGAGAAACCACTTCCATGTCCCAAGAGAATCCAATATAATAAAAATGAGGTAGTCGAGCAACTTCGAGACAGTGATCGTCGAATACCCTCTCGTAAACAAGACGGGGTTAGAACAGAAATTTTTCGTCTTAAAAAAAAAGTTTCAAATGCTGATGGACTACTTGTTGTGCTATTCAAGACGGACAGCGATGGGCTGGCAACGTGCATGTATCGACTGGTATGCAAAGTTTCGTGAGACAATGCCGTAGGTTATTTAAAATCCGTGGCCCTAGTGTATATGACAAATGTCGATGAATAAACCTTTCATCTATTGCATATTGTATTGTTTTCTAAACCCTGAGAGTGGCTTTGGTCCTGGGTTATCCACTACTGAGCTGATATTCAAATTACGACAAATACCTACCATCCTACATACGTACAGACCTACCATCTCTGGTAGCCTTCGATACTGGGAAAACTACAGAATCTATGTCGGAGCTAAGTACTCCTGTTAAACTGACTCGCCTTGTAGAATAACACTGATAAAATCGAAATCCTCTATGAATACTGGTGAAGATCTACCGAACCATCTGATACGAGGCAAGGTCTGATACAAGACGGCGATCACTTCAACATATTAATGAAGATCATAATGAGAGAAGTTGCAGTAACTTACTTACATACTTATTTGATCTCGAACAACCCTGGAGGGTCAGGGACCTTACAAATCGAAGATAACATATTTCGGCAACCAGTTCGAACTATCTCCTTTTCTCTCCAGTTGGTAATATCCAGTGTACGCAGGGATTCGTTAACCTGGTCCCTCCAGCACAACTAGGTCTTAACATTTTTCCTCTTCTTCGAGTTCGGTTTTGGAAACTATTTGTGCTGCTTCATCTTCATCCATTCTACTGACATGGCCTAGTTAACGCAATAGCGCCATTTTGATCCGCTTAACTATGTCAATGTCTGGATATATCTCATACAGCTCATTCCCTCCACATAGAGATGTTTCGTCTGCTTGCGATAAAACCCGGGATTCTGCGTCATAAAGCAGGACAGGTTGTATGAGAGTCTGTTATAGCGGGACTTGTGTTACTCGAGAGAGGGCTTTACTCTAAAATGCTTGCTTAGTCTAAAATATCTGACGTTGTTATTTTGGTTTTACGGCACAACCGAGATATATAAATTCGCCCACCACCTTGAAATTATAAAACGATCACGCTTTGGTCTTATCGTTAATTTTGTCTTGTCCTCGTTTTCTTTCAGACCCACGTTTGCTGACTCCTTCTCAATTCTCGCAAAACCTGCAGTAACTTCTGTAATTGTGCGCCAATGATATCTCTATCATCGGCATACGCGAGCAACATGTGACTTTTGCTGCTGATGGTTTTATTCATGTTGACTGCAATTTTCCTCATAATGATCCCCATTAAGATGTTAAAGCGATCGCACGATAGGATTTTGCCTTGCCTGAGCCCTCCCTTAGTTTCGAAAGGTTTGGAAGATCCGTACCAACCTTCCCTGCAGATTTGGTGTTCGTCAAGATCATCCTGCAAAGACGTATGACTTTTGCAGGAACATTGCACCGTAGAGTTTCTCCCGTATCGGGCTATTGAAGGCTGCCTTATAATCGACAAACAGATGATAGGAGTCGATTTGTTTTTCGTGGTTCTTCCCCAGAATTTGGCGTAGCGTGAAAATCTAGTCAGTTTTCGATTTTCCAGGCCTACAGCCACTCTGGTATGGTCCAACCAGGTCAGCTATAATTGCTTTTAGTCATTCGCACAATACACTTGATAGAACCTTATATGCTATGGATAAAAGGCTTATTCCACGGTAGTTGGCAGAGACCCTTTTTATAAATATGGGGCACAGTACACTGAGACTCCAATCGCCGGTCATTCATTCATCTAACAAAATTTTGCTAATAAGCTGAAGCCTGCACCTTATCCGCTCATAATCGCCAGTCTTAAACACCTCCGCCGGTAATCCTTAAGCCGGGCAATGACTCTTCTGTCTCGTTTTGGTTAGGATGGGGGCAATCGATGTCATCGTCCAAATTTTGATCCAAGTTTCAGTAACATCAGCAACAAAAGCAACATGCTCCCCCTGCATGCCGATGACAATCAAGTTATTCGGCTATTTTCTAAAATATTGAAAGACTCAATAAAAGCGAGTTGGCCCATAAATAAGAAGAGGCACCGAGTAATGGCTTGAACGAGCAGAGTCTCTACTCGTTTGGGTCAGACTAAAAAAGGTGGATAATCGCTATCACGTGGTGGTAGTGATTGAATTTCTTTTCCTTGAACCTGCGGTAAACAAAGCACGTAGTCTAAGCTTTGAACGTAAGCGGAGAACTGTGTTTGTTAATAGGAGTTATTTCAGACTAGCTGTACTAACTGTATTCCGAAATCGTTGTAGTTATGTGAATCAAAATGATGCGAATACGCTGGCTAGACCATGTAAATACATTGAATAAGGATCCGAGAAATGGGACGACCACGACTCGGCTAGGCAGACTAAGTGAAAAAAAAAAACGTGAAGGCTATACGCTGTAACAGTTTTCTTTTTGATATGCTAACATCTATAGGCACGAGTAGGGCTATATATCAAAGTGAGCACATGCAAACAACACACTACGTTAGCAGCACATACGTGGTTGTTGTACAACAATAGTCTCTGCCTGAAAATAAGTACGATGGTATTGATGTAACGGCAACGAACAAACAAGCAGGTCGTCGTTGCCAAAGAGTATTGAATAGTATAGAAAACTCATGGCGCGAATTGTATGACTCAAAAGCACTGGCGACATCTGGCAAATGATTCAAAACGTACTAATCTCTGTTTGTTATAACTTGATCCATTCATAATTTAGATGTGAAACATTGATGCCTTTTGAAACATTTATGCTTTTTGTATTGTTTTATGCAATAACATTGTCGAAATGGTGCATTTGTATTGAAATATTATATAAAGAGGATACGACTCGTTTATGCTCTTTTACTCAAACTCTCTACATGAGAGCGGAAAAAGAGTGCAATAAGTTCTCTATACTATTCAATACTTTTTGTCGTCGCTCTGTTTATTACAAAACAAAAGCAGCTATTTCAATGAGCTAAATATTGCTTTATTTATTTTAACAATATTACATCTAATGTTGAAGCAGATGTAAGAAAAACGAAAGTGCAATTGCAATAGAGCCTTCAGCGCAAAAACTAGTCTTTTTTGATTTTCCAATGTAACATTTACTAATGTCTTCATAGAAAGCGAATAGGTACCATGTAACAAAAAGGTGTTAACACATCGCCCGTGAGGTCGAACACTCATTGCCATTTTATGTTGTTTCGATACAAATATAACTTGTTTGTAGCAGGTCACAAATATAATATACTTGTGTCCAAACAGAATGTGATTGTTATTCAATATTGCATGTTGGAGACATAATGATTAATATGCTATAATATATGTTGTTGTGAGAAAAAACCGGCTACGTTTGCTGAAAGCTTTTTAAAAGAAAACATGACAGACCACAGAGAAACAAAAAGCAGCAGATCTTCAATTCACAAAAACAGTGCTTGGACGTTAGTATATGGATGTTCCCAACATATTCATGGTTCGTGCATAATGTCACATGGGCCGTTTTTTATAGATTGTAGGTATGTAAATTAGCTGTCTAGGTTGGGGAACTATGTTATCTTTGTTTATTTGTGCCCAAAATCTACAGAGTTGTTTGAGGCCCATTAAGAATAGTAGGTACACGCTGAAAAATAACGGTCCCAGCAACATATTGGTAGATACATGTTTGCAAGCATTGTTTTCGTGAAGATCTGTTGCCTTTTGTTTCTTTATTGTCTCTCACGTTTTTGTTTCCAGCAGTTTTCAACAAACAAAGCCAAATTTGCGACACAGATACATATATTATAACCTATTAATCGTTGTGTCCCAAACATGTTAAATTGAATAGCAAACACAATGTGTTTGGGCACAAGTATACTATGTCTGTGACAAGCTACAAACACCGAATCTTTGCATCCAAACAACAAAAAATTACAAAATTTTCAGCGTCTAGGTCATATTGCGGGTACAGTTGAGGAGAAAATGTTATTTTAGTGTTATTGGTATGCGCTCAGAAAATCGGGTTATGCCCAAAATCCCGGTTACACTTAAACCATTGCGGAATGGTCAGTTTTGAGACGATTTTAAAATTGGAAACGGATTTAAAATGAAATTTGTGTGGTCTTTTCAAAAAGTCTATTTTATTTCCAAAGTACAAAACATTTTTAAAAATCGCTGCATGGATCCTGATACAAAACTGATATTTCGTTTTTGGGAAAAATAAGAAAATACATAAATAAATTAAGTTTCTACATTTTTAACCAATTCAAGAAAACGCAAGCCGATGTTGCTTAGAATATTTTTTTTGTTTTGTTCCTGGTTCAAAATGAGTCATCCATTGTAATTCTTCGCTTTTACTAAAATATTTTTGATCTCTAACTTTGGCATTTAGGGCTCCAACTGTGATTCCACTAAAGTCACCCCTTAATTTCCGCTGTATTACAACCCCCTTTGTATAGACCCACACTTGACTTAACACACCTCCCTCTTTATGGGGGTTGCCAAAATACGAAATGTGAACCGCCACAGGCTAAAGGAATTCGAACAACTGACACATTTTGGGGGAAAATACAGCATCCCGGACTGTGTAGTTGTGAATACGTACTATATCCGTATGTTGGTGGGTCGGCGTTTGTGTCTGTATTTGTTTTGTTTGTGGTGAAAACAGAAAAAAGGTGAAGTGATTTATTTGTCTGCCCTTTGTATTTAACAATTTTGTACAACGATATGCTGATGACGGCAGCGGCAACGGCAACGGCACGGCCATGACCATGGTGATGATGATGATGATGACGCTGATATTCTGGGAAACACTTTTCAAATGCCGAATTGTGCCCTAAACCAAGAGTGAATACAAGGGGAAACGAGTGTCAGACATACAAAGAATTTGGGTTAACCCCAAACAACATCATTTGGAGTGGTCTTATTAGAATCCATTGTTGTCCAAAATTGTTGCCGTTGTCAGCAGTGAGTGGTATCGTAGAGGTGGTGGTGATAATGTTTTCTGCCAAAGAACACACAATATCTGTTGTTCGGCCGTCTTATCCTCGCGTAGGACCCCCTCCCTATAAACTCATTTTTCTTTGTATTTGTATTTGTTGCTCTTGTTGTTGTTGTTGTTGTCACTCAACACTTATTAAAGACCTTGAACGGAAAAAATCTATCATACTGAGCGCTGAGATTTCATTTTAGTGCACCGACTCGCTGTAATGCATCCGTTCGTTCATCGACATCCCCTACCCTTGGCTGCCTGGGACAACAAACAGAAA
This sequence comes from Phaonia tiefii, assembly GCA_963931995.1. Lineage (NCBI taxonomy): Eukaryota > Metazoa > Arthropoda > Insecta > Diptera > Muscidae > Phaonia > Phaonia tiefii. The sequence goes on from OZ008369.1 coordinate 38,532,397, forward strand.
TTGTCTCCAACTGCTTCCTGACTGCCAGCCAGGACAGAGAGTGGTACAGGTGATAAATAATCTTTTTTATAAGCCATCATTTTATGGATTTTTACAACAATCACCTCAAGTCGCGGACATACAAATATGTGGATCATGTAGATGCCCATTACGAATGCGTTGCAAATTTCTGCAAGTTGATGGGTTTCCTTTATACTCTAGCAAAATCAACTCAGCGCGCTGCACAGCTTGACTTGACTTGACGTTGCCAAAGAATCCCACGTACAGACGTGGCCGTCGATTCACGTCCACATATGTCTTGGTCCTGGTCGGCTTTCGAGTGGAGAGAGTAGAGTATGGATGCCATGTAACTTCCTTAAAATGGTGAGTTAGGCCATCAAATGTATCGGCTACCAATGAATGCGAGACGGCAAACAAAACAGTTCAATTGCAAATTGAATATTCGTTACACGGTCCTGCACAGTGATTCAAAGTGTTAACGATTTATTCAAAAAGGGAATAAAATATTCCGTGTTCAGTATGAAAGATTAGGGCTAGGGCGATAATAATTTCAGGACTTGATTTTAGACCTCCTTTTACCGGTATCTCAATGGTTTGCCAGTGAAGTTATCTTAGCTCTGCGATGGTTTCATTAGCCATCTCCGAAATTTCTTCCACTCGGATCTCCTACAAAACCAGGTCTTTCAGATACACACCATGACTGTCTTTTTACAAAACAAGTGCCCAAATATAGCCTGGCAAACAGCTACGCAAACGAATTTTTCTCAAGGGTAATGTTAGGTAACGCAAGCCATCACCTCATCCTTAGGCATTAAAAAATTACACACACGCTTCAAAATTACGGCCCCATCAACATATTGCACGAACCATGTACATGTTTCCAAGCATTTCTTTGGTGAATTGAAGATCTGCTGTTATTGGTTTCTTTATTTCCTTTCAGGTTTTTGTTTTCAACAGATTTCAACAACCACCCCCACATATGGATCACAAATACATATATTATAACCTAGTAATCATTGTGACCCAAACATGTTATATTGAATAGCAAACACAATGTGTTTGGACACAAGTACACTATACTAGCCACAAGTAACAAACACATTATATTTGCATCCAAACAAATTTTTTAACGTGCATCCAAACACGTTATTTGGATCCACTAGTTTCGTTTATCTAGAATTGATACTAAAATAAACCACTGTTATTGTGGTGTAGATTGCAATCTCTTCACGACCATTCCCATTGTCTGATGATCGCTAAACATCCTCCATTGCAAAGGCGACATCTATCATCTCCAGTTTAGAGTTTGAATCTTATTGTTTGGATGCAAATATAACGTGTTTGTAGCTTGTCGCAACTATAGTATACTTGTGTCTAAACACATTGTGTTTGCTATTCAATATAATATATTTGGGACACAATGATTATTTATTTAAACAAAAATGTAACAGACAATAAAGAAACAAAAGGAGCCGCCGTCGGTGGTGCAATGGTTAGTTTGAGCGCCTCTTGTACATGTAATCCTGGGTTCGATTCCTATTCTGACGACCTTAAATTTCTTTCGGCGGCGGTTACCTGCATAGTGACGGCGACACTAGGGAGTATTTAACCATGAAAATTCTTCGCAAAATACCGTCCGGAACCGGTGTAAAACTGTAGGTCCCAATCAGTGAGTATAAAACTAGAAAGGCCACAGCTCAGTGATTACGAGAAGCTCTCCCCAATTCCTTCATCGGATGTAAAGGGAAACCATTTTTTAATTTTGACTAGTCGCTTCGATTTCCTAATTAGTACATAATAAATACTCGATAATTTGGTAGCAGTATTAATCCACATTGGATGATATGGGGTTGCTTTTGCAGCCACACCTTCAGGTATTAGACAACCAGCCATTAGACACCAGTACTTTTTCCCCCTTAATAGTTGCTTTCCTCTTGGGTAACACAAGTCGCGATCGACTCAACCTTGGATTCATTTAGTTCCACAGTGACCACAATGAAAATAGTCCGATAATTGTTGGCCACAATGGTAGAGGTGTGGCACACGGTCAAGACTTTGGAGGTAGACACAAACTCACAAACTCAACGAAGTAGAGGTTGCCACAGTCGAATACGATATTGTCACAACCAAATTATTGTTTCTCACTGCCGAATTAGAGGTAGCCGAATTTTTGGCACCTAAAAGGTTTTCCCATAAGAGGTGTTATTTTATATCCTTTTATGAAATATCCTTTTAATGAAATTTTCCTTAACCAAATCGCAAAGTGGCTGCCATATGTCGTCCATAGCCTCACGAATTCTATCTTTGAGGTCTTGAATCAACGCTGGGCTGTTGACGTAGACCTTATCTTTTACGTGGCCCCAAAGGAAGAAGTCGCAAAGTGTTAAATCACAAGATCTCGGTGGCCAATTGTGATCACCTCTTCGAGAGATAACACGGTCCGGAAACTTTCCCGAAAAAGAGCAATGGTTTCGTTGCTTGTGTGGCACGTAGCGCCGTCTTGTTGAAAGTTAACGTGGTCCAGATCAATACCATCCAACTCCGACCATAAAAAATCATTAATCATCTCTCGACAGCGCAATCCATTCACCGTAACTGTTGATCCAACCTCATTTTCGTAAAAGTAAGGTCCAATGACCCCGCCGGACCATAAACCGCACCAAACAGCCACACGTTGAGAATGGAAAGGCTTCTGAACAATAACTCTTGGGTTTTCCGAGCCCCAGATGCGACATTTTTGCTTGTTGACGTAGCCACCGAGGTGGAAATGGGCCTCATCAGTCAAGATAATTTTTCGATGGAATTCCGGATCATTTACATGCATTTCAAGGACCCAATTTTAATAATTTCAATGCGTCGTTGAAGCGTGTATCATTCCATTTGTAGTAATGGCGTAGTCTCTACTTGTCCAATGTCAAAGAATAAAAACTTCAAAAGTGACAGCTACCGAAATACAGCGTGACTCAAAATAACACCTCTTGTTGGAAAACCCTTACAAGCTGTGTTCGAACAGATAACAACGGATCAATAAGTCCGTGACTATTTGAATGAAACACTGGTTTTCTTGCAAAAAAATATTTATTTTTCAACATAATCTCCTTTTAGCTCAATACACTTAGTCCAACGTTTCTCCAAGTTTTGTATCCCTTCCAAAAAGTAGGATTTTCAAGGTCCATAAAATAGGCATTTGCTTGATCAATAATTTCATCGTTGGAGCTAAATCTATTTCCACCGAGCCAAGATTTTTAGGTTTGGAAGTAGGAAATAGTCACTGGAGGTAAATCCGGAGAATATGGCGGATGATTTACCAATTCGTAGCTCAATTCATGGAATTTTGGCGTTGAGACTACAGCACCCGTGCATTATCTTGATGAAAAAGAATTTTTTTTTGGCCATATGGGGTCGTTGTTTGCTTAAATTCTCGTTAAATCGGTTCAATAAGTTGGCATAATATTCCCCGTTTATTGGTTTTTCCTTTTTGAAGGTAACCGATGTGGATTTTCCCGCCTGCATCCCAAAACCCTGTTGCCAACAGCTTTTTGGCCGACAAACTTACCTTGGCCTTCTTCGGAGCCGGTTCACCCGGAGAAACCCATTATTTAGACTGTTGCTTGGTCTCTAGAGCGTTGCAATAGATCCACGTTTCGTCCACAGTTAACAAACGCCGCAAAAACTCCTTCGAATTGCGGTTAAACAACTTCAAACAATGCTTTGAAGTTGTCACACGATTTCGTTTATCGTCAATTGAGAGCAAACGCGGCACCCACTTTGCAGACAGCTTTCTTAAACCCAACTAATCATTTAAAATCGAAACCACACTGCCATATGAAATGCCTATGGTATCAACAATCTCACGCACTTTTACTCTTCGATCGGCCAACACCATATCCTGAATTTTTTACACATTTTCGGGTGTATTGACCTCAATTGGCCGTCCAGAACGTTCAGCGTCATTTTTACTTGTGCGACCACAAGGAAACTCAGTAAACCATTTTTTACCATTGAAATCGATAGCGCAGAGTCCCCATAGTATTTATCAAGCGTTTCCTTGGTTTGATTGATGTTTTTTTTTCGCAAAAAATAATGTTTAATGAGCAGTCGAAATTCACTTTTTTCCATTTTTAAAAAAATGCACGAGGTTGTATATTTTGAACAGCTGTCAAACGCAAAGTAAATAACGGAACTTGCTAAAAACTTGACAGTAGTCTAGTAATAGGTGGTACTTGATGGGAGCAGTGTTGCATTTCATATAACTACGAGGGAAGTTCGAAAAGTTACTGACTTATTGATCTGCCTCGTAGTTCTCTGAATGTATCTGGTACAAATTCGATCCTTTGTCTGCAAACAGTGTTTAAAGCTGGAGCGATATTTGCTCAGTGTGATATGACAGTTTTCTGATCGTAAGTCTTAGGTGCAGCTTCCATCAAATTGTTTTTTACTACCCACTGTCCTTTTCATAGATCGCGCATAATCTGAAAATACAAACGAACCCTCTCTCACTCTCCCTTGTCAACGTTTGCTTGGTTGTTTGATACATGTACAAATATTCCAGCAATAGCTGCATATTCCTTAGCCCAACTATCGAACTAAATTCAAGACCCGTCTGCTGGTTTTATTGCCCGTGTTGTGTTGTGCTGGTGTCTTGTATTTCTTCCCTCTTCAACGTTTATGCACCACAGGGTGCATTTCGGCTACAGAAATTTCAAACTTTTTTCTCTTCTTCTTACCATTTATAATATTCTGATATTCATAGTTTACCCTATGACTACTTTTCGTTGTTGCTACACTGCTACCACTCACTATTAACAATCACTTAAAAGGATGGACTTTTAAGTTGGCACCCTTCAATGCAGCGGTTATGCTGGGCTTGGGAGTTAGAGTTGTGCCATCCTTCGACTGACACAGTGAGTGAATGAGTAAGTGCATCATCATCTCATCCTGGTCGTCTGCCTGTTTGGCCTATCCCCAAATCAGCAGAAACCGCCGCACAATCGCCAACAGTAACAGAAGTACATGGATAACCCAGCCAACAAAAAAAATCTGTGTGTTTACCTGCTGAGCAGCAAATGACAAATGCATTCTCCTTGGTAGACAAATGAATTGTACTGTTGAAAGGAGAAATAGTTGAGTCAACAGCGACGAGGGTGATATGATCAGTGTGAAGGGTAATAAGTAGAGAGTGAATTGTTATATGTCCTCGGTCTGTGTCGAAAGTTTAACGATTGATATTTTTTATTTATAGGGCATGCAAAACAATATTATACGAGTATTAATGGTTTCACGTAAACAGATACAACACATAACACGTAAACAGAAACATACAACCTTTGCACACGCAGAAAAATCTGCCTTTTTTATTGTTTAGATGCAAATATAACGTGTTTGTAGCTTGTCGCAAATATACTATACTTGTGCCCAAACACGTTGTGTTTTTGCTATTCAATATAATATGTTTGAGACTCAATGAGTAATAGGCTATAGTATATGTTTTTGAGATCCTAATGTGGGTTTTTTTGAAAACCGCTAAAAAAAAATACTAGACAAACAGAAAAGGAACAAAAAGGCAGCAATCCATGAAAACAGTGTTTGTAAACATGTACACGTTTCCTGCAATATGTTGCTGGGGCCGATATTTTTGAGCTTGCAGGGATGCATTTGCCCAATCTTTCCAGCAGATTAGTGGTCGTCATAGTCCATGTATTCCTTGAATTATATGGATATCTCTCGACTTAGTTGGTTTTTTTTAAATTTTTCTGATCTCGACATCACTATAGCTGCGTTTCTATCAGATCAGTTAATTACGTTGTTATCGGGACAAAAGTACAATTTCCGAATCACACGATTTCTGTATAATTATTGTAATTTTCCATAACTAGTCCGTATGCGTTTGGAATATATATGCCCCTAAGGATATCTTATAACGTTGACGCCGTCTATTTTGAGTTTCACTTTCAGAACCTTTTGTTTTGCATTGATTCCGAACCGTTGTGGTTTAAGATGCTACCCAACCATACTAGACCTTTACAGGGCCGAGTCACGCCGCCTCGGTTTTTTGAGTTTTTCGCAAAAAACTACACGCTGACAAAAACCAGCCTCTGTAATAAATCCTACCAAATCTATTCTGCAGGACCCATGTATGTGTTTGGAACACAATCCAAAAAAATCATATATTTGCAGGTCCTAAACACACCTATATTTAAATGCAAACATTAGCATGTTTGCTTGCAAAGATGCACACGTTTACATGGAGCCCTATGCGTGTTTCATCTCAAAATTCCATATACTTACGTCGATGTATTCGTGTGTTTCCTCCCAAACGTCCCAGACGAACGATTGACCACTGAATGCATGAAACTACGCCGCAGCAGATCAGCAAATATCAGATCAGCCAATATACGAATCACACAATTCATTTACACACGCATTCAAGAATATTTATAAGTCACTGACTGAAAAAGTAATGCAAAAAAAATCAATGAGTGTTCGAACTCACGGGCGATATGTTAACAACTTTTTCTTACACGGTACCTGTTCGATTTCTATGAACACTTTAGTAAATGTTACATTGGAAAATAAAAAAAAGAAAAGTTTTTGTGCTGGAGGCTCTTTTGCTATTGCAGTTGTAATATTAAGCTCAGTGAAATAATTGTTTTTGTTTTGTCATAAACAGAGCGACGACAAAAAGTATTGAATACTATAGAGAACTTATTGCACTCTTTTCAGCTCTCATGCAGAGAGCCTGAGTAAAAGGGCATAAACGAATTTTATTCTCTATATAGAATATTTCAATTTAAATGCACCATTTCGACAATGTATTTACTTAAATAATACAAAAAGCATAAATGTTGCAAAAAGGCATCACTGTTTCACATCAAAATTATGAATGAACCAAGTTATGATAAAAATAAATTAATACGGTTTGAATCATTCGCCAGATGTCGCCAGTGCTTTTGAGTCATACAATTCGTTCCATGAGTTCTCTATACTATTCAATACTCTTTGGCGACGACGACTTGATTGTTTGTTTGCTGCCGCTACATCAATTTGATGGCTATTTTCAGGTAGAGACTATTGTTGTACAACAAACACGTATATGATGCTAACGTTGTTTGTTGTGTGCATGTGTTCACTTTGATAGATTGCCGTACCCGTGCCTATAGATGATAACACATTAAAAATACATGTATACACTTGCTATAACATTAACTTAAGCTGAGAACAATGTGTGTTTGTGCCCCTTTTATTATATTACTCTCGCTAGAGCATAGGGCAAAAAAATTTTGTGAAGAACCACAGTTTTATTTGTACCACAAACAAAGCTGTATTTGGATCACAAACACAATATATAATAACATATTAATCGTTGTGTCTCAAACATGTAATATTGAATACCAAACATAGTGTTTTTGGACACAAGTATATTATATTTGAAAGAAGTTGCAAACACATGTTTCATTTGCATCCAAACAAGAAAATAAAACAGATTTTCGGGGTGTACAAACAATAAACTAGACACAACCACATTCAGAATATTTCCTAATAACAGTCAGTTTAATATTCCAAGAATTAACTTATGGAGTTAAACGACAATTTGAATTTTGCATAACAACAGACAGGCGAAATTCCACAACACCAACAGCCGCTACAATACCAACAGCCATTCCCATTCAATAAAAAGTTTACAACACATATTGCAATTAGGTAACATTTCCTAAGAATTGAACTCTGCACAGCAGCAGTCGGTGCCAATTCCTAATAATTAGGAATAGCTGCCATCGCAGTTAGCCGCCGCCAGTTTAGCCGACCAAGCCGCCACTGCCGGTTTTAACAGATCGCTACTCCGCCGCCGAAGCAAAAACAATCGGCGATAACCTCTACATCATTCCCTTAGAAACATTCAGGCCATCCCATAATTTCATCCCGAGAAAAGATAATGGATGTTCTAATATGTTTTTCTGTGCAAGTGGCAACTTTGAAAGTCAACCGCCGTCTGACATCTACGATTGTTCCGTTCACACTGTAGAATAAAATAACGAGGTTCTGACAACGGATTCTGGTACAGGGGTTACAAAAATATATAAATACATGTATCGGCGTTTTGAAGGATCACGTTGATATAATATTTACCGATATTATATCTACAGCTTTCTTTTACTCAGTGACGTTTAGCGAAAATTTACGTCAAATATTTCTTCCATACTCACCAACCCTCTAAAATTCAGTTTTGTAGGCCATTTCCATTTGAGCACCAATTCGGAATAAGTACGAAATTAACCCTTAAACGGGATTTCAGTCATAACTTTGGAACGGTAAGACCTATGGGCTTCGTTTAGGTCATTTTGGAAAGGTAAGAGGTATGGCAATCTTTTAACAGACATAAAACGTAAGTTACCTGCCATCTGGCTGAGCAAATTGAGGTTATGTTAATTTTTTTTCCCATTTTTTCCGAAAGCTCTGTATCTCGGCGATTTGACTTTTTTCTACTTTTTTTTATTGATTCTGAAAGGCCTCTTAAAGACCTTTTAAACAAGCCCAAAAATCCTGCCACTGCCTTATAAGTTTGCAACTTTACCCTACTATCCTCCGACCGCCAATCCGAAAATTTTGAACCCACTGCCATTTCGCACCTTTGCATTTTCGGACATGATCCTAGTGGACTTTTCTTCATGAAATGAGCCAAGGAATACGCTGTATTCAAATGTTCCACAAAAATTTTTCTCATAGTATTTAAGTAGAATTTCTGAACACATCCAATACCCAAATGAAAGAATAACATCATTTCCTATAGCGATACATCATAAGATTCTTCAAAAGATGGGAAACTTTGAAACCGTCTGAAATAGCATACCTGCATAAACTGTCAAAACGCCGATACACAAATATTTTTTGTTACCCTCTCTGTACCAGAATCCGTTGCTAGAATCTAGTTGTTTTCGAAAAAGTTTCATTTTGTTCCTCAATGTTTTTAACAGCGCTACATAAAGGAAAAACGCATTACCGTTGTGAAAACCCATTACAAACGCGGGGACAATTAAGCTGGACCATTCACAAACTCCGCGGAATTTTCGTTCGAAGAAGCTCTATCTATCAAAAATTCCAAAAGTGATAAAAAAATTTAAAATGTGCGTCGATAAACCGGTCAGTTTCGCGAAAGTATTGCTGCTCTAAACGAGAGTGTCACCGAAAGCCCGTGAACTTCAATTCTGTATTTTTCACAACAACTTCAAATTTAGACGAAAGACCTACTCCATGATGAAAATACTTCATCGTAGAAGCAGGAGGTGTTGTTGTAGCTGATGGCACCTGATGCCTACCACATCATACATTTGGTTTTTGCTTCTCACTTACGTTGTGTCAAATCCAACACATCCGTGTACCAACAATAAATGTAAACAAACCCATACAAAAATAAAATACATGTGAACTTGACAGTTCGAAAGTGGTTTCCAATGTAAACAAAGCAAATCAGCTGTGCTTATGCGTTCACGATATATGAGTCCATCTTGGGCTACTCCTTCACCCGTACAAGATTCAGGTCACTAAGCAGATTATATACAACGCCGGCAATTCGTTGAATGGGTTGCGGAGCAAAGTGAAGTGAGTGCCGATTTTTCGAATCTAACCCTCTTCATCGATGAGACGCATTTTCATCAGAATGCGTTCGTCAACAAACAAAATTGTGGAGTTTGGGGCTCGGAAAATCCACACGTGATCCATGAGAAAGAAATGCATCCACAACGAGCAACTGTCTGGTACAGAGTTTGGTCAGGCGGCGTGATTGGTGATTACGTCTTTGAAAATGATCAAATGCAGTGTCTGTGAATGACATTAGTTACAGGAAAATGCTAACCACGCTTGCGTGGCTTCAACTGGAGGATATGTGGTTTCAAAGAACAGCGGTACCTGCCACACCTCTCATGAAGCAATCGATTTATAGGAGCTGAATCATCTTCCGAAACTCCGATGTCAACTGGCCGCCAAGATTATGAAATTTCTTTATTTGAGGTTTTGTTAATTCTTTGTGTCTATGCGAATAAAAGTAGTTTACCATTACATCCCATGAAGGGATTGGGGAGGGCGAGCTCCTCACAACCAGTGAGCTGTGCGAGTTGTAGTTTTACCCTCAATGATTGGGACCTACAGATTAACTCCATGAGTAAGTACTCGATAGTGGTACCGTCACTAAGCGAGGTAACCGTCGTCGAAAGAAGTATAAGGTGGTCAGAGTTTGAATCGCACCCACGCTCTCATGTACAAGAGCCGCGTATACTACCATTGCACTACCGACGACTATGCAAATAAATCACAAACAATTCCTAGGATAAAGGCCAAGATCCAACATGTCATCGGTGAGATAGAGCCACATCCTTGTCATAATATCGTCGCAAATTTCTTGAAAATGGCAAGGCTTTTTGAAGAGATCCTCGGCGGCCATTTGTCACAGAATTAATACCGTACGGAATAAAAATTATTTTTCGATTCAAATAAAATTCGAAAATTCAAACAAAATATTAATTGAAAATCCTGTGATAAAAAATGCACATGTATCTATCTAAAGGGTCCGCCATCTAACGTGTTTTTTTTCAACTACTGCTTATTCCGTAAATGGTAACACTTAGCTCATGTCTGATTTGACAGATAATTAGATTTATCCCTCCGCTGAACGAATATGGTTGTGTATACGCTTGAACAACGCTGGGAAATATGGGATAAATGGGCCTGCGATCGACAGTAGATGCCGATTTTGCCCAAAAAAATCATCTTTTCAGATGAAGCTCATTTTGATCTTGGCGGGTATGTAAACAAGCAAAATTGTCGCATTTGAGGCACCGAAAACCCGCACGCATACATTGACAAGCCGATGCACCCAAAACGAGTCACTGTTTGGTGCGGATTTTGGTCCAGAGGCATAATTGGGCCATTTTTCTTCGAAAATGAGCAAGGAGTGGCCGTTACAGTCAAAGGCGATCGTTATCGGGCCATGTTGAATGAATTTTTGTTCACAAAAATTGAAGAGGAGGATATTGGCAACATTTGGTTTCAACAGGACGGCGCTACGTGCCACACAGCCGAAGCTACACTCGATGTTTTGCGCCCTGTTTTTAAAGATGGCATTATCAGCCGCAGAGCTGATGTCGTTTGGCCACCTCGGAGCTGCGATTTGACCCCGTTGGACTATTATTTGTGGGGTACCCTCAAAGATAAGTGTTACGCCGACAAGCCAGAGGCAATTGACGCTTTAAAGGACAATATTTGTGAAGCCATTGGTGAAATACAGCTGCACACAATCTATAATGTGCTTAAAAATTGGGCCGATCGTGTAGGCTACTGCATGGCCAGCCGAGGCAGCCATTTGTATGAAATTATTTTCCATTATTAACCGGAAGGATTGTACTTTCAAATAAAAAAAGAAATTTGAGAAAATATTCAGTAGTTTTCTTTATAGCATTTTCAAAAAAAAAAGTTATTTGGCGGACCCGTTACATTATTTGTATGTAATGATAGATACTATTTTTAAATCGATGGAAAATTTCACACATCTACGAAAATATTTGCACTTTATTTGTGAAAAATATTTTCGTTGCCAGTCGATGAAGAATTTCATAACCTAAATTGTATCTCAGTTTTCGTTTTACATTCAATCCGAGTTATTTTTAGACAGTTTGGAATGTTTATTGGTTTAACAAAAACAGTTGAAACGTGCGCGTGAGGATTCGGCCTGACATTAGCTGGACGATCGTTTCGATGTTTGTGAAGCACCATCTTCAACAGCGTCTAGCCCGTTATGGCAGCGACTGCTTGTCCAAACTTATCGAAGTTGTTATCGAATTTATCGAATTTTAATAATGTTACTGTTTTTAATTTAACCAGAAAGTTTATATACCATACATATTCATAAATTTATTAGTTAACCCTTTTCATTGAGTGTGAATTTTTTTTAAATCCAACAAACAACTTCGTCAAATATTGTGGTATTTCCAACGAACTTCTTCGTTTTTTTTCCTTTATAAATTATCGTTTCAATAATTGATTAAATTTTCAGTATATCAATGAAAAAGTTATTTCACCGTTGACATTTTTCACGTACCAAATTTTTTTGTTAAAACTTTAAGGTCATATTTTTTCCTGCGTACTTAGTCGCAACACGTCGAATTTGAAATACCATACAAATATTACCACTCAGTCGCAACATATGCGTTTATAGTTAACGTCTTGAAAACCTCGGCCAGTAAAAACTCTTATCTAACATCCCTGCTTATGAAGTGATCCTCGAAACGACATATCCTAAATACAGAAGGCGAGATATTCTTACAGTGTTTCAATACCGTACAACGAATAACAGAGGGAGCATTAATTTGATTTTACATTTTTATATTCCTGACTCCATTCGACCGACCTCGAATTCAGGAGACATAAAAAACTGTCCGATTTCTAGAAAATCAGGATTAATTTGACTGTATATGCCCTAAATGGTCTATGGAATATTACTGATTTCGCAATTTGAGTTTAAATTTGGCTTTGCCCAACTCCAACATTCTAGTTGAATTTGAAATTTTGGAAAATCTGTATTTTTTAGTTGTTTGCATGCAATTATAACGTGTTTGTAGCTTGCCGCAAATACAGCATACTTGTGTACAAACACATTGTGCTTGCTATTCAATATTAGATGTTTGAGACACAGTGATCAATATATTATAATATATGTTCTTGTGACCCAAATATAGTTTTGTTTGTTGAAAACTACTAAAAACAAAAACGTGACAGACAAAAAGACCGGCACTAAAATAATTGCCCTTATTCCCGTTGTCGTCGTCGACGTCAATACAATATCGACACCATTTTTATTGGCGACTTGAAGGCATTTAAAAAAAAATTTACGTAATGTTTTAAGAGGGTTGTTTTTGGATCAAAGACATCAAAAACTTTGTTGTTGTCGATGTAACAATACATTCATAACGTTCTAAAGTTGACAAAAATCTGATGACGACGTCGACGGCGACAACGGGAATAAGGCCGAATACTGCACGAGGGTGTATGGATTCATCAACCATATACATGGTTCCTCCATAACGTTACAAGAGCCGTTGTTTTTCAGCGTGTAGAGATATATAATATTTTCCAATTATCTTTGATCGCTGCCGGGAAAAGTGAAGAAGGCTTTTCTCATTACGAACTTTTTCAATTCAGGTTTAACGTTTTGTAACTAGTAGTCAACGAGGCCCTCTTACATACTTACTAATGTGTCCCAAACAATCCAGAGGGGTCGACGGGCTTACAAAATGAGAACAACATGTTTCTCCAACAGGCTCGATCTACAGCGTTTCTCCTCTAGTCTTTCTAGCGAAGTCTTGGTCGTCCTATTTTTCGATGTCCTTCGAGTACGTCTTCGAATATCTCTCGCACTGGTTCATTCTGATCCATTCTACTGACATGGACTAGCCAGCGTAAACGCGCTATTTTGATTCACATATCTACGTCGATGTCGGGATGCAGATTATACAGCTCGGGGTTCATCCGTCGCCGATACTCACCGTTCTCTATTATACGATCATATATTTTTCGGAGCACTTTTCTCCCCAATACTCCCAGTGATGTTTTACCAGCAAGCGGTATGGCCCAGGATTCTACGCCATAAAGCAAGACATGTTGTATTAGAGTCCGCGACACTCTATCATCTTTTGTGACCGGGCTTTTTCATTAATTTATGGCATTAGTATAGATCATCCTTCTCTGGTGCAATGGCTGAAGTGATTGCCAATTTGAAACGAATCATTTTGGGTTCAAGAACTGCTACCCTTGGTCACAATGGGGTTTGGGGCCATTCGCTTTTCTTAGCTCAAACTCTTCCGAGCCGTAAGTTAGTTTCTCAAAATAGTACTGAAGAACACCATTGGCATGACATTGTACAACAGATTTTGAACAGGGACATGCGGAGACAAATCATTAAAAAAAATAAAATATTTTCTCCATTAGAATAGCGCTGGGGATGTTCAGCGAATTTAAGGATTGAGTAGCTTTAGTTCACTGCATCTTGCGGATGCGGGTTCTAGGCTCGCAGTGATCACCTATCATTTATACTTAGTACCGTCGACACTATTGAGTACTTAGCCACGAAAAGCTCTTCAACGTGTAACCGCTTGACAGATCACTGAAATTTAAAACAGAGATGTAATAATCACTGAAATTTAAAACAGAGAAGTAAGTCACGCAGGATCGGAATATAATACAGAACACTGAAATTTAAAACAGAGATGTAATAGGACATCAGTTTAGGTAAGGAGTTTGCTTAGTTATCATTGGGATTTCGCAAATGAAAGCCTTCTATTTTAGCCTTTATTTCTGGTTTTACTAGGTTTTTCAAGGCCTGACATTCTATGGCAAGATTGGAGCAATGTATTCACTATCCCTTGGGGAAATAGTCTAGAAATTGTAAGAACTTGTAAAAGGTTATTTTTCCGCTGCTTTATGTCCTCGGTGCAGTTCATTATCCGCTTCAAAAGAATATCCAAAAGAAAGAAAATTGACCACCATTCCCTCCCACTTCCCTCTTCATTTAGCAGCAGAAGGAGTCGACACTTGATTGGCGTAGAACAACTACTGAGTCGAGAGTTTGGGAGACTCCCCGAATGCTGGTTCTCTTAATATGATCGCACAAGCCAATCATCATTATATTAATTATGATAACGAACAGTGTTATCGAAATGTTTGTTGCTGTTGTCGTGAAAACACAATCAATTAACAATTTCATTATATTAATTCACTAATGTTTGTCAATATAACAAATAAATTGATGTTTGATGTTCGCTATAGATAAGCAGCGTGATATGTTATTGCATATATTAGTTTTTTTTTTGGGATGAAATGATTTTATGATGAAACAATTTTTTAGCGAGCAATTTTATCAAAATTGTTATAAATTTGTGTAGAAAAACATTATTTATTCTTCTGAGCTTTTATTTCGATGCCCAAAATTCATTATGTTTATCATCCGCTGTGTTCGAAAACGAAGAACTGTCTTTTTTCCCAATTATCATCCAGCCCTCGCCGCCAGCCCCTACATAGATTTTTATGACTACTTAGCGATTCATTTCCAGCAAGCATTGTGGAATGTTTCCAAATGCATCCAACCCCAGCCGCATCATTTTACAATTGTTATTCATATTGGCGTTACAAAAAATCGTCGATCATTAGGCATAGTAAAGCATTTTTATAAAAGTTAATTATCTTTTGAAATCCTTTTTTGCCATTGTCATGGCACTGTTGGCGAAGAGGCACCTCCTGTTTGCCTAGCAAGGCGGCTGGCAGCAGCAGCACACTGAGCTAGCGACCACAGTGAGGAACCAAGTGCTGGCAACAACAACAAACTACGTTTACAGTCAGGTGCCTCCCGGTGCCTTAACATAGATGCACTATGGTCTTATTATATGCGATTAGTTATCCTGTTTGTCAATTCCTACACTTCTACACCATAAATTATTAATTGCAGCGATGACGATAGCAATGGCGATGTCGATGGCAATGGCGTTGGCGATGACTATGACGATCGGATCATCGGCGTTCGGATCCTTGTTGTTCCTGTGATATCGATTCATGGAATGAATAATTGTTGTGATTTAAATTAAATGAAGTTAAAGTTGCACATTTATTTGAGGTGATAAAGTGCCATCAATTCAACTGTGGATCGATGCAACATTTACTGACTGTCCCAGCCAGCATTGGGAATGAATTAAGAGAGTTGCGTAATTGATTTAAATTGTGTTATTAATAATGGCGGTGTAATTTATAATTGAATTGAATCGAATCGAATCAGGGAAAAAATAGTAATTAAGTTGATTTTAATCAAGTTCCATTACAATGTTGCGTTCCAGTTTGCGTTGGCGAATATGTTATCAACATATGGTAAATGGATGGATGCTGTAGATACTGGTAAAGGATTTTTGTAAAGACTAATTTGTCGCAAGCTTGGTTATACAACATAGTATCTAACAACAACAATAACATAATACTTCGACATAGGAAGAAATGTGTCCGATATGACAAATAACTCTAGGTAAGGAATATTTGCAATACAACTTAAGCATAACCGTTTGCAATCGGTTAAGGTGCCGTTCTGTGGAACCCTTCTTTTCTAGGTCTTATTAGTTCGCCAGATATTGTGAAAAACGGTGTAGGGATTACAACCGTGTTTGCTATATCTCGAAAACTACAAGTATATGTAAAATATGAGAAGCCTTCGAAAACTAATGTTTCAGAAATTCACAACATCCAATAATACTAAAAACTTGTGTTGCAATATTTTGCATTTTACATCGCGTAAACTTTATTATTTTGAATTATTCAATCTTCAAGTTCTTGGTTGGTTTTCGTGGTTGCTAAAGATACTATTTAGCATCAAATAGTGTCTTGCGACACCGTTTTGCATACCACATCACTCCGAAGGTCCAAAGCACCGTGTCTATATCCAGCCAGTTAATCGGAGATACCTGATTAGATCCCCTAGATATATCTCGTGTATCGCAGTGAGGTTATGCAGGACGGGACGGCACATAGTCTTCACGCGTCTTTTCATCAGAGCCGGACAACTGCAAAGGAGATGCTCCACCGCAGGCACGGCAATGGCCATTATATGGCAGCTTCAACCATCTTGCGTGATTACCGATTGGCCAGTGCCCGGTCAGCACGCCAGTTAGCCTAGAGATGTCTCCCCGATTAATGCACATCAGGGAGTTAGTCCGGTGAATGTTATATTCTGGCCAAGTGTTTCTGAATATGCGGGACGTTTCCATCCTATCCCATCTGGTCTTCGCTCGTTCAAGGTAATGCAGGAAAATACCTCTGTTGATCGACCCTAGAGGCATTGCGACTGACACCATGTGGAGTTCGGTGGAAGAGGATCCTGCCCTAGCGAGTTCTTCTAACTAGTTTCGTTCCTAGGAGACCCTTGTGGCCTGGTATTCAAGTAAGAACCACATTGGCCGGCCGGCCTAGCTCGACAAGTTTTCCCTACAATCACTAACGAGTTTAGATGCAGTGTTGTAAGATTTGAGTGATAGGAGAGCCGCTTGGCTATCTACACATATTCCAATGCTCTCAGTTCTCCGTTGTAGTACAAGTTCGGCGCAGGCTTCTTTGATGGCCAGTATCTCCGCTTGGAAACGCTACACTTGTCTGGGAGTTTGAATGATAAATTGAGGCTTGTCTCTTCGGAGAAATCACCCGAGCCGGTTCCACATTCCATTTTGGATCCGTCCGTAAATACTTTGGTGTCAAACCCTGTAAGTGGTTCCCCTTTATTACACTGTATTCTCTTGGGGAAACCTGACATCAAATAGGTTATCGAACGTCAATGAGGGGGTGTAGTAATCGGTGGTTATATCGAGTTCTCTTGGGATTGTCTGTACATTACTCTCATATCCATATGCGTTGCTCTTCCAGAGTCTGAGAGCGTTTAGTCGGGTGGCACTACAGGCCGCACTAGCTATGATGTGAAGGTTGATTGGTAGATTATGAAACATTGCATTAAGCGACTCAGCAGGACACATCCTCATTGCCCCTGTTATGCCAAGCAAGCTGATCTCTGTACTTTATACAACAGTTTCATGGTGGATGTCTTCCCTGACACAGGCCACCATACCATTGCTCCATAGGAGAGTATTGGTCTGATTATGCTAGTGTACATCCATAGCACCATTTTCGGTCGGAGACCCCACCGCCCTCCGAACATTTTCCGACAAGCATAGTACACAACGATTGCCTTCTGAGCGCGGTGCTCTACGTTACGCTTCCAGAATCTACTTGGCGTGAGTTGACAGTGAAATCTCTATTCCACTTAGCCGAGGAGGATTCAATTTTGGTATCATGGTCTTCATGGTTAAAAGCATGACCTCAGTTTTCCCTGGATTCACTCCAAGACCACTCCCAGTTGCCCAATCGTTAAGTGATTTCAAGGCCCCATTCATGATTTTGCTCAACACGGATGGGAACAAACCAGACAACATTACTAGCAGGTCATCCGCAAACGCCAAGGTTTTCATCTGCATATTGTCTAGTTTCAGTAGTATTTTGTTGATAACAAGTAACCAAAGTAGGGGAGAGATGACTCCATCCTGGAGAGTTCCCCTATTCACTCGCTTTGATGACTCGCTGTTTCCCATAGAGCCGTTGATAATTCAGCGTTGTAGCATTGCCACTATCCAACTCTTGAGGAATTTTTCCATGTCTAGATCTTCAAGTCATTCGTCTATAGCCGCTGAGCTCACGTTATTGAATGCACCCTCTATATCCAAGAAAGCCGCGAGGGTAGATTGGTTGTGTTCCAAGAACCTCTCAGAAGTTCCGACGACTTTGTGCAGGGAAGTGTCGGTTTGCATGTAGGCTGCTTGATATTTTGGGCGATCCATCCATCTTCTTGCGGATGTGTGTTTCGATTAGCCTTTTAAGCGTTTTCAGAAGAAACGATGAGAGGCTGATCGGTCTGAAATCCTTTGCGCTCTCATGACTCCGTCTCCCCGCCGTGGGAACGAAGACCACTCTTACCTGTCTCCAACTCTTTGGTAAGAAGTTACGAGTCAGGCAGACTCGGAATATAATACAGAGCCACGGCCTAATTATGACCTCCGCTCATTGCAGCATCTTTGGTATAATACCATCTGGGCCCGGAGCTTTATATGGTGAGAAGCTATTGATGGCCCAGGATATTTTGTCGGGACTGATTATATCCTCTATACCATAAGTATCCGAGTATTGGGTTGATAATGACGGCACCTCCCTGGATGTGTTCTCGCAGCCTGGGAAGTGAGTTTTCAGGAGTATCTCTAGCGAATCAGCTGAGCTATTTGACCATGTCCCATCATCCATCCTCACATAGGTGGGATTTGGGTGCCCCATTGGCCATTTTTTGCTCAGCCTTGCTGTGTCCTTTGTGTTCTCTATCGATCCACAGAACTTTGATCAAAATCGTATTTTTGCTGTGGCTATTGATTTCTTATACATTTTAAGTTTATCCTTGTACGGCTGCCAGGATCCACTTATATAGCTTGCATTGAAAGCTTTGCGAGATTCTCTTCTTAGTGTTGTGAGCTCGTCTGTCCACCAAGGCGTATACTTCAAGTTCTTGTGTTATTGAATAATTTTCCGGTTCAAGATCAATAACTTTGAAAAGAAAATATTTGAAAAGACATATGTGGAATTGATTATTAGGTGGATGGTTGGGAATATAGTTATTCCAGTGCCCACCAAGGCATATTATCATCAGCTCCTTCCTCCACCAATATATTTAGGTTTATCATCACACATTATAGGGATAAATACAACTCAACTTATCGAGAATTGTCTCAACTCCTACTTAACTTAAACATCGAATAATTCAAACTTGAACGGAGATAATATGCAGACAGTACACTGTAACGCAAATCTCATGGCAATCGTTGTTTCTGTTTTGGAACAACATCTATCCAACAGCTGTCAATGAAAGTCTGCATAGGACAGAAAATTTGACATACCGATGGTTATGGCAAAGTATTATTGTGAATGTTTTAGCACCAGAAATACAAGATAGATGGGGATTTGGTCAAGAACTGGATTCACATACACGTCAAAGGTTCCTTCAGAATATACTTGGGAGAATATGTTACAGAGGCCGTTAATTTTCAGCGTGTATTAGTATTACTTCTTTTAAAGCCAAATGAAATTCCAAGTTTTACATGGCCTACCATGCATTTCTCGTTAATGTCTCCGATAGGATGCTTCTGATTAATATAAATCACACAGTTGTAGCTTTTGGTATGACAATGTGGTACCAACGTTCTAGTTAATTGTATCAGTTAAGGGCAGTTCTACTGACTTGATCGGTACCCATCAAATGTCTGTATCATGCCAAATTTTCGAAAAAATCGATTTTTACCAATTCTCTGATTTCCCTCCCCTTTTTGTGCACATCTCATTTTTGTCAAGAATTGTGATTTTTTGTGTGGGTTGCCATTACATCCCACGAAAGGATTGGGGAGAGCTGCTCACAACCAGTGAGATGTGCGCGTTCTAGTTTTATACTCACTGATTGGGACCTACAGTTTTACACTGGTTCCGAACGGTATTTTTGAGAAGCTTTTTCGTGGATTAATACTCGATAGTGTCGTCGTTACTAAGCGAGGTGACCGCCGTCGAAGGATATCTGAGGTGGTCTGAGCAGAGATCGAACTTACGTTCTCGTGTACAAGAGCCGCGCACACTACCATTACACCATCGAAGGCCACTGACATAATGAGATGATACCTTCACTAAATTGTGAATAACACCGAAACGCGTCCATCGAGTTTTATGATCCATGTCTGATTTTGTTCATAGGTCATATAACTTTAAGATAAACTAATACACTTTTTGCCGTTTCTTATGTTTCGTGTTTTTTTAATAATAAAATTTTTTAATTTTTTAAGCAAAAAAATTTAATTTTTTACTAATTTTTTTCCTGAATGCGAAACTGTTGATTGCATTGAGAAATAGTGTAGGAATGTATTAAACGTATTGTAATTCTAAATCGTTCTAAATTTATTCGAACAAGATAGGGCACGTCGTTCTCGAGTAATGATGACATATATCAATTCTTTATCAATTCAATGAAATGTGTCGTAGGTTGGAAAATGAGGAAATGTTACATCAAATTGATGAAGGTATTCATAAATTTGATGATGGCGTTTCTTTCAGAGCATGGATACAAATTTCTTTAAACTTAGCGAAAATGATTCGCGTCGCTAAGTTCTCGCTAAGTGCTTCAAACAAAACTAGCGAATATAAAGGGTCCGCCGTCTAACGTTTTTTTATTTCAACTAGTGCTTATTTCGTGAATCGTAACACTTAGCTCATGTCTGATTTGACAGATAATTAGTTTTATCATTCCGCTGAACGAATATGGTTGTGTATACTCTTGAACAACGCTGGGAAATATTGCGACATTACTTTCAAAATCATGGTAATGTTGCAGAATATTTTCGAAAATTGCGTACGGATTTTGGAAGAAGAGAAGCACCGTCAGCTCCGTATGTTCGTTATCTTGTGGAAAAAGTGAAAGAAACTGGCATCCTCATCGATAAACCAAAGCATGAAAAGCCAAAAATAGTGCGTACACCCGAGAATATTGCTGCTGTGGCAGAAAGTGTGCGTGAAGCGCCATCAACATCAATTCACCGTCGTTCTCAACAATTGAACATTTCGCAGACATCATTGAGACGATTTTTGCATAAAGACCTTGGTATGACGCCATACAAAGTCCAATTGTTTCAGGAGTTGACCATCCAATGCGTTTTCGCTTCGCTAAGTGGGCCTGCGATCGACTTACAGAAGATGCCGATTTTGCAAAAAAATCGTCTTTTTAGATGAAGCTCATTGTGATCTTGGCGGGTATGTAACCAAGCAAAATTGTCGCATGTGGGGCACAGAAAACCCGCACGCATACATTGAAAAGCCGATGCACCCAAAACGAGTTACTCTTTGGTCCGGATTTTGGTCCAGAGGCATAATTGGGCCATTTTTCTTCGAAAATGAGCAAAGAGTGGCCGTTACAGTCAATGGCGATCGTTATCGGGCCATGTTGAACGAATTTTTGTTCACAAAAATTGAAGAGGACGATATTGGCAACATTTGGTTTCAACAGGACGGCGCTACATGCCACATCCGATGTCATCAGATGTTGTTGGGCTCTCATTTTTTTTCTAAATGAAAAACTTCGATTCTGTTTTTTGATTAGGTTTAACTGAACCTTTAGAATTTTATTGGTTAAGTTGAGAAGATGATATCGGTTAAATGGGCGCCGTCACAATTGATTACCCTACGGGCTCGTTTTATGGCATTTTTCATCAATTCGACGAGAACTTCGGGCGGCAGATTCTCGCACTCGTGCCGAATGTTGGCCTCGAGGGCTTCCAGAGTCTCGAGCTTGTTTACGTAAACACTGGAATCCTAATTCGTCGACTTACGGCAGAAAAAACAAGGTTAACATGGCCCTATAGCGCGCATCATCCACTGTTGTCGTTTGACCAGCGGCGTTCTCGGGGGAAAAAATGGCCCGATGACACCTCCAGCATGAACAGCGCACCATGCAGTCACTTTGAGCGGGTGGTAACGGCTCCTCGTGCATCGCACGTGGATTTTCGGTGCCCCAGAAGCGATAGTTTTGCTTGTTCACGTACCCGCTGAGGTGGAAATGAGCCTCATCGCTCATTATGATTTTGGGGGAAAAAATTGTCCACTTCGACCACGAGATTGAGGATGGCTTGGGCGTAGGTTACACGCGTTTGGCGGTCGACAGGTAGCAGCTAATACACGGACTGGACTTTGTCTGGGAACATGCGCAGGTCTTTGACCAAAGTTCGCCATAGGGACGACCAGCTGATGGCTAATTGCGAGGCACGGCGTCTGGTCGATGTTTCCGGCGACAGCTTGACATCCTCGGCAACAGCGGCGATATTCTCGGCAGAACAGGCGCTCCGGGGACGGCCACACCTGACAACGTCTCGTGTGGTCCCATACTCTTCAAGGTTAGTGGCCAAACGGCGCAGTGTTTGCGCAGTCGGTGTCGGACGGCCGGGGAATCGGCAACGGTATTCGCGGTCCGCCAACACCACAGACGAATTGTTACACAAAAAAATAGACGCGATTATTACGCGTTCTTGGGGAGTGTTTCGCTCCATGACTTGTTTACTTGTATTCTACATCTGTCTAGTCCACAAATGTCAAAACAGATTTGACATTGGCGGCCGTTTGCAAAAATAAGAGTATCTTCCAATAGGGTGGTCACTTTTGAAACACCCTGTATAAGCAAGCGGTGTAACCACAACACGCTTATTGTGACTGAACAATTCGGAGTCCCTCAAAGTTATGATGAAAAAAGTTAAAAAACTATATTTTTTTTCAAAAACTGTGGGAATCGGAGTTGCGTGCGGCAGTAAACGTTGTTACACTGAAAGAAAAAGCTTCATTAAATTTAAGAACTCTTCCATTAATTTAATTGCACATTTCCACATTTTCCAACCTACGACACATTTCATTGAATTGATGAAGAATATTGATCAATCTTTTATCCATATTTTATCAATAGTTATTGCTGATTCAACGACAACGATACAACATATGGATGTACATTTTCTTGAAGTAAATTTTTCGCCATTATGATGTAAATTGTACATTGTCGTACATTTTCGTCGATTTGATGGAAATTGGGCATAATTTTTATGTAAATTATTTGGTAATGTATAGCCAAATTCTTTGGACTATTTGTCATTGTAAAAAATGTACAAGAACAGGGTATACGGCCTAATAGAAAATGTTCATATTGTATATATTTTGTTCTGCCCATTACACTATTTTCTATTGTGTATTTATTTCCAATTTTCTACTAGTTTTATCGTCTTCTGTTTATTTTTTCAATATAACGTCCGTATTTTGAATCGAGCCCACTCATTATTTCTAAAGGATGCAGATTGATGTAAAAAATCAACGAGTGTTCGAACTCACGGGCGATGTGATAACACCTTTTTGTTACATGATACCTGTTCGATTTCTATGAACATATTAGTAAATGTTACATTCGGAAATAAAAAAAGAATAGTTTTTTGCTGAAGGCTCTTTTGCTATTGCTTTCTATTATTTCTTACATCTACTTTAACATTAGATTTAATATTGTTAAAATAAATAAAGCAATATTTAGCTCACCGAAATGACTGTTTTTGTTTTGTCATAAACAAAGCGAAGATAAAAAGTATTGAATAATATAGAGAACTTATTGCACTCTTTTTTCGCTCTCATATAGAGAGTGTGAGTAAAAGAGCATAAACGAGTCTTATTCTCTTTATAGTATATAGATGCACCATTTGCCATTGCACCATTACAACGTTATTATATAAAACAATACAAGAAACATAAATGTTTCAAAAGGCATCAATGTTTCGCATCAAAATTATGGATGGATCAAGTTATGACAAAATAAGAGTAATACGTTTTGAATAATACAATTCGTTCCATGAGTTCTCTATACTATTCAATACTCTTTGGCGACGACGACCTGCTTGTTTGTTCGCTGCCGCCACTTCAATACCATCATACTTATTTTTGTACAACAACAACGTATGTGATGATAACGCTGTGTGTTGTGTGCATGTGTTCGCTTTGATAGATTGGTAACACATCAAAAATAGCGTAAATTCGGGGCGGAATGAAGACGGGCCCCAGGAAAGAACACCCCAATTGCAAAATGAAAATGGGCCCCAAACCAATACACAGATTACAACAACACAAAATTTTGTGGTGTTATTTCGTACATTTGGGGTCCAGTTTCACTTACACTTGGGGTGTTTTTTCATTATGAATCTGAAGTGGACCCCAATACTTTTTGGTCACCTAACTTCAGTCAATCTTCAAACTGAAGAACCTTTTTATTGAGTTGCTGAAATTTTTCATCAATTCAAGGAAGAACAATTGATGAACATTCATCATCGATTTGTTGTAAAAATTTTCTGAATTTAGTACTGAATTTAGCATAATCATGCCTGCAGCGATTATGTTGTTAGTTGTTTTGCGACGTTTTTCATTATTTTCTGATGTATATTCCAAAATTTGTTTATAACCATGAACGACTGTTGTGAAATAATGGGCAGCCTGCTCTAATATTTGAATACTTTGTTAGAATAGACGGTGATAACTTGTGGATTATGAAGCTTGACGGCAACTTCATCGATCTTCTAGCTCTCTAAGACGCCCTGTATTGCAATCACTAAAGAATTTGAAGGCCAGCAATAAATATATTCTACTTTAGCTATTGGAATGGCAAACTTCATGAAACCATTAAAATTTGTTCTTAAATTATCATTCCCCTACGTCAATGAAATATAATACCACCCCAGCAATAAATTTGACAACAAGAAAAAAACCATAATATCACTGCCCTTCTATGGCAACCAATCATTCCCTTGAATGTGTCACATTTTTAGTATTACACCCAAAATGATAACCAACATAATAGTCCCGGCAATCAGACAACCAGGCCAGTCATCATCCAGCCATACAACCGTCCTGCCCTACAGATCCGGACACATGTGTCCGAGTAGTATCTGTATCTATAAATGGCCATATTTTTTGCGGTCACAGTAATCATATTCATTACATTACACAGAAATTCC
Source organism: Phaonia tiefii (assembly GCA_963931995.1). Taxonomy (NCBI): domain Eukaryota; kingdom Metazoa; phylum Arthropoda; class Insecta; order Diptera; family Muscidae; genus Phaonia; species Phaonia tiefii. The sequence goes on from OZ008369.1 coordinate 38,557,563, forward strand.
TTGACATATTTTTGCTCTGACAGTTTTCGCGTTTTGTGTTGCACGTTTCTTTATTGCCCGACACCAAATTAAAATTGTGATAATTCTTTCTTATACTGCTGCGGTTGCTGCTGATGCTGTTGCTGTTGTTGATATTGTTGCTGCTACAGAAAACTAAATAATAATAAATAAATAAGAAACCAACAAATCAAACAAACCCTCACATATGCCATCCATAAACAAAATGTGAAGCAAAATGACAGTGAAGACAAAAAACGGGCAAAGCACAGTGGTTAGGTAAGCAGGAAAATGTGTGAGAATTTTTTTGAAAGATTGGTGAAAAACAGAACTAATTAGTAACACTACAATACGAATCTTTTGGCTGTATAAAGGCATGGATTTCGTACTGGAGTTTTTGTTTATGAATTTCTTTAAAAACTAGATGACGATTTTAATTCAGATAAAAATATGATATCATTTATTCGCTCAATTCTATCCGTTGCGGAGCCACCATTCTTGGTAAATCTGATATTGAATGATCGCATTCATTGTGTATCGTAATCCATATTTTGGATACGCAATAAAGTGGAATCTTCAATCCAAACTTGCCAATAGAGCAACATGATTTAATCAAAACTAGATTTTTAGCAGATTTAATCAAATTACCTCTGCGAAACGAATGTGATCATTCGGCCCCTGCACGCTGAAAACTGTTCTATTTTGTTGTTTGAATGCAAGTAAAATTTGTCTCAGTAAGATTGCACTTTTTAAATTTAGAGCCTTTTTTCTGTGCAAGTGGCAACTCTGAAATTTGGAAGCTGTCACATATGTTTATTCCGATTACACTGTGATAGTTTTTGACCCGAAAAAAAATGAACTTCGATGAATCCTTTTCGAACTATTAGGGGGGAGTCCCCTGAGTGCGAAAGAACATTTGGAAGTGTCAGATTGGCTCCAGTTTTTGAGAAATCGGTATATATGGATATAGCTAAGTCTGCGCTATTTAAATAAATTTAACTGGCCATAGGCCAATTTTTTTTTCGGCCTAAAAGGGCTTAAAAAGCTTATTAAAATAGAAAAACAAATGTTTGCGCTCGGTCCAACTTCTTGAGTTATGGGCCTTTAAAGCTTGAGTATATAATTGGCCATATCTCACATATTTATGGTCCGATCTGGTTCCGGTGAATATCATTACAAAGACCATTAAAAATCCTTTAAATCTGCATATAAATATATTACATTTTATTAACCCATTGGGGACAAATTTAAAAAATACGATTTTTTAACTTCACTTTTTTGCTAAAAATCTGATTTTCTCAAAAAACAGCCCTAGTAAACCTATTTTCTACCTAGACTCAGGTTGTAGGCAACACTCCAGGCTTTGTTTTAAGGTATAATACTTCACATTAACCCTTCTAAGGCCGGAGATATTTATGTTCAAAATTTGAAATACAAGGAGAATTGAAAGTTTTTTTTACTTTTTTCCAAAATTTATTCTTTGAATTAATTAACTTAAAACAAAAAGGAAAAAAATATATAAAAGTCCAATATTTTGATTTTGAAGCTTAACTTGAGGCCTATGCTAGCGGAATTTCGGTGTTTTACCAAAAAAATTATAAGTCCGCCATTTGTTGTCAGATTTTGTTAAGTAAGTGCTTATTTTCTTTGGAAAAATGCCAGCTATACGTAAAAAAACCAAAATCGCTGTTAGCATCGCGTTTTATATTTTATATGAATTTTTATATGAATTTTTCTGCCACATTTTTACTAAAAAAACGCAGTTTTTTAACCTTTTTAAGCCGCCAACATCAAAACTACTCACCCGATTTGAAAATTTTCTGAGAATGAGTTGTAGACGGCTCAATTTTCTTTAATTTGAGTAGTAGTAGAATCAAATACGTCAAAGAAGACGAAAGATATGCTCAAAATTGTAAGTGTACCTCCAAAAATTTAAAAAAAAAAGTTCAAAAATTTGTATCTCGAAAACCAATCAACAGAAAAATTTTTAAAACTCATTTTCGTGTTTAGTAGGTCAAAATCAATGAGAAAAACTATGCTAGAAACAAATCACAAAACGACTGTTGGCTAGTGTAATTAAACAATTAATAATATGTAGCATACAACAAAAAATTACAATAAATTAAATAAGATTAAAGTAACAAAGTTAAGAAAATAAAATAATATAATATAAAACAGGATTATGAGGTCATAGCTTGTTACTTAGTGAATTAATTTAACTAAAATAATCAAAAATTGCATTTTTAAATGTTTCCGTATTGCTTATGAACTGTATGTTCGAAGGTAGTTTGTTCCAAAGATAAATACTATTAATATAAAAGTGCCACTCCGACATCAGACATCTTCGGCGTTGTGGTATTAAATCATTTGTTCTGTTTGAACGTGTAAACCTAAGTCTGTTGAAAAGATATGATGGCTCGTGGGTGTAAATTATTTTATGAAGTAGAATTAGCGTACGAATTTTTAATAAATCGGAGAAATTAACATTGAATAGCTTTTTTACAAAAGGCGATATGTGGTCATATTTTCGCAACCCATAAACATACCTAATGACAGCATTGAAGGTTCTGTTAAGTTTAGCTATACTTTCCCCGTCTGTACTGGCAAAAAGTTCACAGCCATATAATAATGTTGGTAGTAAATACGTTTTCGTTAGAAGAGTACGTATAGATATAGGTGTAAAATATTGCGCATTCCATAGAGACCTAAGCATACCATAAGTTCTCCCAGTAACAGATAGTATATGGTCATACCACGTAAGCGTAGTATTAAATTTAATTCCGAGGTTTTTAGTATTATCAACAACTTCTATTCTTTGACTGTTTATAAAAATATTAGATTCCAATCTAAACTTCATTAGCCTTGGTCTAATTACACAGTGCAACACGAAAAAAAATAACCATATAAGGACACCACTACGTGATAAAAGACTAAAAAAAAAAAGACCCGTGTCTCCCAATTTTTCCCAAAGTCATGCACTTTTTTTTTTATGGGCCGCCAAAGATTTGGGGCCTCGGTATCATTTTCGTAAAAATGTGATCATTTTCTCAGGCTCATATCTTGCAAACCGTTCAGAATTACTCTCTGAGGCAAAGTTGTAGCTCTTATCATAAAGAACAAAAATTGCGAACATATAAAATCAAAAAAACTTCACCTTCCAGATCAAAATCGCAAAAAACTTAAAAAAATTCGATTTTTTTACCTTTTTTCCCGTATTCAGGTCCATAGGTAGCAAACCGTTCAAAATTCAAGGAAACAATCAACTACAAAAATTTACCTAAGATCTCAATAAACAAATTTCTAGAACATATAAACTTCCTGAGAATTATTCTTAACACCGTTTTTTAATTTCATTTGTTTTTTATTTACTTCAACATTGAGATACAACATTGAAAAACAACCAAACACACAACATCACACATACTTTGTCCGAAGTAGCTGACGTATACGTGTGTCACATAACCACATATTTGCCATATCAACAGCAACGAAACAGCCAAACACACAACATCACACATACTTTGTACGAAGTAGCTGACGTATTAGTAGGTCACCATAACGTCGACTGCAATGGTTTTAGCAGCAGCATAAAATCTGGTTTTAGCAGATTTTGACTTTGATAGATTTAGTCCCTATACGCCGCTATAGATGTTAACACATCAATAAATGTAATTTAGCTGATAATCAGAGGAAGAATTAATTTCAGAAATTTGGGGTGAATATTATCGAGACCCATGGCGTTGGATATGACTGCGAGACAGCTAAAAATTACTTCATTTCGATGAACGCAACTGAAAGAAAAAGAATTATCACGTTGATCCGTTACCGACAGATGGTTATAAAAATTTACGTCGACGTTAACAGCTGTTGATTCAGTAAAATTTTTCATTAAGCTCATCGATGTCAACATCGGTTTCCGTTTCAGGGCGGGACTTCCAAGTCCAATTTCATTCAAAGTTTTCCAGGTTTTCTTAGAGTTAATTGCCAAAGCAAAATACTCTGGAATAGTGGTCACTTTTCGCCTTCTTTGTCAATTTATTAACACGTCTTCGTACACTACAGTAATCCATACGAAGTATTTCCGTTTTGTAAAGTTTCCAGCGTCTAAAAATTAAATCTCGTTCAATAATTGCATTCTTTATATCGGAGTTGAACCATCTATTCGTCAGTTTCTTGTTGGAAACTGGTTTTATAGGAACAGACTTAGAAAAAGCGTTTTCAACATTTGTTTCCAGAAAACTCAATTGATCATCAGCAGATGGAATATAGTATATTGAATCCCAGTCAACTTTAGTAATTTCTGATAATAAAGCGTCTTGGTTAATATTCTTAAAATCGTAATAAGTTTTAGTGCTAACATTACATTGTGGATTAAAATTATACGACACGAAAATAAGGTCATGACGAGAAAAACAAGATGCTGCAAGTTGATCATATTGATCAACACAACCCAAGAGTAACTTATTACCACGCGATTGAATTTCAATAAATATATATTCTATAACATCTTGACAGTTAGATTTACATAGCATCTTAGAGCATATATTTTCCCTTATGTAGACAGAAACTCCACCCCCAAGTGTTCTCTGTCGCATCGAAACAGTTTATATTTTTGCAAGCCCACAAAATCATCAGTAACAGACTTATTAAGCCACGTTTCGGTAATACATATGACATCTACACCGGAATTTTCAAATATATATCGGAATTCATCGATCTTGTTCCGTAAGCTCTGTGCATTGATATGGCAAACATATAGCCCAGATCTTTGCCTACAAAGGACTCGGATCATATCAAAAGTACGATCTTCGGAACTGAAAGTACTACCAAGTTGATGAGTCACTTTTTAAAAAGGCAAAACGAAAACGAAACAAAAAAGAATACTTAGTTCATAACCAATACGGAATTTGAAGGCACATTTATATACTGAGTCTAAAGGCATGCAAATATACTGAATAATGGGCACATAAATTGAAAAAGAGATTAAACAAGCATATTTTGATAAATTTGATAACATAAAACATCTATACAAACTATGACAACATATAGTGGAGTACAAGGAATATATAATTAAGAGTATACTACATGAAAACATATACAACAAATCAGAATTATTGTAAACATATTCAATCTTGGATGAAAATATTATCTTCATCACGAAAAAGGCTTTTCAAGTCCTCCAAACTATCAATACGCATTGGTACATCATCTTCAGTCATTTTCAAGTATACTAAGCCGCGATTTGTGAAAGTAGTAAATATGTGCTTAGATTTTTTAAGTTTTAATGTAGACAATAATATTTTGTGATTTGACGATGTAAGGTTTTCATTTACATAAATAGAACCATTGGAGCCGTAGCCAATATGATTCAGCAATAAGTTAGTCTTATTTAGTTCAATTCACCTTCTGTTCAGTTCAATTCAATTTAGTTCAATTCAATTCAATTTAATTCAATTTAATTCAATTATATTAAATTCAATTCAATTCAGTTCAATTCAATGCCATTCAATTCTGTTCAATTCTATTCAACTCAATTCAATTCAATTCAATTCAATTCAATTCAATTCAATTCAATACAATTAAATTCAATTCGATTCGATTCAATTCAATTCAATTCAATTCAATTCAGTTTAATTAAATGCAATTCAGTTCACTTCAATTCAATTCAATTCAATACAATTAAATTCAATTCGATTCAATTCAATTCAATTCAATTCAATTCAGTTTAATTAAATGCAATTCAGTTCACTTCAATTCAATTCAATTCAATTCAATTCAATTCAATTCAATTCAATTCAATTCAATTCAATTCAATTCAATTCAATTCAATTCAATTCAATTCAATTCAATTCAATTCAATTCAATTCAATTCAATTCAATTCAATTCAATTCAATTCAATTCAATTCAATTCAATTCAATTCAATTCAATTCAATTCAATTCAATTCAATTCAATTCAATTCAATTCAATTCAATTCAATTCAATTCAATTCAATTCAATTCAATTCAATTCAATTCAATTCAATTCAATTCAATTCAATTCAATTCAATTCAATTCAATTCAATTCAATTCAATTCAATTCAATTCAATTCAATTCAATTCAATTCAATTCAATTCAATTCAATTCAATTCAATTCAATGCAATTCAATTCAATTCAATTCAATTCAATTCAATTCAATTCAATTCAATTCAATTCAATTCAATTCAATTGAATTCAATTCAATTCAATTCAATTCAATTCAATTCAATTGAATTCAATTCAATTCAATTCAATTCAATTCAATTCAATTCAATTCAATTCAATTCAATTCAATTCAATTCAATTCAATTCAATTCAATTCAATTCAATTCAATTCAATTCAATTCAATTCAATTCAATTCAATTCAATTGAATTCAATTCAATTCAATTCAATTCAATGCAATGTAATTCAATTCAACGCAAGTCTATTCAATTGAATTCACCTAAACTCAATTCAATTCAAGTCAATGCAATCACAATTCAATTCAATACAATTATACAATTCGGTTCAATTCAATTTAATTCAATTCAGTTTAATTCAATTCAATTCACTTGAATTCAAATCAGTTCAATTCAATTCAGTTGAATTCAATGCAATTCAGTTCAACTCAATTCATACAAAACAAGTGATAATCTAAGCAACGGTGTAATCAAACCCTTCTATTATAAATGGTGTTACATTTTCAGAAGAATATTGATTCTTTTGAACGACGAAGGAAAAAGGAGAAGAAAATATTATTTTGTGCTAATTTTGAATTAATTTTCCTTCAAAGTGTAAACATGTTTTTCCTGCAAATCGATAAAAAAAGCAATGAGTGTTCCAACTCACGGGCGATGTTGTATCACCTTTTCTTTAAACGGTATCTGTTCGATTTCTATGAATACATTAGTAACTGTTACATTGGAAAATCAAAAAAAAAAACAGTTTTTGTGCTGAATGCTCTTTTGCTACTGCACTTACTTTTTCCTTTTGTCTGCTTTCACATTAGATATAATGTTGTTACAATAGCTAAAGTAATACGAGTATTTAGCTCACTGAAATGATTGTTTTTGCTTTGTCATAATCAGAGCGACGACAAAAAGTAGTGAATAGTATCGAGAAATTATTGACCCTTTTTCCGCTCTCACATAGAGTCTGAGTAAAAGAGCATAAACGAAACTTATACTCTTTATAGAATATTTAAAAATAGGTGCATCATTTCGACAATGTTTATTACATTAAACAATACAAAAAGCATATATGTTTCAAAAGGCATCAATATTTCACATCAAAATTATGAATCTACCAAGTAATGACAAAAAGGGAGTAATAAGTTTTGAATCATTCGCCAGATGTCGCCAGTGCTTTTGAGTCATACAATCCGTTCCATGAGTTCTCTATACTATTCAATACTCTTTGGCGACTATGACCTGCTTGTTTGTCCGCTGCCGCTACATCAATACGATCATACTCATTTTCAGGCAGAGACTATTGTTTTACAACAGCCACGTATGTGATGCTAACGCTGTGTGTTGTTTGCAAGTGCTCACTTTGATAAATTGCCCTACCCGTGCCTCATGTTATGATGAGATGTTAACTCATCAAAAAAAAAAACGAAAATTAGCCGCCAATAAAACCGAAAATTAACTGGGTTTTTCATTCAATGAAATCGAAACCGAAAAATAGAGGTTCTGAATAATCCGGAAACCGGTTGTTGGAAAATGTCGGTTTTTTAACACTCCACACACAAGTCGGTGTGCTCGTCGGTGGTGCAATGGCTAGTGTGCGTGCTTTAGAACGTGTTTTCCATCTCTGCTCTGACCACCTTACATTTCCCTCGACGACGGCCACCACGCTTAGTGATGGCGACATTCTCGAGTACTTAGCCATGCAATAGCTTCTCAAGATACCATTCGGAACCGGCGTAAAACTGTAGGTCCCAATCAGTGAGTGAAAAATTAGAAAACGCACAGCTCACTGGTTGTGAGAAACTCTCCCCAATCCCTTCATGGGATGTAATGGGAACCGGTTTTTTTACATACAAGTCGGTTGTGCAATGGTTACTGTGTGCGGTACTTGTACATGAAAGCGTGGGTTTTATACCGGACTACCTTTTGTTTCTTTCGACGACGACCACCTCGGCGACACTATCGAGTACTGTAGGTTCCAATCAGTTTGTGAAAAACTAGAGCGCACAGATCACTGATGATGAGAGACTTTCTCTAGTCCCTTTAAAGGTTGTTATGGGAAACTGTGTATTTATTTTTGTCTACAAACAAGTTAAGTTTTACCAACTATATTGTGTGCTGGTATAGCCTATTACCCTTTTAAACTACCATAAAACGCGTGTCTGATGATATTATCAGGGGATACTTAGCCTAAAAGTCGGACGAGGTAAGCTTCTTGGAAATTTCTCAAAGGCATTGCTATAAAGACTTATGGACACCCCAACCCCAGGTATATGCAACTGTCAATACTGATATAGAAGTTAATTGTGGCAACCAAATTGCAAATGAGTTTGGTTGTAGCAACCAAAACACCCCAAACTTCCGTCGCTGTAACAGAATGTATTAGAAATTTTGTTGTCGCAATATAATTCATTAGCATTTCTGTTGAAGCAACTGCATTTTTATAAATGTTGTTATTGCAACTGAATAAATGTCAAATTCTGTTGGTTGAACCGAAATATAAAAAAATTCTGTTTATACAACATAAATATTACGAAGTTCGGTTGTAGCACACGACCACTTATGAACTTAGGTTGTTGCAAACGATTTTCCGTAGTTGCAACTAAAGTCAGGTGTGACAAGCCTTCTTCGCTTATTCGTTCATGCAACAATTTACTTATCTCAAGTGTGAAAGTACGAGAGCAGATCAATAAGTCTGTGACTTTTTGAATGAAACACAGTGTCAAAATTATTTTTCAACATAATCTCCTTTTAGCCCAATACACTTAGTCCAACGTTTCTGCAATTTTTGTATCCCTTCCAAAAAATATGATTTTTCGAGGACCATAAAATAGACACTTGTTTGATCAATAATTTCATCGTTGAAGCTAAATCTCTTTCCACCGAGCCATTTCTTTAGGTTTGGAAATAGGAAATAGTCACTGAGGGCTAAATCCGGTGAATATGGAGGATGAGGTACCAATTCGTAGCCCAATTAAACAACTCAAAAAAAGTCTTTGAAGTTGTCACACGATTACGTTTATACTCAATTGAGAGCAAACGCGGCACCCATCTTGCAGGCAGCTTTCTTAAACCCAAGTGATCATTTTAAATCGAAACCACACTGCCACATGAAATGCCTATGGTATCCACAGTCTCACGCACTTTTACTTTTCTATCGGCCAACCCCATATCGTGGATTTTTTCAACATTTTCCGGTGTATTGTTCTCAATTGGCCGTCCAGAACGTTCAGCGCCATTTGTACTTGTGCGACCATAACGAAAGTCAGTAAACCACTTTTTTTTGAAATCGATGGTGCAGAGTCCGCATAGTATTTATCGAGCTTTTCCTTGTTTTGATTGACGGGTTTTTCCCCCAAAATATTTATAATGTTGAATGAGCATTCGAAATTCACTTTATTCCATTTTAAAAAAAAATGCACAAGGTTGTATGTTTTGAACAGCTGTTAAACGCAAAGAAAATTATGGAACTTGCTCAAAATTTGACAGTAGTCTACTAGCAGGTTGTACTTGATGGAAACAGTGTTGCATTTCATATAACTACAAGGGAAGTTCGAGAAGTCAAGCACTTATTGATCCTCCCTCGTATTTATAGCAACAACTAAATTACACTAACGAACATGGTTCTTGCCTGTGTGCAATCGGGTTTCCTGATGTTTCTCCTGCTCTGACCACCTTAAATTTCAAATTTAATTGTCTTAGATCCGAGTTATTTTTAAATTTCTTTCGACGGCAGTCACCTCGCTTAGTGACGGCGACACTATCGAGTTTATAACTATGAAAAATCTTCTCAAAATACCGGTCGGAACCGGTGTAATGCTTTAGGGCCCAATCAGTGAGCGAAAAACTAGAACGCGCACAGCTCGCTGGTTTGTGGAAAGCTGTCCCCAATTCCTTCATGTGATGTAATGGGAAACCATTTATTTTTTTGTGTCCTCTTAAATGTGGTTACACATTCAGTTTAATAACACACCACAAACCACTGTGCACCGCCAAACTACAACAACATTGTTTGTGATTGTCAACATAACAAAAAAAAAATAAGGAAAAAAAATAAACCAAACTGTCACAGTAATTTCACAAGTAATTTAGAGCACTCGACCAAGTTGTTAAATACAAACATGGTCCAAACCGCATTCTGCACTAACGTATTTACTGCACTTCAAGAATCTAAGCGGCCATAATGCGGGAGAGGAGCAGGAGGAAGTGCCTTTTTGGACTGAAATATGTTTAATATAGAATCAAAAGACTTTTTGCCACCATTGTTGGTTGGCAGACATATGTAGAGTAGCTTGGAATAGACGACACTGGTGCAAATGGATGCTGAACGAATTGGCAATGCAATTGAAATGGGAACTGGAATGAGACTACGACTACGACGGCGACTGCGACTGCAAGCGGTTAAGTGAGTGCGATGCAAGTGTGAGTCGAGTCCCCCCGTGGTGACCCTCTGTAGTAAATTATAAATATGACACCTTCGTGGTGCAGACAAACATACAATTAAAATGGACACTAGATGTGAAGAGAAACGGAAAACAACAGCAACGGCAACAACTGAAATGATATAAAACAACACCATTTTATATGAGAAATGCAGATCTGTCTGCATCCAACACCAACACTCAGCTCAGCTCAGCTCAGTTCACTTCATGCCGTATCTTGTAGATGATGTTGCACTCCCAATTGCGAATATCTTTGCATCTAGTGCGACGATATCTGGCATTGCTGTTGTTTGTCGCTGTTGAGCATCATCAGCATCCTCGTGCTGCGGAACATCCGTCGCATCTCACGGTTACATGTTTTTAAGTTTTTTTTTTTAATTTTTTCATCTTTCGAGTTGATATTTTTCATATCGTTGGGATTTTCTGTTTTTGGCGTTTCTTTTTCGGCGTGTATTTGTTTGCTGTTGTTGTTTCTTTTTTTTTTACTTTATTGGCCAAAAAGGAGGATGGGTGTAAAGAGTTGTAATTGAGTTGCTTTAAATCTAAAGTGGTAATCGTTCCGTATGTAGGCGCTTAATGTTTTTTCTTCTTCTTTTTTTTAAAAAAACATATTTTATTTATATGCAAAAATTTTGATTTCAAGTGTTTTCACACAGGCGAACACCTCGACACGGAGTGTTGCCTTAAGGCCGATCAAATGTACACATACATGAAAAGCTTAAAGTTTCGTCAAACAAGCGACGGAGCTGCCTGGCGAAGATTATCATCGGAAATCAGCTAATGCACAGATTCGTTACTGCAACCAAAATGAGTTCATTGTTGCCCTGAATATGTTTAATTATTGCGATGAATGTGTTTCGTTGATGCCACGAATATATTTTGTTGTTGGGATTAATATATACAAATGTATTGTTTCGTTTACTGGAGTACAATGTTCCTGTCTAAACATGGAAACTAAAGCATTCGAAGAGGGTTGCCATTTATACTGCGGGTCTTGGCAATACTACTGTTGCCAGATGCAAATGGGAAATTTCATTGGAATGTTTGAAATTTGTTTAGCATAAACATGCATAGAACGTTTTCACTTACGAGCACTATTTGTTGTAGTTACAGTGTATAGAAAAGTTCATCTCGGCCAAAAACTGCACCCAAAGAAAAAAAAAACGTTCATTGCTCGGTTGCCACAACGCTTTGATTGATTTGTATTTATTTATTAGCGCAACCGTTCATGTAGTTCTCCCAAATGAACTCATACATCGCAAAAGTGTATTATGTTGTTGCAAACGAGTTCTCGTTTACATTAAACGCGTACAAGATTACATTTGCCGCAAATTTAAATTAGCCATTTTTCTAATGAGATCACAGATTACGAAGAACGTAAATTTCTCTCATTCTGTCGACCATATACACAGTCTTATACACTCGTTTGGCATACACACTCACGCATCCACATAAAAGTGATCACACACTCTAATGCTTCTACCTTGTCAATATATCTTGGATGGACAATTGACGCGTTGTAGCTTGATGCGCTTTTAGTTGTTATTTGAATGCGAGGCGAGACAGACGTATAAGTAGACAGTGAAACAATATTCAAAAATTCCAACTTTTTTTAAAACAATCTTTATGGGGAAACCAAAATCATAAAAGCTAGAAATATAACAAAAAGTAGCTATGTAAGCCATAAATAAAAGATTTCATTACAACTCGGTTGCTGTAACCGAAAAAACAGTTGGTGGAACCGTTTTTCGTTTCTGACAAACGTTTTTTCAGCTTTAATTTTTCATAACTCGTTTACTGCAAACGTTTTTCAGTCCTCGCAAACGTTTTCTTAGTTAGGATCAACCACAACTCGGTTGCTGTAACCGACGGAATAGTTGGCGGAACCGGTTTTCGTTTCTCGAAAACGGGGTTTTCAGCTTATATTTTTCATAATTCGTTTGCTGCAAGCATTTTTCGGTTCTCCCAAACTAAATGACATGTATGGCTTAACAGAAGTTCGTTTCTCCCAACTACAGTCCCCAAACGAACTTCAGTTATCTGAGATTTCGATTGGGAAGAACGAGTTTTTCTTTTCGTATGGAATTAAAACAAAAGAAACAAATTTCGTGCGATGATTTTTTACGATTTTCGGCGTGAATTATCGAGACAAGAGTATCTCAATCAACTTGTTTCGACTTTTTGTGATGAAGAGGCATCAAAAACCACTGTAGATCACTGATACCAAGAGTCCAGTCTCGGACGCCGATCGCTCCAGGATGAATTTCGTGAAGGTCGTCCAACTTTGGTAGTTTTGCTGCAAACCATCGATGCTGTGCGTGAACTGACAAAGCAAGACCGACGTGCCACATACCGTAAGATTGACGAATCCATGGGCATTAGTATGACCAAGCATCAATAAGATAGTGCATGTTCATTTGATCCCACATAATTTGACGAATGCTCCAAGAAAGGCTCGTGTCGATTGGAGCAAAGAAATGTTGAACAAAATTCCATGAGGTGGCAAGGGATATATGTATTATATTTCGCTATATAGTATATTATGTACTAGTTAGTTCCAACACGCATAAGGCGCACGTTGAAGAATACGATAATTTAAATGGATCTTTAAGAAAAGATCCTTTTTGTAAAATGATAAACTTTTTTTTAAAAAAATATCTTTTTATGAATGTATTTTTTTTAAGTATTGTATATTTTTAGGTCCTTTTTGTAAGAATACGCATTATATTTTCCCGATAAGGTCCTTTTTTAAAGATAGGTACTTCTTTTATTAAAAGCTTTTTTTTAAGAAAAGGTACTATTTTGAAGAAAAAGTACTTTCTGTAAGAAAAAGCGTATGAGTATGAATTTTTTTTACAAACAAGTATTTTTTTGAGTACAGGTACTTTTAGGAAAAGATTATTTTTTTAAGAAACTTTAGTTATTTTCAGAAAGGCAACGAGGCGGATCAACAAGTCAATGACTTTTCGAACTTATATGAAATGCAACACTGCTGCCATCAAGTACCACCTGTTAGTAGACTACTGTCAAATTTTGAGCAAGTTCCGTCATTTACTTTGCTTTTCACAGCTGTTCAAAACATTCAACCTCGTGCATTTTTTTAGAAATGGAAAAAAGTGGATTTCGAGTGCCCATTAAACATTATTGTTTGCGACAAAAAAAAACCGTCAATCAAACCAAGGAAAAGCTTGATAAATACTGTGGGAACTCTGCACCATCGATGTCAATGGTCAAAAAGTGGTTTACTGACTTTAGTTATGATCGCACAAGTACAAATGACGCTGAATGTTCTGGACGGTCAATTGAGGTCAGTACACCCGAAAATTTCGAAAAAATCTACGATAAGGTGTCGGTAGATCGAAGAGTAAAAGTGCTTGAGATTGTTAATGCCATAGTGTAGTGCAGTTTCGATTTAAATGGTCAGTTGGGTTTAAGAAAGCTATCTGCATGATGGGTGCCGCGTTTGCTCTCAATTGCGCATAAACGTAATCGTGTGACAACTTTAAAGGATTGTTTGGAGTTGTTTACTTGGGCTACGAATTGGTACCTCATCCGCCATATTGTCCGGATTTAGCCCCCAGTGACTATTTTCTATTTCCAAACCTAAACATATGGCTCGGTGGAAAAAGATTTAGCTCCAACGACGAAATTATTGATCAAACAAATGCCTATTTTATGAACCTTGAAAAATCCTATTTTGTGGAAGGGATACTATAATTGGAGAAACGTTGGACTAAGTGTAATATATTAAAATATATTAAAAATATTAAAAATATTTTTTTTTTCCAAAAAAAAAACTGTGTTTAATTCAAAAAGTCATTGACTTATTGATCCGGCCTCTAGTTATCTCAAGAAAAGAAAAGAAAAGGTATTACTTTATTTTTAAGAAACGATACTTCTTAGAAAAGGAATTTTTGTAAGAAAAGGAATTTTTTTAAGAGAAGGTATTTTTTGGAAGCAAAGGATTTTTTTTTAAAAAATGGAAATTTTTGTAGAATTGGTCCTTGTTTCAAAAATATGTAAATTTTGAAGAGTAGGTACTTATCTTAAGAAAAGTTATTTTGTTTCACACAAAAAATACTCTTTAATGATAATGTAGTTTTTTTAAGAAAGGGCAGTTTGATGTAAGAAAATGTCTTTTTTAAGAATAGGTACTTTTTTTAAAAAAATATTTTTTAAGAAAAGGTACTTTATGTAAGAAAATTTTATTTTTTTTTTTTGAACAAAGGCACTTCTTTAAGATAACGTTTTTTTTTTTTAAGAAAAACTACTTTATTTAAGAATATGAACAGGTATTTTTTTTTTATAAAATTTACTTTTTTTTGAGAAAAGGCACTTATTAAAGAAATGTTCTTTTTTAAACTTCTTTCTCTTGGGCTTTTCTAACTTTACTTTTTATTGGGTTCAAAATTACAATATATACTAAATATTGTTTACAGGCTCCACCTACAAAACTTCCCATTATACAAGAAATTTTTCAACATATGTTAGTCTAGACACAAACCAAAGCAAAAGTACTTAATATAGTTGATAACAGTAGTTTGTAGCATAATAGTGTTAAAGAAAGTTGTTAAATTTATTTATTTAAATTTTAATTTAGCCCCAATCCCGCAACGTGCGATGATAAGGAACTTAGTTTTAAAATACAACCGCGGTAGCCGAACATGAATCTAAATATAAATGTGAGCCCGAAAGAAAACAGGAATCGACCATATGGGTCATTCAAGGCGAAAATATACTGCTCGTGGAAGGAGAACATCGAAGCAAATGATCGCATTTTTTTCGGTACAACCGGTCATGTGGCCTAAGTGCCTTTAGTAGAATGTAGGACGGTCAATTCTGAGTGGTATACCGCCATCTGTTTGCCAACAGTGTTCGAAGGAATGAGGAGAAACAACAAGAGAAGACAGATGATATTTTATCAGGACATATGAAATAATGGGCTATTTTCGAATGTGCTATATATCGAATTGATGAGTCAGCCACCGTACAGAACCCAATGACTTCTTTTTCGTCCCTCTCAGCAAGATAAAACTGCGGCTCAACATTTTTCCACGCGGGAAGCAGCTGTTGAAGTATTCAAACCCCATGTTTTGGATGTGTCTCAATGTGTCTCAATGCTTCGAAAATTGGTTTGAGGGCATGCAAAATTGTATTGAATATTTTAAAAAACAATGAAATCATTTCCAATAATAAATGCTTGTTTTTCATTGCTGGACCCGAAATATAAACAACAACCTCCTATAATGACTGTTATAAACTCAACGAGAATTATAAAGGTGGCGAACAAATGTGATCCATATCGGAACTCGGATTCTGCTGCGAACCGTTATGACATCGCCTGCTATTCAATAGAGATGGCAAATGTTGTACGGGTGTACCATTTGTGGACAAGGTTGCTTCTTAAAAATAGTACCTTTTCTTAAAAAGAACATTAGCTTTTAATAAAGGAGTACCTTTCTTATTCTTACAAAAACGAACTAAAAATATACATTCTGAGAAAAATACATTCTAAAAAAAAAAAATGTTTCTTAAAAAAAGTTTCACATTTTACAAAAAGTGTATTTTCTTAAAGATCCATCTAAATTATTGTAGTTTTCAACGGGCGCCTTTGGCGTGTTGGAAGTACTTAGTACATAATTAATAGCAAAACGAACTTCGTTCCAACCGGGTGTCCCCTGACACCTCATGTGATTTTTTCTGGGAGCACTGGATTAACTATTTGGCTGAATTACCGGATTTCGGGCGAGGCTCAAGACTTGATAAAAACAAAAACCGAAATTAGAACAAAATATAAGAACACGAAAAATATTTTTAATTTTGGATGGACCTATGGCGCTCGCATGCTCCAAAAACCGGGTTCATTTCGAGACGAATAGAAATAGACAACTGTGGGTACTTTATCACAAATTTAGTGGTGTCTTTATTTCTACGAAGAGACAGTTGTGGACCCAGATAACCTCAATTTACCGTATTATATTGGGTCATGAGAATCGGAAAATACTAAACACTTAGTGTGTGTAATTAAATTCAAGGGAATGATGAACGTGCTTCATCGGTAGTTATTTTGGAAACTGTATTGGAAACTTTTCCAGAAAGTTTAAAGAAAATTTTTCTAGACTTTAAACAATAATAAATTTTGAAAAAATGCGATTTTGAAAAATTCTTCTGCTTGTGGCGCTGTGTACATTAAGCAGTTTGTGTGGATACTAAACTTACAGGCTTTAAAGAAAAATAAAATTGGGGTTTCAATTGATCGCTAAGGAAACAAACCCTAAGCCCGACCGAAAACCATCAACTCCGAATGCATTTTAACGCAAAAAGTAATATTCTTCCCATGGAAGAAAATTCCTAAACCCGGCCAAAGGAATACCACGCATACATGTAGAGTATACAATATCCCAAAATGGGGTTATCTGGCCACACAAGTACCACACCCTTGAATTCGTCAGAAGAATACCTTTCAGTTGAGTACCAGCACTTTCTGTTTCCTACCTGGACCCGTTATTTGTACCCAGTGGTTCCCATGGGTTCGGCCGACAAAATTTGTTCAATTCATATTGTCTATATAATTTACTCTACTTTCGGATTTTTTAACCTCGGCCGAAGTTTGGTAATTTTGCCAACTATCTTAAAAATTATCTACTATTTTCTGTGCATTTTTATCGCACCGTTTTTCGAACCCTTTGACAAACACCTCGATTTGTCTGCACCACACAACAGAAACAAACAAGCGAAACAAAAATCCCTTTAAGCCTTATTGATTGTCCATAGAATGAAATCATCTCCAGCTCCACTCGCTGCTCTCAAGTTTGATATTATACTCTATGGCTGGCCGTCTCATTGTGCGATATCGCGACGTGGTAGTTTTGCTGTGAACCACAATCGTAATATCGAAATGACCTCCGGGGCTTTAAAACTGTCAATTTATGATATGTTTGATTTTGTACATAAGTTAAATTGAATAAACATGCAATGGTTATAAATTAACTATTTATGCATAATAATAAAAATAATAGCAATAACAACGATGATGATGATGGAAAAAAAATCACAGCGTCTACGGGGGGAATTAATCATTATTTTAATACAGTGTCGAGGTTTTTTGTTTCTTCCCATCACTCCGAATTCGATTTTTTGTTTGTGACACGACTGCCGGGATTTTTAATGAAATTATAATTAAGAATTTCATTAAATTAATTTCATGGTTTTAATTGAGCTTATCTTCTCCGTGTGTGTGTGTGTTTTTTGTTGTTTTCTCTGTATTCGGTTTCATAGAGTTTTAAATATTACTTCATTATCTCTTTCAATCAATGCACATCGATGATGGCAGTCAGGGGAAAATAAATAGGAGTTTTCACGAGAAGCAATTGAAATATGAAAAAAGTTAACTTTTTTTAAGTTTCGTAATAGGAAGTTTGTGGCCGTCGGAGGTGCAATGGTTAGTCTGCGCTCCTCTTGTACATGAGATCGTGGGTTCGAACCCAGGTCTGACCACCTTAAAATTTCTTTCAGCGGTGATGTGACACTAGTGCTGGCGACACTATCGAGTATATAGCCATGAAAAAGCTTCTCAATATACCGTTCGGAATCGGTGTAAAACTGTAGATCCCAATCAGTGAGTGAAAACTTGAACGCGCACACCTCAGTGATTGTGAGAAGCTCTCCCCTGTCCCTTCATGGGATATAATGGGAAACCATTTATTTATTTATTTTTAATAGGAAGTTTAGTTTGGCTACGTAATCTAACACAGGACCGCATTATCTCTTTCATAGGTCTCCAGAATAATTCTCCCTGCACGCTGAAAAACCCGGCCCCAGTAACATTATGCTGGGACCATGTATGTGTTTGGAACACCCATATAACTACGTTCGTGCATACATTGTTTTAATGAATTGAAGATCCGCTGTTCCCTTTTTGTCTGTCATGTTATTGTTTTCGGCAGTTTTGAATAAACAGAGCCTTAACACAGACATAAATCATAACATCTTAATCATTCAATATTAAGTAGCAAACACAATGTGTTTGGGCACAAGTATTGTATATTTCGTGCCAGATTTCATGTTTCCCGCCCCCCATGTGTACGCCATACACATCGTCGTGTGCAATGTGTAATGAACGTTTACCCATTACCCACAGGGTATGGGGAAAATAATGGGTAGCTACCCAGGAAAATGGGGAATTACCCAACACGATTACCCACTACCCACAGGGTAATGGGTACTATAATGGGTAGCTGCCCATGACGATGGAGAATTACACATCACGATTGAACATTACTCTCAGGGTAATGGGGGAAATAAGGGTTAGTTACCCAAGGAGATGACTAATGGGTTAGCCAGGGTAACCCATCCCCATTTTGGATCGAAAATATGAAAAGATTAGAAAAAATTTCTAGGTCTCGGAAACGGAGTCACCAAACGGAAAAATAACCAATTTTTGCGAGCTTCTAAGGGTTTTTTATAAAGAGGTTCAATTCGTATGGAAGATTTTATTTACAAAAAATCGCCAAAATAAAAAAATCGCTAAAATAAAAAAATTACTATAACTCGGAAACGGTGGTACGTCCAATCGAAAAAATAATAAAAATTTTACCTCTGTGTGAGGCTTTAACCAATGGATGTTTTCAATATGACATCACTTTTTTTAAAACTTAAATCGCTAAAACGCCCTCATGTCTATATCTCGGAAACGGAGCGTCGAATCGAAAAACTAATCAGTTTTTTTCGGTTTCTAAGGGTTTTTCATAAACTGGTTCAATTCGTATGGATGATTTTTTTTACGAAACATCGCCAAAGTAAGAAAATCGCAAATAAAAAAATTCCTATAACTCGGAAACAGTGTCTCCTGTCGCAAAAATAGTAAATTTTTTACCTCCGTTAGAGGCTTTAACCAATATGGCATCACTTTTATTTTCAATATGGCATCACTTTTTTTTACAAAAAAAATCGCTAAAACTAAAATTTTTCGAATAAAAAAATCGCTAAAACGCCCTCTTGCGTACATCGCGGAAACGGAACGTCCAAAAGGAAAAATAAACAAAATTTTTGGGGTTTCCAAGGGATTTTCAGAAACTGGTTCAATTCGTATAGAAGAATTTTTGTTAAAAAGAACACCAAAAGAAGAAAATAAAATAAATAAATAGTTTCCCATTACATCCCATGAAGGGACCGGGGAGAACTTCTCACAATCACTGAGTTGTGCGCTTTCCAGTTTTCACTCACTGATTGGGACCTACAGTTTTACACCGATTCCGAACGGCATTTTGAGAAGCTTTTATAAAAAAGTGGCTAAAATAAAAAAGTGGCGTCCAATCGAAAAAATTATACAAATTTTACTTTTGTGCGAGACTTTAAGCAGTGGATGTCTTCCATGTGGCATCACATTTTTTTTTTAAATCGCTAAAACTAAACTTTTTTGAATAAAAAAATCGCTAAAACGCGCTCTTTTCTATACCTCGGAAACGGAACATCCAATCGAAAAAATTGACAATTGTTTGTGGGGTTTCTAAGGGTTTCTCGTAAGGTGGTCCAATTCGTATGGAAAATTTTTTGTTAAAAAAATCGCCAAAATCAGAAAATCGGTAAATTAAAAAAGTGGTTATATCTCGGAAAATAATACAATTTTTACCTCAAGAGGAGGCTTTAACCAATGGATGTCTTCAATATGGCATCACTTAAAACAGAGAATTGTTACAAATAAAATTTTTCAAATATAAAATTCTTTAAAACGCCTATATCTCGGAAACAGAGCGTCCAATTAAGAAAACCCAATTTTAGCGGTTTCTAAGGGTTTTTCATAAACTGGTCCAATTCGTACGGAATAATTTTTTTCAAAAAATCGCAAAAAAATGGCTATAACTCGGAAACGGTTCGTCCAATCGCATAAATAATAAATTTTTTGCCTCTCTCAGAGGCTTTTAACCAATGGATATGTCTTGAGTACGGCATCACTTTTTTATTAGAAAAAGATTTTAGTTTTAGCGATTTTTTTAAATTTGAAAACATCCATTGGCTTCCTATGAAGGTAGCATCGTTATTATGTTTCAGATTTATAGCCAATTTTTAGTTTAGCGATTTTCTTATTTTTTGAAAAAAAAATTCTTCCATACGATTGGACCACTTTATGAAAACCCCTCAGAAACTCTGAAAAATTGGTTATTTTTTCTATTGGACTTTTCGTTTCTGAGATATAGGCGTTTTAGCGATTTTTTATTCGAAAAATTTAGTTTTAGCGATTTTTTTAAGTGATGCCATATGGAAGACATCCATTGGTGAAGGCCTCGTGTAGAGGTAAAAAATGTATTATTTTTCGATTGGACACACGTTTTCCGAATTACAGTCACTTTCTTATTTTAGCGATTTTCTTATTTTGGCGATTTTTTTAAAAAAAATTCTTCTATACGAATTGGACCACTTTATAAAAGCCCATTAGAAACGTGCAAAAATTAGTTATTTATTCGATTGCACACTCCGTTCCCGAGATAAAGAAATTCTTTCTAATTTTTTCATATCTTCGATCAAAAATTGCGATGGGTTACCCTGGGTATCCCATTACCCATCGCCGTGTGTAACTACCCATAAGTTTTTTAGGGAAAGATTCTTTGTTTAAGAAAATGTACTTATTTTCAGAAATGCTACTTATCTCAAGAAATGAAAAGGTGTTATTTTATTTTTAAGAAAAGGTTCTTTTAAGAAAATGAATTTTTGGAAGAAAATTAATTTTTTTAAGAGAAGATATTTTGTTGAAGAAATGGTTTTGGTTTAAGATATAGGAATTTTTTTTTGAATTAGTCCTTTTTTCGAGAATAGGTACATTTTTAAGAGCAGGTACTTACCTCAAGAAAAGTTATTTTGTTTCACAAAAAATGTACTCTTTAAAGAAAATGTAGTTTCTTAAGAAACGGAAATTTGTTAATACGCATCTTTTGAGACCCCCAACAAATTTTATTTCTGTACACCCTAGTGTCCATGTGTCTGTGCATGGTTGCAATAAAAGTAGTAAGTGCATTTATGGAAGCAATGACAGCCTTGTGTAGGACAATTTCGTGGCTTAGTTGCATACAAATTAGTTTTGCTGCATAATCGACTTTTTCGTTCCAACAACGCACATATTTCGGCATCTTTACATGTTGAAACGAAGTTCCTTTCGCTATATATTATGTACTAGTTAGTTCCATAATGCCTAAGGTTCCCGTTGAAAAATACGATAATTTAAATGTTTTTTTAAGAAAAGATACTTTTTGTAAAATGACAAACTTGCTTTAAGAAATTTTTTTTTATAGAATGTACTTTTTTAAAAAAAAACAGGCAATTTGTTCTTAGAAAATATACTTTTTTAAGAAAAGGTACTTATATAAAAAAAGGAATTTTTTACGAAAAGGTACTTTCTGTAACAAAATTTACTTTTAGTATGCAAAGGGTCTTCTTTAAGATAGCGATTTTGTTTTGAAGAAAAGATACTTTATTTAAAAATATGGATAGGTATTTTTTTTGAGAAAATTTACTTTTTTTAAGAAACGCACTTAATTAAGAAAATGTTCCTTTTTTAAACTTCTTTCATTTGGCTTTTCTAAATTTACATTTTATTGGGTTCAATACTATAATATATACTAAATATTGGTTACAGGCTCCACCTAGACAACAAGAAATTTTCCAACATATGTTAGTGTAGACACAAACCAAAGCAAAAGTACCCAATGTAGTTGATAATATTGGGTTGTAGCATAATAGTGTTAAAAAAAAGTTGTTTAATTTTTTATCAATTTTCCCCCTTCCCGCAACGTGCGATAGGGAACTTCGTTCCAAAATACTCTATCAAAATTTTGAAATTATATTTTTCTGTTTTTTTTTAGGTTTTTACCAAAATATATTAGGAATCGAAACTTCAACGGCTGATAGGGGACTGGAAGTACTCTCATATAAAAACGAGTTGGACGTTACCGAATCAGCTCGTTGATACGCATCTTTTGAGACCCCCAAAAAATTGTATTTCTGTGCACACTAATGTCCATGCATGGTTGCAATAAAAGTAGTAAGTGTATATATGGAAGCAATAACATAAAAATTTCGTGGCTTAGTTACATACAAATTAGTTTTACTACATAAACGACTTTTTCGTTCGAATAACGCACGTATTTCGTCATCTTTAAATGTTGGAACGCATTTTCTTTCGCTATATATTGTGTACACGCCTAAGACGCCCGTTGAAAAATACGATAATTTAAATGGATTTTTAAGAAACTATTCTCCTTGTAAAATGATACATTTGTTTAAGAAATTTTTATTTTTTCATAAAATACATTTTTAAAAAAAAAAAGGATTTTTTTTGTAAGAAAATATACTTTTTAAGAAAAGGTACTTATTTAAAAATTCGGAATTTTTTAAGAAAAGGCATGTTTTGAAAGAAAATTTACTTTTATTGAGCAAAGGTACTCTTTGGATAGGTATTTTTTTTTTAGAAAATTTATTTTTTTTAAGAAAAGGCACTTATTTAGGAAAACATTCGATTTTTAAACTTCTTTCATTTGGCTTTTGTTATTTTACTTATTATTGGGTTCAAAACTACAATATATACTAAATATTGGGTACAGGCTCCACCTAGAAAACTTCCCATTAAACAAGAAATGTTCCAACATACGCGTATGTGAGACATCTACTTAGTTAATTTCTTTCTAGATAGACTAGAGACAAACCAAAGCAAAAATAAACAATATAGTTGATAATAGTGGGTTGTAGCATAATAGTGTTAAAACATTTGTCGTTTAGGCCCAATTCAGCAACGTGCGATAAGGAACTTCATTCCACAGCCACATAACAATAGTGTACAACTCAAACACTTGACCATTTTATTATTAAGCTGGTGTACTGAACAAACTTCCTAAAAACTGTGTTCGTTTCAATGACGAAAATTCAGTTGTTTCCTCAACGTACCAAACTAAATCCTCCTGTTCTGCCCGCGATATCAAAATGGAAAAATAAGTCCAATTGAGTCTTTCATCGATTGCCACTAACACCTGACCTATCAACGCAACGGTCAACGTTCAAAACACTTGTGTGACATATGTCGTTGCAACAACGAGAAAATTATCGAATATACGAACCTATTCGCAGCAGCAAAATAATCACAACAACGAAAACTGTTAATTACCGCAACAAAAACTTTTTCATTTGGCGTAAGAAAAGAGCAAACAGACTCGTTTGTTTTAAAGATTCACGGCCTTATTCATAAAATGTTGTAAGAGGTTTGAGAGACCATTTTTTTCTGATAAATCATCTCTCAAACCTCTCATAACTTTTTATGAATAGGGCCGTCAGTCCATACATAGCTCAGTCTTTAACTTGCGTTCCATAAGGTCCTATACATATGAACTTCACTGTTTAAATACCGCAAACTATGTTTTCGCAGTACAAAGACCCTCTTTAACCACATTCACATCACAATGCTAGCAACAAAAACAAAACAAAAAAAATCATAAAATCATAAATAGTTAAATGTTATAAATCAAGTGAAACAAATTCAAAATTGTTGTATTCTTTTGTAAAATAACAAACTTTACCTTGCGGGTCAAATCAAATCAAATCCAACTGAGATGAAACAAAAAACCAAAAGTCAAGTAAACACAAGATCGATAGATCGTTAAATTTCCCCGCGCTCTCCCATTCAGGCATTGCAATCTGCGATGGTACAACTTTAGTCTTTTTTAGTTCACATCAAATTGAAATCGTTGACGAATGTTTGGATTTTCGATGTTGTTTTCTTTTAATTTTCAATCAAAAATTTAACACACTTCACATGGTGCCGCCTTCCAACAAACGAAACACTTCCAAAAATATTGCCATCATCATCAAGATCGCAGCATCCCAGCAGCCCAACATGCCAGCTAGTCCAATCTACACTGCTGGTAGTACAGGAGTACTACGTCTAAATAGTAGCCCCGCCGTAAAGATGAAGAGCGAGCGGAGAGCATTTGAATGTTGTGGTTTCCGTTTGGCGGATTATCGATCAGTGACCGTGATGTGATGGTAATGATGTTGGAAGATCTCTCACTTAGCCAGTGGAACATACCACAGTTACTGGCCACCTAAACAGCCTTTTTCGGGATTTAAATGATGTTTTTTCGTCTCTTTCTTCTGGTTATCCGTTGTCTTCCGTCCGTGGCGTTTTCGCCTATTTTTGTGGCGAGAACAAGTAATTTCTGATTATTATGGAATTTACACAGCGGGTGGTGCGATTAATCACTACGATTTGTGGTTATGGCATTTTAGCTTTTTAGTTTTGTCTATGATTTCAATCTGGTGAATGGTATGAAGGGGGTGATTTCTTTTCCATTTGATGGCACTATTAGAAAATAGAGTTTATGGTTGGTTTACGATGTTGGTTTTGAGATGAAAATAACTATGGAATAGTCCTGAATTTGAGGGCCCCGCTGCACAGTGGAAAAAGTAACTAATCTAGCGAGGAAAAAATACAAAATCCGACATGCGAATATTTAAAAACCAAATCCAGATTATTAATCTACGGTAGTGACTGTACTTAACACCATTAAACATTTTTCGACTGCGTCGCTGATAACGAAGTAACAGGTGTTTTTGTGTTGATAATGTGTTTTCTTCACACAAGCTATCAATTTTATTCGTCCAGTTGGCACTGACTTTTAGAGTTTAAGTATATTGTGTGTGCGAATTATTAAAGTTTTTACTATTTTGTGAAGAACTGGTAAGTAAAATAAATGAGTTAGATCAATGCTCACTGTTATTATTACACCCTTATGAGTTAAAACATTTGAATCGACTTTTTCCTCACTTTCTGTACTTTCGGAAAAGGGTTTTGTACCTGGGTCCGCGACGGTCCGCCTTCATTTTTTTTTATATATTAACTTGAACTTGTATAGTACAGCTGGTGAAGAAATTGGCTGCCAAGAACTGCCAAGTCATTTACTTTATAAATTTTTAGGAAATATGCCGATTACGCGAAGGGAACTTTTTGAAGTTTGGACTAGTGGAAATAACATTTCTCATAAAAACTTGATCGTTATCAACTACGTTTTTGACAGCCTTGGACTTAACATCAATGAAAGACGGGGAAAATATAAAAACATTTCCCAAACTGTTAAACCTCTGTGCAGTCATTTTCAGAAAAAGTGGGTTGACGCCAAACGAACAAACAAAATTCTGGAGGTTCGTAACTCAGAATGGTTGGATAAAATTATTGATTTTTCTACAGAACAAGAAGAAGAGATTTTAAACTCAAACTGCAACTTAGTACACAATCGAGGACGTCCTCCTAAAACCTTCTCGCAATCTTCCAACAGTTCACAGGTTAAAAAAATATCTAATATTATACAAGGTGCGAGCAGAGACGATCTGTTAGTTGCCACACGAGTGAGTTTATATAAAGCGGGAAAAAGAGATGCGGCTCAAGTTTTAGGGGGCATAGAAAAATCTCCAACAAGAGCATCTAAATTGAAAAAGTCTTTTTCTTGTCCGCAAGTCACTCCAACTTCCTATACGCCAGAAGAAGCCTTAGCTTTGTACGTCGACGGTAGATACACCAAAAATTCCTACACGCGCATGCAATCGGGTGCCAAATGTAGGCATGCAAACATTTATCCGGCGTACAATGTGTTACAAGAGGCAAAAAAACGGTGTTACCCTAAAGAAGCCGAAATATCAGATGTATCCGGCGAAGTTACACTACAAGCTCTGGCTGACCACACAGTGTTGAGGATTGTAGAAGTACAAAAATCAACTGTTTTGCAGATAATAAATGAAACTTCTTTAAGAAGCTTTACAGTGATTTACAAATGGGGTTGCGATGGCAGCTCAGGGCACTCAACATACAAACAAAAATTTTCTGACAACGTATCCACCGCAACTGATGCATATTTGTTTGCCATTTGCTTAGTCCCTTTGCAACTAAGAGTAGGTGAAATTGTAGTTTGGCAAAATCCGCGACCTTCATGTACTCGCTTTTGTCGTCCGATTAAACTGATGTTTGAAAAGGAGACAATTTCTTTAATAACAACAGAAGTCGCTGAAATGAAGAATCAACTCGAGAGTATTATTTCAACAAAAATAGACGATCCAAATATACAGGTAGACCACAAGTTCTATCTTACAATGATCGATGGCAAGGCATTTAGTGCAATTTCCGAATCATCTACACAAAGATGTGGAATTTGCGGAGTTACTCCCAAGATCATGAACGATTTAAGCCAACTTGAGAACATAACACCAAATGTCAACATGTACGAGTATGGCCTCTCTACGCTTCATGCATGGATTCGATGCTTAGAATGTATATTGCACATATCATATAAGCTAGATTTAAAAAAATGGAAAATCTGTAATGCTGATCAAGCCATATATCAAAAAAGCAAGATACAAATCATTACCGATTTGAAGGAAAGTATGCATATGTTAGTTGATATACAAAAACCAGGATGCGGAACAACTAATGATGGCAACACAGCTAGGCATTTTTTCAGTAAACCAGATATAGCATCATCTATAACAGGTGTCGATGAACGCCTTATTAAAAACTTGGGTACTATCCTAACAACCATGGCGAGTGGGTATGCTATAAATACTGATGCCTTCAAGATATTTGCCAAGAAACAGCAATCTTGTTCATAAAACTATATCCTTGGTACTACATGCCTTCAAGTATGCACAAAATACTAATCTATGGTGCCGAAATTATTAAATGTGCAGCATTGCCAATAGGAATGCTATCTGAGGAAGCTATGGAGTCCAGAAATAAAGATATCCGAAAATACAGGGAACATAATACACGAAAAATGTCCCGCGAAAAAACAATGCGAGACCTGTATAATGCACTGATGTTTTCCTCAGATCCTGTAATATCTTCCATATCCCGAAACACGTCGATCAATCGTAGACGTTCTGAACCTCTTACAACTGATGTACTACAATTGCTGATGGAGACACGGGTGAATGATAGTTGTGAATTACTTTTAGATTCTGATTCAGAAATGGAATCAATTTAATAAAATTTAAATCCGATTTAAATTCACTGTATTATGTATTAATATTTATTTAAAATGAAATATACATATGTAATATATGTAATTAGAATTGACTGTGGCCGTCGGTGGTGCAATGGTTAGTGTGCGCGGCTCTTGTACATGAGATCCTGGGTTCGAACCCGGCTCCGACCACCTTAAAATTTCTTTCGGCGGCGGTCACCTCGCATAGTGACGAAAAAGCTTCTCAAATTACCGTTCGGAATCGGTGTAAAACTGTAGGTCCCAATCAGTGAGTGAAAACTGGAAAGCGCACAGCTCAGTGATTGGGAGAAGTTCTCCCCGGTCCCTTCATGGGATGTAGTGGGAAACCATTTATTTATTTTAGAATTGATTTAACAGTTGCTTTTCATTGTGATATAAAAGAATTGTTTCATATAACAACTATTCGCTTGAATGTAGTCATTCCGGACTATTTGTTTGGCAGAATTATTGGTAAGTAATTCGAGATATGGGACAGAAAGCCTGTCTGCATAAACATTATAAGTTTTATTAGGCTAATTGCAACAGAAAAAATATTAAAAAAAAAAATAAAAAAAAAATTATAAAAAAAGTTGTTTTTAATATTAAAATTTAATATATTTTTAGTCCAAAAGAATGTGAAACATTAAATACACGAACTTTATCATGTTTTCCTGAACGAAATAAACAATGTCTAAAATATGAAAAAAAAAGTTGTAACTTTCACAAAAAAAAAAAAATATAAATATATTTTTAAAATTTTTTTTTTTGTTTAACGTTGTAGCTTAATCTGTTTTCAACTGAAAAAAAATATTACACAAACAAAAAAAAAATTCCCTAAGCGCTATTAATTAATCGCCGCTAGATGCGCCTTTTCGCCCACTGTGCGCTGTAAGAATGCATTAGCTACACATAAGTTAATTCGTGATAAATCAAATTAAAGTGAATTAATTGCGTAAAACATGTCCAATATTCATATACTTTAGTAGAATTATCAAACATAATCTTGTCCACAAGTTGTTCAAAGAAAACAAAACTCTGGAACAGTCTACTGTGCGAAATCTTAAAATTAAAATTGAAGGTGACTCGTTCTTGCCCCGGCTGAGTGGATGATTGTCTTTAGTTAAGAGAAGCAAACACCTACTCTTTCGAGTCAAACATGTTGGAACGTAGTTCATTATTCCTGGATGGGGGCTAAATGATAAAAATTAAACAACTTTTGTTTTAACACTATTATGCTTCATCCCACTATTAACAACTATATTGTTTACTTTTGCTTTGGTTTGTATCTAGACTAACTAGATGTCTCACATATGTTGGGAAATTTCTTGTTTAATGGGAAGTTTTCTATGTGGGGCCTGTAACCAATATTTAGTATATATTGTAGTTTTGAATCCAATAAAAATTAAATTTAGAAACCCCAAAGTGAAAGAAGTTTAAAAAACGAACATTTTCTTAAATAAGTGACTTTTCTTAAAAAAAAGAAAATTTTCTCAAAAAAAAATACCTATTCATATTCCTAAACAAAGTACTTTTTCTTAAAAGCAATACTTTATCTTAAAGAAGTACCTTTGCTTAAAAAAGTAACATTTCTTCCAAAAAGTACATTTCTTAAAAAAAGTATTTTTTTTAAAAAAAGTTACCGTTTCTTAAAAAGTAAATTTTCTTACAACGAAGTGCCTTTTCTTAACAAATTACCTTTTCGTAAAAGAGTAATTTTTTTGTGAAACAAAATAACTTTTCGTGAGACAAGTACCTACTCTTAAAAATGTACGTATTCTTGAAAAAAAAGGACCAAAACTAGAAAAAATTCGCATTTCTTAAAAAAAAACATTTCTTAAAAAAACACATTCTCTTAAAAAAAAGCTTTTCTTACAAAAATTCCTTTTCTCAAAAGTACTTTTTCTTAAAAATAAAATAATACCTTTTCTTTTCTTGAGAGACGTAGCCTTTCTAAAAATAAGTACATTTTCTTACAAAAAATTACAGCAGACAGTTGTCCGAGGCCTTCGGCCACGGACTGTCCCTGCAGGCTGTGTCAGAGACACGGCCATTAAGTTTAACGTAGAATACGCCATCCGATAAGACAGAAAACATATATAACAATAAATTCATTTGCTTATATTATTTATCATTTATTGTTATATATGTTTTCTGTCTTATCGGATGGCGTATTCTACGTTAAACTTAATGGCCGTGTCTCTGACACAGCCTGCAGGGACAGTCCGTGGCCGAAGGCCTCGGTCAACCGTCTGCTGTAATTTTTATATTTGCCAACGGCATTTGATTCAAGTCCGTTTAAAAAAAAAAATATTATGTTCAATTTTGTTAAACTTAATTTAATTTATGTATTTTAATTAATATTTTTATTGAAATAAGTTCTGCGAATGTTGAGAGGGCCGCCCTAATATTAAAAAAGGTTTACCTTATCGAGTCTTCGCATTAGCATTCGAGCGTTGTGTGAAAGCTTTACGCTTTACAATTCAAAATTAATGTTACAACAGCTTTATTGAAGCTTTCGCAAAAAAGCTTTATTACATTAGCTAACTGTTTGTTTCACTTTTTAATAGATAAGCAACATTAGCTTGCTGTTCGTTTCACTTTTTCTAGATACATGTTCCTATGCAATGTTGAGCAACCAAAAACACTCAACCAAACACCACACATATGTTTGAGTGTATGTGTTTAAACAATTTTCATTTGAGAAATTTTAATATTAGGAAGATATCAACCAATATGAAATGTATATCAAACGAAAGATAACATCTTCATTTACCTACAAAAAAAATTTTAAAAAAATTCATCTAGCCGTTTCCTCAAATTCAACGAAATAAAGATTACAACAATAAAAACCTGACATGACTCCTCATACCGTAAGGTAAGACGTATTCTACGTCAAAATATCCTTTTCCTTAACAGAGTACCACTTGTTTAAAAAGTACCTATTCTTAAAAAAGTTATTCTTTGTAAAAAAAATCATGCTCGTTTGGCTCTTTTTTTACAGAAAGTACTTCTTCTTAAAACTAGTACATTTTCTTAAAAAAAATAGCTTTTAATAAAAGAAGTACCTCTCTTCAAAAAATTACCTTCTCGGGAAAATATAAGACATATTCTTACAAAAAGGACCTAAAAATATACTATACTTTTTTTAAAAAAAAATACATTCCATAAAAGATAAAATTTTCTTAAAAAAACTTTCTCATTTAACAAAAAGATTTTTTTCTTGAAGAGCCGTTTAAATTATCGTATTTTTCAACGGGCGTCTTAGGCGAGTTGGAACTGACTAGTACATAATATATAGCGAAAGAAACATCGTTCCAACCGACTGTACCCTGACATCTCATGTGATTTTTTTACTTGTTACACACGAGCGTGTCATTACAAGCGATTTCTGATTTCGCAACATAATTTTGACCACGATACGTAACAGCCTGATATTTAGGCTTTTACAGGGAAATAGGTGAAAGATATGCCTTATCAAAATCCAACGCAATCGTCCATTTCTGCGCCATATCTACTTCCTCCATTAAATCAAACGTTGATCAAGCTCTGAAAATCGCACAACCACCTTGACCCTCTCGTACACAAAGACTCGTGGCTTTGTCACGAGGAACTTCCGTTTGGTTCCTTTGATTTCTGGTTGTTTACCAAAGAACAATTTAAGGCCATCTAACATGTTGAAAATTATATCCTGATGTGATGGAAGGACAATACAAATACTGTTGGTCTTCTTTATTAATAAATAAATATTTTCCCATTACATCCCATGAAGGGATAGGGGAGAGCTTCTCACAATCACTGAGCTGTGCGCTTTCCATTTTTTCACTCACTGATTGGGACCTACAGTTTTATACCGGTTCCGAATAGTTTTTTGAGAAGCTATTTCATTGGTTATTACTTGATAGTGTCGCCGTCACTAAGCGATGTGACCGTTGTCGAAAGAAGTCTAAGGTGATCAGAGCAGGGATCGAATCGCCGTTCTCTCGCGGAAGAGCAGGGCATTATTCTGTTGTAATCTGAATCATTATTATTCTGAAGTAATCTGAAGGTAGATTTAGATATTGCATATGAGGCGGATCAATAATTCCGTGACTTTTCGAATGAAACACAGGTTTCTTTTCAAAAAAAATTGTATTTTTCAACATAATCTCCTTTTAGCTCAATACACATGGTCCACTGTTTCTCCAATTTTTGTATCCCTTTCAAAAAATAGAATTTTTCGAGGCCCATAAAATAGGCATTTGTTTGATCAATAATTTGGTCGTTGGAGCTAAATCTCTAAACAGTCACTAGGGCTAAATCCGGAGAATATGGCGGATGAGGTGCCAATTCGTAGCCCCATTAAACAACTCCAAACAAGCCTTTCAGATTGTCACACTATTACATTTATGGTCAATTGAGAGCAAACGCGGCACCCATCTTGCAGACAGCTTTCTTAAACCCAACTGATCATTTAAAATCAAAAACACACTGCCATATGAAATGCCTATGGATCGACAATCTTTACTCTTCCATCGCCAATACCATGTCGTGGCTTTTTAGACATTTTCGGGTGTATTGACCTCAATTGCCCGTCCAGAATATTGTACTTGTGCGTCATATGTACTTGTGCGACCTCAACGAAAGTCTGTAAACCAATTTTTTACCATTAAGATCGATGGTGCAGAGTCCCCATAGTATTTATCAAGCTTTTCCTTGGTTTGATTGACGGATTTTTTTCGCAAAAAATAATGTTTAATGAGCATTCGAAATTCTCTTTTTTCCATTTTTAAAAAAATGCACGAGGGTGTATGTTTTGAACAGCTGTTAAATGCAAAGTAAATGACAGAACTTGCCCAAAATTTGACAGTGGCCTAATAACACGTGGTACTTGATGGGAGCACTGTTGCATTTCATATAACTACGAGGGCAGTTCGAAAACTGATGGACTTATTGATTCGCCCTCGTAAGAAGGCTGGTCCTATCCTTCGCCTTTTCCCGCCAGTTGATAACACCAACGCTACGGAGGGATTCTACGGGATGTTATTTCCAGCGGAGTTTTATTCGTCCTCTTTTCCTGCTTCCATCGGGTAGGGTATCAAAAACCTTTCCTGCTGGCTCATCTTCACCCATTCTGATAACATGGCCTAGCTAACGCAATTGTCCTGATTTGATTCGCATAGCTATGTCCATGTCAGAAAACAAATTATATACTCTTGGCTCCAACGACTTCGGAACTCGCCGTGTTCTTTAACAGGACCATAAATTTTATAGAGAATTTTCCTCTCGAAAACTCCCAGGTGCTTTTCATCCGCTTGCGATATGACCCAAGTTTCGGAGCCATATTATAGGAGTTTGGTATAGCTGGACTTTTGTCCGTCGAGGTAGGACTTTGTTTTCAAACTGCTTGCTAAGCCCAAAATAGCATCTATTTGCAAGCACAATTCTCCTATACAATACCAGGCTGACGTTGCTGTCCTAGTTCACGGCGGATCCAAGGTAGATACATCATCTACCACTTCAAAATTAAAACGGTGGTCGACGTTTAAGTGCGGACTAAGTCAAGAGGTTTGTCTAGTCTTTGACGCTATTAATTTTGTCGTGCCCTCATTAACAGCAAGACCCACCTTCGCTGATTCTTTTTCGATTCTGGAAAATACTGCAGTAACCTCTAGCAAAATTCGCCCAATGATGTGAATGTCGTCATCATACGCCAACAATATATGGCTTATCGTGAGGATGTTCTTGTTCATATTTACCGCAGCTTTTCTCCTAATTATCTCCATTAAGATGTGTCGCCTCGCCTCAGTCCTTGCTTGGTACAAATCTGAAGGTAGCAAAATTCTATCACTCTTTTGAATCTCCTTTTCCATAATTCCAAAAGCCCTGCCGCGGGGCATGAAACTGTGCCCTGGCTCTGGGAATATCTCAAAAATCTTGTCGAATCGACCATTTTGTATTAGATATTCGAAGAATTCCATCGTGGTACAATTCTTGTTTTGGGCCATACAGTTGTACGAGAAAATGAATAGTTCACGTGCCTCGGGATCAATGGCTGTATTTATGTGTTGGTCCAAGAAACTGATACACGCTAAAAAATCTGTCGATTTTTGTTGTTTGGATGCAAATATAACATGTGTTTGGAGCTTGTCGCAAATATAATATACTTCTGCCCAAACGTATTATGTTTGCTATTCAATATTACATGTTTGAGACACAATGATTAATATGTTCTAACATATGGTTTTGCGACCCAAATATATTTGTGTTTGTGATATAAATACAGCCGTGTTTGATGCACTGTTTATGTTCTCTCGAGAGAAAGAGAATAAAAGAGGGGCAATGAGTGAGTGATTCAAAAATATTCCTAAATGTGCGTGTAAATTACAGATGAAGTCAGTGTTTCTTATTTTGGATGATGTATTGCGTTTTAATTTCATGTATTCAATCGTCAATGGTTCTTCTGACAGAGGACATCAAAAGCGCTTGATCAGTGAAAGAATAATAAACAAATGCTCGGCCGTTTAAATGGTTTGTGACGTTGCTTTGGTTTTTGTGTATGTGTATCGCATATATTTATGTGTGCTATCAAAGTGAGAAACGATTTTGAGGAAATAAACTGGAGAGGGTAACAACGTGAATCCCTTTTTCTGTCCGAGCCTCTACCGACAAAATCGGAATGGCGGACCATTTATGACATTATGACTAGGCTTGCATGAACAAGGTTTGAATATAAGTATATTGTTCGTGTACCAAAGCATAGTGATAACCAACGCATAGTTGAAACCTTCTGAAGAAAAAAACGTGAGAGACAACAAAGAAAGTAGAAACAACAAAGCAGCAGATTCAAAACAAAGCAAATAATGCCTTCAATGCAAGCAAATGCAAAAATTATTTAAATCTTTTAATTTTTGTGTTAATTATTTATATAAGTAAATGTTGATATATATTGATCAAATTAATTATATTATATAAAGAAAGAAATAATAATTGGTTTCTAAATATTATTATGTTTGGGAGAAATTACGTATATGTTTCCACTTAAGTATATGGAGGTTTGTGAGAAACACGCGAATGCTTCCACGTAAGTATATGGAAGTTTAGGATGAAGCACGCATATGGTTTGAGTAAACATGCTAATGTTTGCATTTAAATACACCTGAGTTTGGGACTTGCAAACATATAAATGTTTGAAGTGTGTTCCAAACATATACATGGTTCCTGCAGCATATATTTGGGAGAATATGTTACAGAAGCCGTTTTTTTCAGAGTCTAGGCTCATTTTGGGTTTTTCCTCCGGTCACTGCATCATACATATAAAATTTGTGGGTCCCCTTCCTGCCTGATGAGATTCCAAAATTGTACAGACATAGTTGTCGCTTGAAAAATGAATCCCCCAATGGATCCTTCGGAAAAGCAAAATTTTACTGGTTGTCGTTCAAATAAACGTAACTGACACTAGCGCGGGGTCATCAAAAAGCTACACCACGAAAAAATACAACTCTGTGATATAAATTTATAAAGCAACTATGGTATAGAGAAGAAAATTTACTCATGGAGTGGAATACTGACAAAGAAAACGAGTGAAGCGTGTCGTTTCTCTGCCCTTTCTCTTACTCTCTTCGTTGAATATTTCAATACACGAGCAATTTTCTGATGATGTTATTGTATCTAACTATAGAAGTTACAACCATATTCAAAGAAAATTACATAAAGTATGTAAAACGTATGAAATAATCAAGTTATGACGCGGGAAAGAGATGCGTTTGAGTGAATCGCGTCGACTTTGTTGGTTCTCTTCTACTAGGGTTGCCAAATTGCGCCGGTTTTTTCTTCTCTACTTGTACATCCTATTTGATAGATTAAATCTCACCTCAAAGCACTGCAACAATGTGAGTACGCTTGAGCAAACAGATGAACATGGTGGGAAAAAGCTGTCTGTTCTTGTGATGGAATTATAGACACTTCAGTTTGTGTTGATGCTTAGGGATATTCGATCGATACTAATTCGCATATGTTAATTGCATAATTGAGTTTGTATATGTACGATTGATGATCTACCGATGGTATCAATTCAGGCACAGTAGTTAGGCATCTGATGATGTACTTGTCACAGAGTTCGAAACTAGTCATGCCAGTGAGTGTCCTTTATTGAATTGTCTATTATTTCCAACAGAAACCAACCATTTTTCAATTAGAAAAATGTTCCTGACTGTGGAAGCTTGTAGTATGAATATCTCATACATTAACTGAAATCTAACAAAATCGGTCATACAATTCAAATTCAAACAAAGTAGTATATAGCCTCCACATTCTTCTATTCATTAAACATTCGAAACATATATTTTGGAGATCTTGGTTAAATGAGGCCGTCGAATTTTGGTGCTCATCGTTATATTGACAAAGTTTGGTCCGCTCGTTTGTAGACAAACTTGGAAATGTAAATTTGGTGGCGAACACATCCACGTAAGATTTGTGGGTAGATATTCAACGTCGTGGTTATCCGCTCGAGAATAGTGTGAAGGCCCTCTTGGGTACTTCAGGATATGATTATGAACCCTCTGTACTATCTCATGTTTAATCATGTTTGGTATATTTCAAGTTTCCCTCTTTGCTCTTCTAAAGACATGTTTAGCGCCGATTTCTTGGCAATTAGTGTCAGTCTTCTCAAAAATATTTTATGTCTATCTGCAAATGCCTTTTGACAACATCGATGCCGATGAAATCCAAATTTTTACAGAGTAAGAGTTTGCATAAGCTCTGTGCGTCCGTTCCCCAGTAGATGGCCTATGTCTCTGAACTGGGTGGCTTTTGATACAAGCAGCAATTTACCTATTCCGCAGTGCTTTGGTACCCATTCCGTTGAACATTGTTTGAACTGCCGAAACATCCCATACTCTCTCGTGGCATCGATTCTCGCCCCATCCTCTTTTCCTGTCCATTTGTGGCGGCATATGGATAATTATTTGCTCTATTCGTTTGTCTTACGTTTCTGGACCTTATTTACCTTCCTATTTATATTAGGCACTGATAAACTGTACGATTCCGAACTCATTTTTAAAAATTTTTATTCCAAATATAAGATTCCTTTAGGCCGATTACAACGTTTTAAATCACAATAAAATGGTTTTAATTCACACTAAAACATTTTGTTTACTCTTTTTATTTTTACAATTTCTGCTCAAGTCAATGTATTTTAGTGTTTTTTATTTTATTTGTAGTTTTATTCCAAACTTCAAATCTTACTCCGACAAAACTTAAAAAAAGAACCGAAATCAAAATTTAATATCTTTGAGATAGACAGACACACTGTGAACAAGCTAAATGACCGTACAAGATCTCATGTCGTGACAATAGCGATGTTTCTTATTCAGTAGTTTAATCAACAGCTAGACCGGTTGATCTACTCAAAAGAGTAGCAGTCGAAACTTGTTGTTGTAATTAATGTTATTGTAGTATTTATTGGGCGGCTTAATAGCTGCAACTTTAATTTCGATGACGACCTGTACTTAAGCTGACTTAGACAAACCGCAGAAGATATAATGGGTCACGGTCATCATTACCAACATCAATTGCGTTTCTGCCAAAAGAGAAATGAAGATAGGTGGGATTTATATTTGAAAATTGGATTTTGTCCTCAACGCAAGAATTGATGGAAGAATTTTACCAAGTTCCAAGAAAAAATGAGAAATGTGAGCAACACGCTAAAAATATGTGGCCCCTGTAACATTATGCTGGGACCAAGTATATTTTTGGAACATCCATATCCTTACCTGCAAACATTGAAGATCTGCTGTTTCTTTTGTTTCTTTGTTGTCTGCCAGGTTTTGTTTTCTGCAGCTTCAGCAAACAAAGCCAAATTTGAGTCACCGTAATATAACATATTAATCATTGTGTCTGAAACATGTAA
Organism: Phaonia tiefii; assembly: GCA_963931995.1. NCBI lineage: Eukaryota > Metazoa > Arthropoda > Insecta > Diptera > Muscidae > Phaonia > Phaonia tiefii. The sequence goes on from OZ008369.1 coordinate 38,595,089, forward strand.
TATTCAATAGCAAACGGAATGTGTTTGGACACAAGTATACCATATTTGAGACAAGCTATAGGGGTTTTCAACAGAGACGCTACAAAAGTAAATCGATAGGGACAGCAAACGACGCCATATTTTTTCCCGCTCTTTTGACATTTCTCTGCAGTAAGATTTGCCATTTCATCATGGAAAGATATTCGAGCCAACAACGAGTCGAAATTATTAAAATTTACTACCGAAAATTGGAGTCAGTGGCCTCAACTTTAAGAGCGCTACGTCCAATTTATTTTCGTCATAATCGTCCTACCAGATCAACAATTGAGCGTCTAATGCAAAAATTTAAATCCACAGGCACAGTACAAAATGTTCCAGTGCCAGTGAGACAAAGAAGTGCCCGTAGTGTCGAGAATATTGCTGCCGCTGAGGCTTCAGTTCAAGAAAGCCCAAATGTGTCTCTCACACGTCGTTCTCAAGCGTTGGGCATCTCTGTGACGTCGCTGTGGCGAATTTTGCGAAACGATCTTGGCCTACATCCTTACAAGATCAAATTGACGCAAGAACTGAAGCCGCTTGACCACCATAAGCGGCGTATGTTCGTGAATTGGGCTGAGCAACAACTTGAAAATGATTCGGATTTTCAGCGGAAAATCATCTTCAGCGATGAGGCTCATTTCTGGCTGAGTGGCTTCGTCAATAAGCAAAATATGCGTTATTGGTCAGACAGCAATCCACATGTCATCATTGCATCCCGAAAAAGTTACGGTTTGGTGCGGTTTATGGGCCGGCGGCGTCATTGGGCCGTACTTCTTCCGTGATGATCAAGACCGGCACATTACTGTGAATGCGAATCGCTACCGTTCAATGATAACCGCATATTTTTGGTCCCACTTGGGTAATATGGACTTGGAGGACATGTGGTTCCAACAAGACGGCGCCACAAGCCACACAGCGAATGTCATAATCAATTTATTGGAAACCAAGTTTGGTGAGCGTGTTATCTCACGAAATGGCCCAGTCGATTGATTATTAGATTATTTCCTGTGGGGTTACGTCAAGTCTATGGTCAATGCCAACAAGCCAGCGACGATGATGAACTTCGTACGAAAATTGAACGTGAAATTCCAGCAGTATCGGCCGATTTAGCTTGAAATCCGTCAAAAATTGGGTTCAGCGTCTGGACTTCTGCATGCGTGCCCGTGGTGGCCATGCAAAAGAAATCGATTTCCATACATAATGGCATCGGACGTACTTTCACAGGAATAAAGAATTTCATTGGTATCTAAAACCGGTTTTGTTTTATCTAAAAAAAACTTTTGCAGGGCTCTTATGGAAACACCCGTTATAAATACGATATATTTGCATGCAGAAAAAAATTGGTGACAGTGTAGATTCTTAGGAATATTCGATCGATACACGTGTCATATGCAATTTTTGGAACGAAGTTCCTTATCTCAAGTTGCGGGATGGGGCTAAATGAAAAAAAATTATACAACTTTTTTTAACACTATTCTGCCACAACCCAGTATTATCAACTATATTGGGTACTTTTGCTTTGGTTTGTGTCTCGACTAACATATGTTGGGGAATTTCTTGTTTACTGTAAAGTTCTCTAGGTGGAACCTGTAACCAATATTTAGTATATATTCTTGGTTTGGAGCCAATAAAATGTCAATTTAGAAAAGCCAAAGCGAAAGAAGTTTAAAAAAAGAAAATTTTCTTAAACAAGTGAATTTCTTAAGAAAAAATTAAATTTTCTCAAAACAAAATACCTTTTGGTAAAAAATACCTTATTTTAAAGAAGTATCTTGACTTCAAAAATGTAAATTTTAATACAAAATTTAACTTTTCTTAAAATCGTACAAAAAGTATATTTTGTAAATAAGTAAATTTTCTTTAAAATGTACATTTTCGTATAAACAAATTGCATTTCTAAAAAAACTACCTTTTTCTATAAAGAGTACCTTTTTTGTGAATCAAAAGAGCTTTTCCTGAGAAAACTACCTACTCTTAAAAATTTACCCATTCTTGAAAAAAAAATTACCATTTCGTAAAAAAACCTTTTGTTCAAAAAACACCTTCTCTTAAAAAAAATAAATTTTCTTATAAAAATTCCTTTTCTTAAATGTATCTTTTCTTAAAAATAAAATAATACCTTTTATTTTCTTGAGATAAGTAGCCTTTCTCAAAATAAGTAAATTTTCTTAAAAAAATAACTTTTTTTAAAAAGAGTACCACTTCTTTACAAAGTACCTGTTCTTAGAAAAGGTACTTCTTTGTACGAAAATTCATACTCTTCTAGCTTTTTCTTTCAGAAAGTACTTCTTCTTAAAAATAGTACCTTTTCTTAAATAAAAAACATAAGCTTTTAATAACAGAAGTACCTTTCTTTAAAAGAGAACCTTTTCGGGAAAATATAATACATATTCCTACAAAAAGGATCTAAAAACTTACTTAAAAAAAATTTGTTCTACAGGGTGATTCAGGAAGTTCCTGACATATTTCTCCAGCGTATTCCTTGGCTCATTTCATGAAGAAAAGTTTTTTTTCTGTTGAAAGATAGCCAGACCTCTTACCTTTCCAAAATGACCAAAACGAAGCCCCGAGGTCTTACCGTTACAAAGCTATGACCATTTTACTGAAATGCGGCCAGGCGATTGGTCCAGCTCGTCCAATCCAACGTCGGGGGAAAAAACATTTTTGCATTTCAGTAAAATAATCATAACTTTGGAACGGTAAGAGCTCTGTGCTTCGTTTACGTCATTTTGCAAAGGTAAGAGGTATGGCTATCCTTCAACAGAAAAAAAACATAAGTTAACTGCCATCTGGGTGAGCAAATTGAGGTTATGTGAATTTTTTTCTCCATTTTTTTCCGAAAGCTCTGTATCTCGGCGATTTGACTTTTTTCTACCTCTTAAAGACCTCTTAAAGACCTGTTGAAGACCTTTCCAAAATGACCTAAACCAAGCCCAGAGGTCTTACCTTTCCAAAGTTATGACTATTTTACTGAAATGCAAAAATGTTTGTTTTTGTTTTTGGAAGAGAAATAACAGCACACATTTATTTGTTTTTGTAAATTAACACGTTTAAGATTTTATCTTATTGAAATTTTTGGCTGAAGAATCAAACACATAAGGAAAACAAAACATATGATGTCAAAGGAAGTTTTCAATGTGGTTTTCAAATCCGACCACTGGCTCAGAAGTTAGCAACTTTACCCTACTACCCTGCGACCACCAATCCGAAAATTTTTAACCCGCTGCCATTTCGCACCCCTGCATTTTCGGATATGGTCCTCGTGGACTTTTCTTCATGAAATGAGCCAAGGAATAGGCTGGAGAAATTTGTCCGGAACTTCCTGAATCACCCTGTATAAAAAAATTCTTAAAAAAGTTTATCATTTTACAAAAAGTATCTTTTCTTAAAGATCAATTTAAATCAACGTATTTTTCAACGGGTGTCTTAGGCGTGTTGGAATTAAGTGGTAAATAATTTATAGCGAAAGGAACTTCGTTCCAACCGGGTGTTCCCTGACACCTCATGTGATTTTTGTATATACGAATTGATTACACTATGCAAAATTTTTTAAGTCACCGAGTGCAAACTCCGTCGCGTGTGAAATTTCTCCAAGCGCTTACCGAAACTAACAAAAGCCTATTTTGGGTTTTGCTAGTTCAGTTGCTGTTCGGATTTTCTGACCGCATGTATATTTTGCCTAAAACTTAAATTTTCTGAAGAACATACAATTTTTCTAACGGCTATATCTCGGAAACCAATTGGAGTTTTGTTTCCTGTTTTCATCACAACGGCAGCTATGGACTAGCATAAAAAGAGTGTAAAATAAATCAACCCTAAAAAACTGAATTTTATGCCTCAAAATTGCAAAAATTTTGAAAAATTAAAATTTTTTCTATCTTTTTTCACCATTTTCGAGGGTGGTGGTCCCAAAACTAACCGACCTGCCGTATAGATGGTGTCAGTCGTTGGAAAGAAATATTTTGGTGAAATGTGGCAACCTTATAAAACATATGTTTTAAGTTTAAAGGCGTAACGTTGTTTAGTATTTTTATTTGAGCCATCAAAATTAAACAATTTCAGTGAATTTGTAAACATGGAAATAATTGGTTATGTTATGTAATTCAATATTTCCATTTGAAAGATCTCAATCCAAGCAATATTAAAGCCGAGCTAGATTCTACTCTGGGGGGGTCCGCTACTTCGTTTAGGACTGTAAAATATGGCGTAGCAGAGCTTAAACGAGGCCGTACGAGCAGCCGAGGCGGATACCGTAGTAATTGACCAATTGAGGTGTCCACGCCAGATGTGGTTAAGAAAATCCACAAACTGGTATTCCAGGTGCGTGAGCTAGCTGAAATGATATGCATTTCAAAGAGTGCTATACATCGTATATTACCCGAAGATTTGAAGATGAGAAAGCTGTCCGCAAAATGGGTGCCGCGTTTGCTTTCAATAGAGCAAACACAACGTCGTGAAGGTGTTTCAGTCGAACGTGTGGCGAATTTTTGCGTCGATTTATAATCATGGATGAGACATGGGTTCACCGCTTCACACCTGAGATAAAGAACCAGTCAAAGAAGTGGACTGGAATGGGAGAATCGTGTCCACAGAAGGCGAAGACGGTTCCATAAGCAGGCAAAGTCATGGCATCTATTTATTGGGATGCGCGTGGGATAATTTTTATTCATTATCTTCAGAATTTATTGCAGCGTTTAGGTGATGAAATTATGGAAAAAAGGTAGCAATTTGGCAAAGAGAAGGTGTTGTTTCATGAAGATAATGCTCCAGTTCACACATTCACTATTGCGATTGCCAGAATTAATGAACTAAAGTTCGAATTGCTTCATCGCGAATTTTATTCGTCAGATTTTGCACTATTTCCTATTTCAAAACTTGAAAAAACCGGCTCAGTGGTAAAAGATTTGCCAACAATGACGAGATGGAGTCTGCGGTTGATGGCTATTTTAAGAAGTTTGACAGTTCTTACTATAAACAGGGTATCGAACCTATTGAATATCGCTGGAAAAGTGTATCTATTGAAAAATTAAGAACATTTTTCTCGACTTTTCTATGTCTTCATTGTTAGGTCGGCTAGTTTTGAGATCGCCTCGTAGTTGGACGCCTACGTTACACAAACATTTTGCTCCTGATTGACAACTAACACATTTTCTCAACTGTCTTGTCTCGGGTAAACTCAGCAACTCATCACTGGAAATCAAAATGCAAAGTTAACCTCTTATTAATTCTCAAGTAGGATTAAGTAATTTGATAGTTAACTACCAACTTAAAAATTGGGCCTAAGAGCGCTTAAAAAATCGTTTGCATTCTTGCCAGCGGAAGACAGATCTGACAGCATTTCAGAGAAAATGGAAGTGCTAAACTGCTACGCAATTACCTGTATGAGAGAGAGAGTCATGTGCGGATGCTTTTCCAATCGATGGAGAGCGAGAAATGCACTGATATACTGACAGATTTGGGATGGATGGAAGAAGAGAATTAGAACTTTTCATAGAGGATGTAAATATTGCATAGTTCTTTTGCCTTTCAGGCAGAATGTATAGAATTTCTGAACAATAAAGGTAGATAGATAAATGTGAAGATTTTTCCGATATTCTAGCGGTGACCAATGCTCTATCTTCGTAATGCGTTGGATCGCTTTCGGAACTCGAATGAAATTATAAGTAATCAAATGTCACCACTGACCGCATTTGGATCATGTTGACTCCGGGCAACCGCGTCTTCTTGGATGGCGAGGATGAGATCTAGCCAGCATATGGAAACATCAAAACATTTTTTGGTAATTAAGGCAGAACTTTAATTGTGGGCTAGAACAATTCACAGAGAATTATGAAACGCATCAGACGGGAGTAGTAGGGCAAAACCCCTATAGAGTGACCCGGATGGGAGCGAGACAAGAAGACTGATGGAGGTGGGTAAACTCGAGCTGAGCCGATTCATAGGTTTTCTGACTGTTGAAATAACTCTGCCGGCGCATCTACATAGAACACAGCTGGCAGATGCAAATGAATGTAAGGCTGGCTAGGAAGACATCGAAACTGTCAAAGATTGTCTCTGATATTGTCCGCATTCCAACTGATCCAACAGCTCTCTGCGGATATGATACCCTAGTTTGGAACATCTCAGTGAGAATATTTGTACGCAGCACGTACTTCCTATACACATGTTTAGTGTTCTCTTGAGACAACGAAGACGTCACGGCAGGCCTATTGTAATGCGACGAAAACTTTTCGTGAATACATTTCATACAATTTATAACGACGAATACGATAATATAATAAACAAGTCTATACGATACCAGCGAACTGTAAATTTATATGAATACTAACCACTGCCCTGTCCATAAATAGTACAACCGTAAGACATTTCCCATCTCTATTGAATGGCAGACGATAGCATGCCGGTTTTGAGCTCCGATGTGGATGAATTTTTTGCGCCACCTTTATAATTCTCGTTGAGGTTAGAGTAGTCATTGTATAAATAGTCGACTCTGGTTGGAAGTAATGGTCGGCTATCACACCACTCCAAAACGAAGTTCAGTGCCAAGTTGAGAGCAACGTACCCGATTAAATACCCTCATCGGTAGTGCACCTGTGTTTCCATTATTTTACTCTACTAAGCACGCTTCATTACCTCTGTTAATATTGCCGATTACAACGGAACCAGCCGACTCCGATCTCGAATTGTTGTCGTCAAAATTGAACTTTGGGAAAATAAATAAATCCAAGACCTTTGTATTGCCCTAGTCAGGGAGAAATTCACTGTTTTATTTCGTAAGGTTTTTTGGTTCCTTACGACGACTGAGACTACCTCAGCCGATGATAAAACATCGTCTCACTACCTAGTTGAAGGAAATGAATTTTGAGGCGAAGCGCCAATGCCTCGTCTCCTTATTCTCCGCCTAATCTAACCCAGCCTACTACCATTTGAATAAAATACACCGAAAATTTAAAACTTAATTAACAATACTAATTCTTTTATTGAAGACAATATTAATATTATTATGGTTAGTTAAAGCAATAATGGCTCAAAGAGACATATGACCATTATAAACATTTCACCGTAAAACAGGAAGATGACAGTTAAATGATTTATGACTTTAGACTTCTGTCAACAAGAGTGATGATTGCATTCACGTGGAGATGAATGGCGTGTAATGAATCTTCACTAAGGTAATTTGAATTTTATAGATTTCGACGTTTTGTTTTTTATTTTATAAATCACTGCGGGACTTCTGCGACAACGACGCTAAACCAAGAATTCCTCAAGCTATTCATATGATATATTTTGACTATATGGGATTTTGTATCTCAATTTGATTAAGACGTCTCTCGTCTTTTCTTTAATTTGATCGTAAGTTTAAGCTTAACTACCAAATTGTTTGATGTGATGCATCTTAATCCTTTCATGTTTGTAAATAATCAAATTTTTTAAATAAAACTTAAGACTCCTCTAAGTGTGATTAAGTCCTGGACAGATGTAATAAAAACTTCAAAACGCCACTGGCGGAATTCGTATCGTGTGTGTTCACAAATTTATGAAGACATGATATTTAATATTTTTTTTAGCTGTTTCAACTGATTTTTGGTTCGCCTTTGAAACAGGAAACCGGATTTAAATTTGGTATTTAGCACAGTTTCGCGTAAGTGAATATGAGTAAGTTTTTGGAAGACACTCGACGAAAAAAAATGTCAGAAATTGCAAAATTTATTGGTACAATGCTACATTCTCAAAACATAATCGTTAAGTAACCGTGAAAACTGTGGGGCAGTACTAAAGTGTTTGTAGAGAGAAGACTTCAGCTTATATAAAAAATTGCACAAAACTTCAACCGGTTACAATTAGTTAATTTCTGGCATTCAATTTAGCGCTCAAGTATAATATAAATTAAAACAATAAAACAATTTAAATTTTAATTATCCGAGTTATTTTTAAATCTGTAACTCCTTTTAGGCTAACAGATCATGTTTTTTCAGGTTAGTGAAAACAAAATTAAATGCCGATTTGGTAATACGAGGCGCTTCAATAAGTCCGTGACTTTTCGAACTTCCCTCGTAGTTATGTGAAATGCACCACTGCTCCCATCAAGTTATATGAAATGCAACACTGCTCCCTACGTGTTAATAGACTACTGTCAAATGTTGAGCAAGTTCCGTCATTTACTTTGCGTCTAACAGCTGTTCAAAACATTCAACCTCGTGTATTTTTTTTAAAAATGGAATGGAAATGAAAAATGGAAGTGAATTTCGAGTTGTCATTAAACATTATTTTTTGCGAAAAAACCGTCAATCAAAGCTTGATAAATACTACGGGGACTCTGCACTATCGATTTCAATGGTAAAAAAGTGGTTTTCTGACCTTCAATGTGGTCGCACAAGTACACCCGAAAATGTCGAAAAAAGCCACGATATGGTGTTGGCCGATCGAAGAGTAAAAGAGCGTGAGATTGTTGATGCCATAGGCATTTCATATGGTAGTGTGGTTTCGATTTTAAATGATCAGTTGGGTTTAAGAAAGCTGTCTGCAATATGGGTGCCGCGTTTGCTCTCAACTGACCATAAAAGTATTCGTGTGACAACTTCATAGGATTGTTTGGGGTTGTTTAATAGGGCTACGAATTGGTACCTCATCCGCAATATTCTCCGGCTTTGGCACCAAGTGACTATTCCCTATTTCCAAACCTAAAGAAATGTCGCGGTGGAAAGAGATTTAGCTCCAACGATGAAGTTATTGAACACACAAATGCCTATTTTGTGGAATCCTATTTTTTGGAAGGGATACAAAAATTGGAGAAACGTGGGACTAAGTGTATTGAGCTAAAAGGAGATTATGTTGAAAAAAAATTTTTTTTTTTGCAAATGTGTTTCATTCAAAAAGTCACGGACTTATTAATCCGCCCTCGTATGTATGTTTATATTAAATTGTGTCATCCACAAAAATAGTTCCTCCAGACAAGTGACTATAGTTTTTTGCGTGTTTGAAAAGACGTTCTCTTTAAAATCATGGTTTTTCTGAAAAGTCCTCGTGTAACATTCCAATATAGTTTCTTTGTGACAGCAAAACCAATTATGAATACATAACTTTGTAACAGGTGGTTTAGTAATAGAAACTACGTTATGATTATAAGTTACTAATATTAGAACACGTATTCTAACATTGTACTTTTTTTGAGTTGTATCATCCATTTCAGAAGAACGAGGTTTTCGAAATACTCAAATTGGTTAATACAACTAAATATCAGTAGTGACAACTTCTAGTTAGTAAGACCTATTTTTAATTTATTAATAACATCGATAAATATATTCTATTTATGATAATTATGCATACTAATCAAAACATATACTTTACCTTGGAATTTCCAGTGCCTGAATAGATTTCCAACTAATCTTATCCCTGTGTGTATTAAAATTAGTTGAATTAATATGTCTACAAGCCGAAAAATAACGGCCCCACCAACATATTGCAGGCACCGTGTGCATGTTTGCAAGCATAGTTTTCGTGAATTGAAGATCTGCTACATTTTGAACAACTTTTTTGTAACTACTTTATTACAACCCATTATTGTCAACTATATGGGGTACTTTTGGTTTGGTTTAAAGGGAAGTTTTTTAGGAGGTGCCTGTTTGTTACATATTGTAGTTTTGAACCCAATAAAAAGGAAATTTAGAAAAGCCAAAGTGCAAGACTGGCAAATCCATTAAATGCAACCCTGAGCAAGGAATTTAATTTGGCAGCACACTTACTCTGGCACTCGTACTTTTGGGTTGGTTTGTGTCTAGACTCACATATGGGGAAATAATTCTGGTTTACTGGGAAATATTCTAGGGGGAGCCTGTTTATTACATATTGTACTTTTGAATCCAATAAAAAGTAAATTTTGAAAAGCCAAACTGAAAGAAGTTTAAAAAAATAAAATTTTCTTAAATAAGTGCGTTTTCTTAAAAAAAAGTAAACTTTCTCAAAAAAAAAATACCTATTCATATTCTTAATTAGAGTACCTTTTTTTAAAAAAATACCTTATCTTAAACAAGTACCTTTGCTTAAAAAAGTAAATTTGCTTACAAAATGTACTTTTTCTTACAAAAAAATAAATTTTTAAATAAGTACCTTCCTTAAAAACGTACATTACCTTACAACAAATTTCGGTGGCATGCCATAATGTCTAATGACATAATGTCTATAGACTTTATGTCACTCCAAAAGTGACATGACGAGGAATGCATGGAAGATAATGAGCTTGCATCAGCTATTTCCTTTCCAAAAATCAAGAGGCAGCTCCATCGCACACGAAACAACGGATTGCCGAAGAGTCCCACGACACCGCGAGAAATAAAAGCACTATTCGATGAAGCCAGTTCTTTTGACGAGTATGGATCATCGAAACACATCGACAAGCCATTTTAGCGGAGAACTATAATAGAGGATGCATTTGCGTACAGCATTTTCGTATCCCCAACTATAGCCGACATTATTTTAAAGAAACCCAAAGTTCGTAGTAGGTTTTTACTAGATGGGACATTTCGAACTGTTCCATCTTGTGGATACAAACAATTGGTCGTAGTCTATTTCCACTATAGAGATCATGTAAGTTAACCAAGATTTTTTGCTATAAAAGTGGTTGAATAATGCGGTGTTTCTATTTCTTTTCAGACTTTTCCGTTCATTTATATTTTGATGACCAAAAAGACGAGAGAAGCGTACGAACACGAAATACTAGAGCAGAGGAGGAGGTGTGAGAAAAAGTTATGAAAAAGTAAAGGTAATAAAAAATCGGCTCCAATTTTGTTTAAATTTTTCTCCAACCTCCTTTGCTTTAGTATTTCACTTTGTATATACCATATTCTTTACGTTTTAGATTACACCTTCTGGATTTTCTGTTACTGAGTAACATGTTAGAACTACAAGCGCTTTAGAAGGCTTCAACTCGAAACTGTCTAGGAAACTGGAAAAACACGGGCGCTTTTTCAAGTTTCTTGAGGTTATCCGTGATGAGGACCTTGTTCATTCAGTTTCCCTAGCCCAAGTATGTGCCGGAGTTTTAAATGTTTTGCCAAAAAAGCGGAAGCCACAGAATGAGAAGGATAATAAAATCTATAAATTGACACAACAACTATATAGAGGGCAAATCTCGTTGGCAGATTTTTTTAATCACTTGATTAATAAAGACAACAGCATTCTCCAAGAGTGTGACATTACAGAAAATGGTGATGAATACGATGCATCGGAAATAGAGGATATCCCGGAAAATGAGGACATCTGTACTCAGACAACAGAAGTGTTGCAATGCGTCATTTGCACTGTGGTTCCCAGAAATATCCTTTTGCAGCCCTGTAACCATTTTAAAATTTGTTCTTTGTCCTTTGCTTTGTCCTTATTGTAAGCAAATTGTTGAAACAAACTTAAAAGTATTACAATAAATTGATATTCTTTCTGTTGTATTAAAAAAAAAAAAATTGCAAATTCTAGAGGGTCCTAAAGTCTATAGGCATTATGTCACAAATTAAAGTGTCTTAATGTCTATAGATATTATGTCACTTTTGGAGTGTCACTTTTGGAGTTATGATTTGCCACCCCAATTTCCTGTTCTTAAAAAAATAACCCTTCTTGAGATATGTACCGACTCTTCAAATTTTATATGTTCTTTCGTAAACAAAAAAACTTTTCTTAAAAAAAAACTACCTTCTCTTAAAAAAAATAAATTTTCTTACAAAAATTCCTTTTCTTAAAAATATTCTTTTCTTTTCTTAAGATAAGTAGCCGTTCTGAAAATAAGCAGATTTTCTTACAAAAATAACCTTTTCCTAAAAAGAGTACCACTTCATTAAAAAGTACCTGGTATTAAAAACAGTACTTCTTTGTAAAAAAAAATCATACTCTTAGGCTTTTTCTTACAGAAAACACTTCGTATTAAAAATGGTAGCTTTTCTTTAAAAAAAAAAATTTACTTTTAATAAAAGAAGTACCTCTCATCAAAGAATGGACCTTTTCGGGAAAACATAATACATATTCTTAAAAAAAGTTTAAAAGTTTAAAAAAATTTCTTAAAAAAGGTTCATCATTTTACATAAAGTATCTTTTCTTAAAGATCCGTGTAAATTACAGTATTTTTCAACAGGTGCCTTAGGCGTGTTGGAACTAACTAGTACATAATATGTAGCGAAATTAAGTTCGTTCCAACCGGGTGTCCCTTGACACCTCATGTAATTTTGTTTCTTTATCGGCTCTCACGTGTTTGTTTTCAACAACTAAATCCACATTTGGATCACAAATACATATTTTATAACCTATTAATCGTTGCGTCACAAACATGTTATATTGCGGAGCAAACAGAATGTGTTTAGACACAAGTATACTATATTTACAACAAGCTACAAACACTTAATGTTTGCATTCAAACAACAAAAAAAGGCAAATTTTTCAGTTTGTAATGCATATGACCTGATCATGATCATCATGAGGTTGTGCAATAGTCAAAACAAAAGTAAGAGAACCTACAGTAGAACTGGTTGTTTTACAGTACAAGATGTTCCACAACTGATTCTTTACAATCGAATATTTGGCTGGATAATAGCACTCTACTGACAGTCCAATTTCCTCGAGTGTAAACTCCGTTTCCTAAAATACCACGGTTGTCGTTTCTCCGCATATGAAGCTCCGATGCTCGCGCTTCTTATATCGCTTAATTAAGTTATCTTAAGGTTCTGCTCCGTATTCTGGGCCATTTCGTATGGGCTTTTTGTGGTAATTCTCGGGTGGACTGCTACTTCTTCTTATTTGATGATGATAATGACGAGGAGGATGACGCGTCGTCGCTAACGTTGACGATCACACGCCGAATCCCTCATAATTGCTTTTGTGGAATGGCGACGATGTGAAGTGCTGCTCTTTTGTTTTTGCTTACAAGGGTCGATCGAACGCTTCATAATGTTCTTCTTCTTCTTCTTATTTTTTGTATGGCGGTGAACAAATTACCTGGTCTTAAAAATTTGTATTCTCTCTTGTCGGCGGCGGTATTTGTTTTTTTATTTTTTGCAGGGAATCGATGAAATTAATGTTCTCGTTTCGTGTGTTGGCTGCTGCTGCCTTTACATTTTCTTGTTCATTCCACGAAATAGTTACTGAATGATTTTATATCTTCTTTTCCTTTTTGCATAATCGTTTTGTGTGGTTCTCCTAAGTGGTGTTTTAAATTTGCTCTTAAAGACATCCGATAATTTATAATCATATATGAAGAGACATTGCGAGAGAGGGAGAGAAGTAAAGAGATCGTCCCAATACTTTTGGTGGCGTTGCCAGGAAATCATTTAAGGCCCATGTTGGGGTGTCAGAAATGTGATTAATAAGCTCCCATCATTGCGATAAGCGAGAACCGCTTAATTTGCTTTTGCTTTCTGTTTGGTTTGGCCTGAATCTTTTTTCGAGGACACTGAGCTGGACAATTTATGAGGGTCCGATTAAACTATAATTAAAAACTGTGTTTGATTGTCCGAGTTTGCGGTCGATTTTCCTGTGAATAAATTGACACTCACATTTCGGATTTGGTTAAAAAGATATTTGTTAATGTCTTAATTTCGTTGGAACATTTTTCATATCACCATTAGAAAATCTTCGAAATGTTGTGCAGTCTGTTAAACAAATTTCACGGTTTTATGGATTTGAAATGATTCTAAGAATTTGTTTAGAATCCAGAAGCTGCCAAGTTTTATGATATTCAGAGTTGTATAGTGAACCAAAATATAATAAATTAGCCTACCAATTCGGCATAAATTAGATATCCAGTGTTTTGTTAAGATATTGTGAAATAGCCTACGTCGCACAGTGATTCAGAATCAATTATCATTGGTCAAAATTCAGTGACTTGGTCTAATTAGAACTTTTGAGTTCGGTAAAACCCTGATTTTAGGTAAGGAGTCAAGGATTATTTCGAGATATTGACATTGAAAATCGAGCAATCTGATATACACTTTAGAGCATTTTTCGATTTCACAAAAAAAAATAATAATATAAAAAACATATTTTGATGTAATTATTAATAATGCGCCCAAAATATTTATAATTTCTTTTGATTAAAAAATATTCGCTTTCTTCAAGATTTGAAAATTGGAAAATATTTAACTTTATATAGTTCGAGCTATTGAACTCAAATTACTTTTTCTAAAGGATGTCTCAATAAGAATGCACTTTTTATTTTAAAATCAAAACACGTATTTTTGGAGATAGTTGTAATTTGTTTATTGGATTGTAAAGAAGACATGCTCCAATAAGGTGTGGAATAAAATATCCGTCAAATGGCCACCGAGGCTGTAATAACAGGCCCCTGCTCTTTTCATGAAATTTTCCATGTTGTAGCTCAGGTTTAGTCTGTTTCTGGTTTAGTCACATAAACCCGAGATGTCACAAAAACCCAAAGAAAAAAATTGCACGGTGCTAAATCGATGTCAGAATTAACGGGTTTATCAACAAGAGCGCTACAAAAGTTTTTTTTTTAAATAAAACAAACCCGGTTTTAGATACCAATGAAATTCTTTATTCCTGTGAAAGTACGTTCGATGCCATTATGTATGGAACTCGATTTCTTTTGGCCCTTGCAGAAGTCCAGACACTGAACCCAATTTTCGACGGTTTTCCAGCATAAATCGGCCGATACTGCTGCAATTTCACGTTCGATATTCGTACGAAGTTCATTACTCGTCGCTGGCTTGTTGACATAGACCATAGACTTGACGTAGCCCCACAGGAAATAATCTAACGGCGTCAAATAGCACGACCGAGGCGGCCAATCGACTGGGCCATTTCGTGAGATAACACGTTCACCAAACTTGGTTTCCAATAAATTGATTGTGGCATTCGCTGTGTGGCTTGTGGCGCCGACCTGTTGGAGCCACATGTCCTCCAAGTCCATATTATCCAATTGGGGCCAAAAATATTCGGTTATCATTGAACGGTAGCGATTCGCATTCACAGTAATGTGCCGGTCTTGATCATCACGGAAGAAGTACGGCCCAATGACGCCGCCGGTCCATAAACCGCACCAAACCGTAATTTTTTCCAGATGCAATGATGACTCATGGATTACGTGTGGATTGCTGTCTGACCAATAACGCATATTTTGCTTATTGATGAAGCCATTCAGCCAGAAATGAGCCTCATCGCTGAAGATGATTTTCCGATGAAAATCCGAATCATTTTCGAGTTGTTGCTCAGCCCAATTCACGAACATACGACACTTATGGTAGTCAAGCGGCTTCAGTTCTAGCGTCAATTTGGTCTTGTAAGGATGTAGGTCAAGATCTTTTCGCAAAATTTGCCACAACGACGGCACAGAGATGCCCAACGCTTGAGAACGACGTGTGAGAGACACATTTGGGCTTTCTTGAACTGAGGCCTCAGCGGCAGCAATATTCTCGACACTACGGGCATTTCTTTGTCTCACTGGCACGGGAACATTTTGTACTGTGCCTGTGGATTCAAATTTTTCCACTAGACGCTCAATTCTTGATCTGGTAGGACGATTATGACGACCATAAATTGGACGTAGCGTTCTTAAAGTTGAGGCCACTGACTCCAAATTTCGATAGTAAATTTTAATAATTTCGACTCGATGTCGGCTCGTATATCTTTCCATGATGCAATGGCAAACCTTACTGAAGAGAAATGTCAAAAGAGCGGGAAAAACTATGGCGTCGTTTGCTGTCCCTATCGATTTAATTTTGTAGCGTCTCGGTTGAAAATCGCGCTGCTTGAGAGAATTTGCTCTGAAAATCGTTGCTGCAGTAAATCGATTGTTCGTGAGCGGTGTAGCAGGTGGCGCCGTTTCCTGATGAATGCCAATTTTTCGAACAAAAAGTCAGCTTCTCTGATGTACCGCATTTCCATCTGAATGGCTTCGGGAATACACAAAATTTTTCCAATTTGGGCCTCAGAAAATCCTTATGCAAAATATGAGAAAAAAGTGCACCCACAACAAATTACTGTCTGGTGCGGATTTTGGTCAGGCGTCGTGATGGCATTCGTTACAGGAACACGATAACGGTGTTCTTGTGACCTCAACTGGATGCCATGGATCTGGACGACAAGTAGTTCCAGCAAACATTTGAACAATCGATTTATTGCAAGCGCCTCTTTTTTTTAGAATAATTTGTGTCAAGAAATTCTGATGTCAGCTGGCCACGAAGATCATGCGATTTTATGCCGTGCGATTTCTCTCTTTGGGGTTTTCAAACTTCAAACTTTACATTTTCGCAATTGGGGGATGCAACAACCCTATCAACATAGATCCAACGCGTCATCGGTGAGATTCAGCTACATCTCTGTGAAAAAGTCAGGGATAATTTCATGAAAAAGTAATGGCCTCTCATCATAGCAGTATGGGCCATTTAACGTATGGTTTATTCCACACTTAATCGGAACATGTCTTCTTTACAGTCCAATAAAAAAATCACAGCTATCTCAAAAAATTCGTGTTTTTATTTCAAAGTGAAAAAGTGCATTCTTACTGAGACACTTTTTATACTCCCTGTAGTAGGGAGATATTTTTATCTACTTACCAGTCTAGATCAGACTAGATCAGTAGTGTTTGGTAAACAGTAGATGCACCTCGAGCAATATGTGGCTCTTAACTACGCCCTTCCAACTTGGCGGGAACTTTTCCTGTACCTGTGCACTTCCAACTTTCCACTGTCTGGGTTAATAGAGACCACTAAATACAATAGGATTTCCTTGAAATATTCATTTTCTGAATTTGATGATGAACGGGTGGCAACACCGGTCAAAGTCACAAACCTGTACACAGGAAATAATTTGATTGACAGCAATTAAACAATAAAGTAATCTACCAAGAGTGTGCAACAGCTGCTTTTCTTGGACCGACAACATGGGGAAGTCACTGGAACAATTGGAGTTTCCATTGAGTATGAAGAAAAACTTTAGTTTTCACAATTTGCTTTCTAATGAGAATCGATATACGTCATTTGACTGAACAACTCTTGCAAATCATTGAGTTTTAATGTCAAAATTCGTGCTCTGTGGAAAATGTGTTTCGCAAGTTAAGCCCATTTTAATCGTCGTAATCGACTCACTGAGCAGGCTATTCAAGTCATCGTAACCAATTTCGCACCAATTTCATTCTGTTGGACTTCAGTCCACCAACGCTTATCCGTGCAGACCAAGGAGAATATTGATGCTTTATCTGACAGTGTTAATGAAGATCGCGATATTTCCATCCGTCGCCAATCGCAGTAATTGCGTATGCGTTATTCGACCACCTGGAAGATTTTACGCAAGGACCTCAGTCTAAAGCCATACAAAATAAGATGTTGCAGGAGCTGACCCACCACAGTGTCGCATTTTCGGTGAATGGACCTTAGAGAACCTGGAAGAAGATCACATTTTTTTCATCGAAAAATTGTCTTCAGCGACGAGGCTCGTTTTTGGCTCAATGGGTACGTCAAAAAACAAAATTTGCGAATTTGGGCCGAAGAGCAGCCAGAGGCTGTTTCGACAAACTGGAAGAATTTACCATACAGCAGTAGATAAGAGTCGCCGTCACTCTCTTTACGTTCAGTCAATTACGGCGAGGTAGAACGTCCTTTGATCGAGTTCGAGTTGCTGTTGTAAGTTACTTTTGGTTGGACATTAAATGGACAAAAATTAAAGGAGAGTACATATTTCTGTTCGATGCCACCAACATAAAACATAATCTAACTGTCATTAGTATCAATCAAACACTATTTAACCTTAGTTTTCCGCGTGGTTTGTGTCTGGCTCTCTGGCCTATCTACTCTGTTTTCTGTCAATTTCCGCCTTCATAGTCGATCAGCTGTGTGATGGCTACCCCCTGATTTTACGAAACGACCTCGGTCTAAAACTATACTCGGCCCTACCACAACGTCATCTACCACAACGTCATCTTTCTGTCAATTTCCGCCTTCATAGCCGATCAGCTGTGTGATGGCTACCCCCTGATTTTACGAAACGACCTCGGTCTAAAACTATACTCGGCCCTACCACAACGTCATCTTTCTGTCAATTTCCGCCTTCATAGTCGATCAGCTGTGTGATGGCTACCCCCTGATTTTACGAAACGACCTCGGTCTAAAACTATACTCGGCCCTACCACAACGTCATCTACCACAACGTCTTCTTTCTGTCAATTTCCGCCTTCATAGTCGATCAGCTGTGTGATGGCTACCCCCTGATTTTATGAAACGACCTCGGTATAAAACTATACTCGGCCCTACCACAACGTCATCTTTTCGTTGAATGCTCAATGGGTAATTCAATATACAGACTTGTCGAATGTGGTCCGAAGAGCAGTCAGCGGCAGTTCCAGAGCTGCCAATGCCCCTTGACAAAATTGACTGTTTGGTGAGGTTTACGGGATAGTGGCATCATTGGATCGTACTTCCTCAAACACGATAATGGCCGCAACGTTACCATCAATGGAGTAACGTGATCATCGATGATCACGGACTTTTCAGTGCCCAAACTTGAAGAATTGGACTTGATTGGCATGTGGTTTCAGCATAACTTTACATGCGATACCATGAACCAATTGAGAAGCTAGTTTGGTGAGGAATTATTCTTACATTGTGACGCTGTCAATTGGTCACCTGCTATCAATTGGCCCTTCGTGCGATTTGACCCCTCTAGACTATATTTGGTCGGGGGACGTGAAGTCTCTCGTCTGTAGGGCCAAGCCAAACATAATTGCTGCTTTGGAAGACAATATTACACGTCTCATTGGTGAGATACCGATCAAAATGTTGGAGAAATTAAACTTGGATTTTCGGAATGGACCACGCGAAGCGTATAGTGTATCCGTGTGCAACATTTGCATGAAATAATCTTTAAAAATTATATGGCAGACATTGAATTGAAGCCGCTTTTCCTTACGAGGAGCATTAAGTGGCGGATTTTTTTTGCTAATTTCAGGTATTTAAGATACTCACAGCTCTTAATTACTTTGCGTACTGATGATTTGCTCGCTTCCACTCCAGCTTGAGCTCTTATTTTTGACAAGGATAGGGCAGAATTAGAAGCAATTCGGATGATTTTTCTTTTTTCATACGTAGATAAGATCCTAGATCCTTGATGTAATTATCGACAACTGTTGGGCTCCGTCCAATTTTTTTTAGCTATTGCGCGGTTAGAATATCCTTCAGAACGGCAAATATCGATTTTAGTTTTTTCCGATAGATTTAAAATTTGTTGTTTTGCTATTTTGACTCGTAAAATGATTAAGATGTAATAAATTGTAATAACAAATGTAATAATCCCTACAAAAAATCATAAAACAAAAAAAAAAAAAAAAACCGTTTCCCATTACATCCCATGAAGGGATTGGGGAGAGCTTCTCAAAACCAGTGAGCTGTGCGCTTTCTAATTTTTCACTCACTGATTGGGACCTACAGTTTTACACCGATTCCGAACGGTATTTTGAGAACCTTTTTCATGGCTATATACTCGATAGTGTCGCCGTCACTATACGAGGTGACCGCCGCCGAAAGAATTATTTTTTTTTTTTGTAAGGTGGTCAGAGCAGGGATCGAACCCGGGATCTCAAGTACAAGAGGCGCACACACTACCCATTGCACCACCGACGGCCAAAAAATCATCGCTTACTTTAAAAATAATAAAGTGCCTTTATTCAAGTGAACCAAAAAAATAGCAAATTTTTGGACTTTTTTTTTATAAATTCCTCAAAAAAAAATTCTTTAGTGAAGAAACCACTATTGTCTTGATTTTTTTTATATCTCAAGATGTCTAGCTTCCTTTATCATTTTAAAATTCTGCAATCGGTTACAAATTGCAACAGATACAGGCTGCTGAATATGGAAGTTTTAGTGCCTTTAAATAAGTGAACAGTAGTGTATCTGCTGGTCGCGATGCGTTCTTTGAACTCCATGTTCACCACATAACAATTTAACAATTTTATATATAACATTTTTGCTTACGAATTATAACATCAGCTGCCGGAAAGAGAATGAGAGTGCCTCAATAATCAAGTGGAAATTGATATTTCCGCAACAAAGGTCTTCAAACGCACTGTAAAAGAACCATCCATCCTACGAAACAAAAAATTATTACGCCCTAATGTACAACCATTTAAAATAGTACTTAAATACAAGGTGGCGCAAAAGTAAACTTCCGATGTTTTTTGGCTGTAATTTAAAAAAAAAAGTGAAAAACTTTGATTCTTCTTGTGGATTATTTTTATTTGGTCTTTTAGTTTTGTTTACATCAAGTCGAGAATATGATGTCATGTAAATGGCCGTCACCACAGTTGATTGTCACTTGAGCCCTTTTTATGGCATTTTCCATCACTTTGACCAAAACTTCCGGCGATACGTCCTCACATTCTTGACGGATATTGTCTTTAAGAGCTGCAAGAGTCTGAGGCTTGTTGACATAAACCAGCGACTTCAAAAAGCCCCACAAAAGAAGTCTGGAGCGGTCAAATCAGGCGATCTTGCTGGCCAGTGCAAATCGCCAAAACGGGAGATTAGGCTCCCGGGAAATGCATCCTTCAGCATATCGGTTGTGGCACGTCCAGTGTGTGCCGTTGCACCGTCCTGTTGGAACCACATGTTTTCCAATCCCAATTCATCAAGTTGCGGCAAAAAGAACTCGTTGATCATTGCTCTGTAGCGCTCACCATTCACAATAACCGTTTGGCCCGCGACGTCTTCGAAGAAAAAAGGTCCGATGACTCCTCCAGCGAAAACAGCACACCATACAGTGACTTTGAGCAGGTGTAATGGCTCTTCGTGGGTTACACGCGGATTTTCAGTGACCCAGAAGCTTAAATTTTGCTTATTTACGTACCCGCTAAGATGGAAATTGGCCTCATCACTCATGATTATTTTTGATGAAAAATCATCTTCCTCTTGGTGGTGATTAAGGATGGCTTGAGCGTATGTTAACAGCTAACAGCTGATGCACCGTCTGGACTTTGTAGGGAAACATCTTCAAATTACCAAAATTCGCTGTAAAGACCGTCGACTGATACCCATTTGCGTGGCACGTCGTCTGGTCGATGTCGACGGCGCTTCCATGACATCCTCGGCTACAGCAGTAATATTCTCTGCAGAACGGCTACTCCGGGGTCTGCCACGCCTGGCAGCATCTTGTGTTGAGCCAGTCTCTTCGAGGCGAGCGACTAAACGTCGCAGTGTTTCACCAGTAGGCGTTGGACGGCCAGGAAATCTGCGACGAAATTCACGTTGTGCCAAAGTCACCGACCGATTATTGGTCAAATAAATAGTCAGCAATATTCCGCGTTCTGGAGCAGTGTAGCGTAACATTGTTTATTAACGTGTATTTCGCATGTGTTTACTACACAAATGTCAAAACAGAACTGACATTAGGGACCAATCCCAAAATTTATAGCATTTTCTGATAGGAGGATTACTTTTGCGCCACCTTGTATAAACAACAGGGAAAATTAAGTAGCGTTCACAATGGCAGCAACGAATTTGTAATTCAAGCCTTCTCGTTCCCACTCACAGTATTGCATATAATGCCCTCTTATGTTTTTCGTGAAATTGGAATTCAAATTTGTCATAGAAGTAGGTTCTACTTCTACTTCAAATTGGAATTTGTTCGAATCAGTTTATTCTACTGACCGCTAGGGGCGCTTTACTTCGAATTTTGTTTTAAAACTTGAAAGTGTGAATGAAAATGTAAACATTTTGTATCAAAACAAACATTTTAATAAATAATATTATCTGTAGAATCTGCCAATAACAATAATTTCATATATAATTATAATTTTTTATTACCAAGAATACAATACTGTCGCTGGCTTTCGAACAAATCAGCTGATGCAAATGTGAAATGTGTAGTTGTTTGTAGTAAGTGTAGTTCGCGCCAATTTTATTAATAAACTAAAGAAACAAGTTTAAAAAAAGCTGACATTTTCAGGTTTATCGAAACCGTCCAAAGCCACGACATATTATGGAACATAAGTTTCTAAACATTTCTATAGAAAAATTTGAAAACATTTCTATAGAAAAATTTTAAAATATTTCTATAGAAAAATTTTAAAATATTTCTATAGAAAAATTTTAAAACTTTTCTATAGAAAAATTTTAAAACTTTTCTATAGAAAAATTTTAAAACTTTTCTATAGAAAAATTTGAGAATATTTCTAGTAAAAATTTGAGAAGATTTCTATAGAAAAATTTGAAAACATTTCTATAGCACAATTTTAAAACATTTCTAAAGAAAAATTTTAAAACATTTCTATAGCAAAATTTGAGAACATTTCTATAGAAAAATTTCAAAAAATTTCTATAGAATAATTTTAAAACAATTCTATAGAAACATTTTAAAAGATTTCTATAAAATTTTACAATTTTTCTATAGAAAAATTTTAAAACATTTCTATATAAAAAATTTTAAAACTTTTCTAAAGAAAAATTTTAAAACATTTCTATAGAAAAATTTGAGAATATTTCTAGTAAAAATTTGAGAAGATTTCTATAGAAAAATTTGAAAACATTTCTATGGAACAATTTTAAAACTTTTCTAAAGAAAAATTTTAAAACATTTCTATAGCAAAATTTGAGAACATTTCTATAGAAAAATTTCAAAAAATTTCTATAGAATAATTTTAAAACAATTCTATAGAAACATTTTAAAAGATTTCTATAAAATTTTACAATTTTTCTATAGAAAAATTTTAAAACATTTCTATATAAAAAATTTTAAAACTTTTCTAAAGAAAAATTTTAAAACATTTCTATAGAAAAATTAGACAAATTTTCTATAGAAAAATTTTAAAACTCTTCTATAGAAAAATTTGAAAAGTTTTCTAAAGAAAAACACTTAATAGTTTTTGCTCCGGGTAGTGGTACAAATCTGAGGTCCGTGTCTCACATTTAATTTTTCTATTTTTTACTGTTTGCTTTTTCGTTTGTATTGCAATTCTCCATTGTTTTCAATCCCCAAATATGTATACTGCTGTATAATGTTGCCAGTCAGCTGTTTTTTCGAACTTATTCGTACAAATTTGTTGCTTGCATTGTGAACGCCTGTGGAATTTGTTGCTATCATTCTGAACGAGCCTTTATACCTAAAATTATTTGATTTTCATCACTCTCCATAAACCGATTCATTTGAATTAAAAATTTTTGCATTGTTTTCAAAACAATTGGTCTCAATCATAAATTTCGTTATGCTCAATATCGAGTTGCCTTTACACATACAAGTTAATTAAATTCAATTTAAATTTAGAAAAAAAAAAATAAAAAAATTTTACATGAAACAAAAAACATGAATTCTAAAATCTATTGATTATCATTACAGTCAATACTAAATCATTTGAAATATTTAATCTATTATTTGAGTTCATTCTGCTGCCATTACAATACCCAATTTATTTGGCTTTATACTCATATGCGTTCAATTTTAAATATTATCGTGATACATTTAGATTATCCTTTAAAGAAGATTGATTACAATACAGGAGATTTAATTTGATAGACGATTTACAAGTTATCATTTATTTCTCATATCAATTTGATATTGTTATGGAAAATCTTCAATAACTTTTATAATAACAAAGAAACATCAAAAAGAAAATGGTTTACCCGAAAGGTGTTTAAAAGCTTATCAGGAAAAACTCTCTTAACGGATTTACCCCTGAGAAAAAAACAAAAACTACTCTTTTATGCAGTTTAAAGATTACACACAATACATACACTCATACACAAGCAGCTAAATATTCACATGAACCTAAATCCTTAATCCAATTAAGTAACTTTTCTCCAAAAACGACAACAACAACAGCAAGAGCAGAGTAGTGTGATAAAATATGTATGGCAGCTCTGTCGTCGTTGTCGTCGTACCAAAAGACCATGATAAAATCAATTTACTCCAACAGGAACGACGCTCGCACAGAATTTTTGAATGTTCCATCAATATACATTTCACGTTGGTAGTTAACTAAGGAGCGAGTTGGGGGAAATGGGTCCTTTGCCATCATGGTCGTCATCAGCATCATCATCATCATCATCATCATCATCGGTAACAACAGCAGCCCCCTCTATGCGTTCTTCTGACGTTAAATCAGATGGAGGGGGGGACTAAACAGAAGCTGATACAATAACAATTTATATTACAACAAACTGTATTACATGGTAGGATATAACAACGATTTCTTCCTGATCGTTTTTTTGTTGTTGTTTCGGAGGTTTTTGTTTCATTTATTTTTTTTTTTTGGTTGGTTACAAAAAAGGCATTACAAAAGACTAAAAGCCGTATTGAATTTGCAAAAGAATATCTCGTAACTATCGAATGTACCAGAGTACGTACCACAGCTACGACGTGATGTGGAGTAGGAGACCAGTACCGAGTTTAATATGTACGTAAATCCTTACATACGTACGGAAATGTATTGCGAGTTGTGCTCCTTAAAATCATCTAAAGTGATGCACAGTGGCTTGATATCCTAATGCTACGAAATTAAATATTAAAGAATAATTGAAGGCCTTGGTGGAAGAAGGTGTTAACTCACTTTTTTTGCAAAAAAAATGTGCCTTCTTCTTCTAATGTTTCCGTGGTATCTGATTTTGTTTTAGATAAGAAAAAAGTCAACATTTGATATTTACATTATTAAAATTAAATTTTAACATTTTTTTTAATTTTTGGTTAATGTATGAGAAATTCATACTACAAGCTTACAAGTCATGAACATTTCTCTAATTGAAAAATGATTGGGTTTTGTTGGAAATAATAGACAATTCAGTTCAACACACACTCACTGGCATGACTCGTTTCGAACTCCATGACAAGTTCATCATCAGATGCCTGACTACTGTGCCTGAATTGGTACCATCCGTTGATCATCAATCGTATATATACAAATTCAATTCTGCAATTCACATGTGCGAATTAGTATCGATCGAAGATCCCTAAGTATCAACATCACTGAAAGGCCTATAATTCCAACAACAAGAACAGACAGAATTTTTCCACCATGTGTGTTCTTCTTTTCCTCCTGCATTTTCGCATTGTCGCAATGCTTTGAGGTGAGTTTTGATCTCTATCACAGAGTTGTATTTTTACGAGGTGTAGCATTTTTGGACACCGTGCTAGTGTCAGTTATATTTATTTGAATTTGAATTTTTATGATCGATTTTTGTTGGTTTTTGGTTAATGTATGATTTCTTTAAATCAGATGCCATGGAAACATTAAAAGGAGGAAAATATTGTTATCGAAAAAAATTTGAGTTACCACCTTCTTCCACCAGGGGCTTCAATTTACTAATCGACTATTTAAATATTCTCAACCAATTAACTATCAACTATTTAAAATTGTAATACATCCTTTGAATGGTCAGGGGAGAACTTCTCGCATTCTGTGTGCTGTGCACTTTCTAGCATTACAAGCACTGATTGACAGTTTTCACCGGCTGCGAATGGTCTTTTGAGAAAATCGTTCGTGTTAATACCCACTGACAAAGCGGCCTCTGTAATATATTCTCCCAAACATATTCTGCAGGAACCATGTATGTATATGTTTGGAACACACTTTAAACATTTATAAGTTTGCAAGCCCCAAACTCAGGTGTATTTAAATGCAAACATTAGCATGTTTACTGACAAATATGTACAAATACGTGCTTCATCCCAAAAATTCATATACTTACGTGGAACTATTCGCGTGTTTCACCCAAACCTCCTTAAACTTATGTGGAACGTATTTTCCCCCAACCATAATAATATTTAGTAACGAATTATTCTTTCTTTCTTTATTTATTATAATTAATTTTATCAATATATATCCACATTTATATATAATTAATACAACAAATTAAAAGATTTAAATGATTTTTAAATTTACATGCATTGAATGCATTATTTGCTTTGTTTTCAATCTGCTGCTCTTTTGCTTCTGTTTTCTTTGTTGTCTCTCACGTTTTTGTTTTCAGAAGGTTTCAGCTATGCATTGGTTATCACTATGAGTTGGTACACAACCAATATATGTACTTGTATACAACTCTAGTTCATGGAAGACAAGCGTGTATTAATTACTTTTGTTTTTTTTATATTTCACAAATGGTCCGCCGTTCCGATTTTTTCAAAAGAGATTCGGGTAGAAAAAGGGATTCACGTTGTTGCCCTTTCCAGTTTCATTCCTCAAAATCGTTTCCTACTTTGGTAGCACACAGAAATATATGCGAAACACACACAAAAACCAAAGCAACATCACAAACTATTTTACCGTCCGAGCGTTTTTTTTAGTCTTTTTGCACTGATCAAGCGCTTTTGATATATTTATTCTGTCCGATGAACCATTGACGACTGAAGACATGAAATTAAAACACAATACATCATGCACCGTCGGTGGTGTAATGGGTAGTGTGCGCGCCTCTTGTACTTGAGATCCTTGGTTCGATCCCTGCTCTGACCACATTCAAAAATTTTCTTTCGACGGCGATCACCTCGCATAGTGACGGCGACACTATCGAGTATTTAGCCATGAAAATGCTTCTCAAAAATACCGTTCTGAACGGGTGTAAAACTGTAGGTCCCAATCAGTGAGTATAAAACTAGAAAGCGCAAAGCTCACTGGTTGTGAGAAGCTCTTCCCGATTGCTTCATGGGATGTAATGGGAAGCCATTTATTTATTTTATTTTACATCAGCCAGAATAAGAAACACTGACTTCGTCTGCAATTTACACGCCATTCAGGAAGATTTATGAATCCCTCACTGAGAGAATAATGCAAGAAAACAGAAGCACACTTACCAAATAGACACACTCGTTGCCCCTCTTTTATTCTCTTGCTTTCGAGAGAGCATACACAGTGCAACAAACACGGCTGTAAGGGTTTTTCAATAAGAGCGCTACAAAACAAAACCGGTTTTAGATACCAATGAAATTCTTTATTCCTGCGAAAGTACGTTCGATGCCAGTATGTATGGAACTCGATTTCTTTTGCATGGCCACCACGGGCGCGCTTGCAGAAGTCCAGACGCTGAACCCAATTTTCGACGGTTTTCAAGCATAAATCGGCCGATACTGCTGCAATTTCACGTTTGATATTCGTACGAAGTTCATCAATCATCGCTAGCTTGTTGACATAGACCATCGACTTGACGTAGCCCCACAGGAAATAATCTAACGGCGTCAAATCGCACGACCGAGGCGGCCAATCGACTGGCCATTTTGTGAGATAACACGTTCACCAAACTTGGTTTCCAATAAATTGATTGTGGCATTCGCTGTGTGGCTTGTGGCGCCGTCCTGTTGGAACCAGATGTCCTCCAAGTCCATAGTATCCAATTGTGGCCAAAAATATTCGGTTATCATTGAACGGTAGCGATTCGCATTCACAGTAATGTCTTAGGGTCCCCGCAGACTTTTTATCGGCCGATAGTATAGTCGGGTTGGGCTGAAAGTGCGCACACCGAGCCAACTAAACAGTTTGTTTGGTGAACAGGGCGCAGACTATCCAACAGCCGGCCGACTTTCTGCAATCAACAATTGTGATATGGGCGACGCCATATTCAAAATACACGCACACGACGCCAAATCACAGAGCGAACTGAACTATCGGCCGACTAAACAATCGTCATGTATGCGCAGCTGTGTATGCGCCAACACTGATTAAACAGTCGGCCGATAGTTGGCCGACAGATTAGTTTGAATGTAATCGCGTAGCCTATCAATCATTTTTATCGGCCGATACTGAATCGCTGTAGTGTGCGCATATACATTCCTCTCCGACCAAACTATCGGCCTATAAAAAGTCTGCAGTCTGCGGGGGCCCTTAGTCATCACGGAAGAAGTACGGCCCAATGACGCCGCCGGCCCATAAACCGTACCAAACCGTAATTTTTTCGGGATGCAATGATGACTCATGGATTACGTGTGGATTGCTGTCTGAGCAATAACGCATATTTTGCTTATTGACGAAGCCATTCAGCCAGAAATGAGCCTCATCGCTGAAGATGATTTTCCGATGAAAATCCGAATCGTTTTCAAGTTGTTGCTCAGCCCAATTCACGAACATACGCCGCTTATGGTGGTCAAGCGGCTTCAGTTCATGCGTCAATTTGATCTTGTAGGATGTAGGATCTTGTAAGGATGTAAGAACATTTTGTAGTGTGCCTGTGGATTCAAATTTTTCCACTAGACGCTCAATTGTTGATCTGGTAGGACGATTAAATTTTAATAATTTCGACTCGTTGTTGGCTCGTATATATTTCCATGATGAAATGACAAACCTTACTGAAGAGGAATGTCAAAAGAGCGGGTAAAAATATGGGGTCATTTGCAGTCCCTATCGATTTACTTTTGTAGCGTCTCTGTTGAAAAACCCTTTATTTATATCACGAGCACATATATATTGTGGGCAAAAACATATGTTATAACATATTAATCATTGTGTCTCAAACATGTGCCATTGAATAGCAAATACAATGCGTTTGGGCAGAAGTATATTATATTTGCGACAAACTCCAAACACATGTTATATTTGCATCCAAACATCAAAAAACTACAGATTTTTCAGCGTGTAGTGGTTAAAATATATATGTTACAAGTATTATTTGAAAATAAAAAATGTAAATCAGAAACATTTTTGTTTTAGTTATTTAAATTTGTCTTATTTTGTTGTTTGGATGCAAATATAACGTGTTTGTACCTTGACACAAATATAGTATACTTGTAGCCAAACACAACCTGTTTGCTTTTCAACACAAAATGATTGAGACAAAATTATCATTAGACTATAACATATGATTTTGAGACCCAAATGTGGCTTTGTTTGTTGAAAGCCGCTAAACAAAAACGAGACAGACAACAAAGGAACAAAATGGCAGCAGATTTTCAACTCACGAAAATAATGCTTGTAAACGTGAACATGTTTCCTGCAATATGTTACTGGGGTCATTATGTGTTAGCGTGTATATGTTGGCGACGCCGCAGACGTTATAAATACCGCGATTTCTGAATATGCTCTTGAAATGCTACAACACTATACAGATCTTGTCCCACTATCCAACTAGCAGATGTCCTTGAGAATTGTTAGGTTGACATTACTGCTATCCAAGAGATGGGATGGACAGGACATGGCTGTACGAGGAACTGTGACATATACTTAAGCTGCCATGACAAAACGCATAGAATTTGTGTTGTACTTAGCAGAAGATTGCGATATCTGGCCTCAAGGTTCAACCCCGTTAGTGAATGTATAGCCACCATCCGCATAAAAGAGAAATTCTTTAACTTATCGCAAATTGCCATACATGACCCGACAGAAGGAACAGCCAACGAATCCAAGGATTAATTCTATGAGCACCTAGACATACGTTCGCTGCCCTTACCATGGCATTAAGATTTTTCTAGCTGATTTTAATGCTAAAGTCAGCGGAGCAAGATGTCTTTGAACATTCAGTCTACACGCCATTCATTACTTCCGATAACTAAAATGAGACTGTTTTTTGCCATGGCGGAAAATAGGGCTGTCAGTAGTACAAGATTCCACTATAAACAGGCGAAGAACCAGATTGATCACCTGGTAATTTCATGGAAGGCACTTTACTAGTGTAATGGAAGTACGTGGGATTCGAGGAGCTTCTATCGATTCGGATCACTACCTGATTGTAGCAAAGGTTCGCAAAAGGTTAAGCAGAGCGAAAATCGTGCGAAAGCAGACATATATAAAGCTGGGCATCGGAAAGCTGCAATTACAAGCTACTGGCGCAAATCGCGACCACGTCTCATGATCCTGAAACCGCTGCAGAAACCGTAGTTATATGAACTACGAACTTTCCTCGTAGTTATATGAAATTCAACACTGCTCCCATCAAGTGCTACCTGTTAATAGACTACTGTCAAATTTTGAGCAAGTTCCGTCATTTAGTTTGCGTTTAACAGCTGTTCAAAATATACAACCTCGTGCATTTTTTTTAGAATGGAAAAAAGTGAATTTCGAGTTCTCATTAAACATTATTTTTTGCGAGAAAAAACCGTCAATCACACCAAGGCGAAGCTTGATAAATATTATGGGGACTCTGCACCTTCGATGTCAATGGTAAAAAAGTGGTTTACTGAGTTTCGTTGTGGTCGCAGAAGTACAAATGACGTTGAACGTTCTGGACGGCCAATTGAGGTCAATACACCCGAAAATGTCGAAAAAAATCCACGATATGCTGTTGGCCGATCAAAGAGTAAAAGTGCGTGAGAGTGCTGATGCCATGGACATTTCATAGGGGTGTGTGGTTTCAATTTTAAATGATCAGTTGGGTTTAAGAAAGCTGTCTGCAAGATGGGTGCCGTGCGTTATTGCTCTCAATTGACCATAAACGCACGGGTCACACGTGTGTAGTCTCAATGGTAAAATTCCATGAATTGGGCTACGAATTGGTACCTCATCCGCTATATTCTCCAGATTTAGCCTCAGTGCCTATTTCCTATGTCCAAACCTAAAGAAATGGCTGGATGGGAAGATATTTAGCTCCAACGATGATATAATTGTTCCAACAAATGCCTATTTTATGGACCTCGAAAAATCCTATTTTTTGAAAGCGATACAAAAATTGGAGAAACGTTGGACTAAGTGAATAGGGGCGTTTTTCTCGTAACCTATATAAGTTAACATCAACTGTTACGAAAAAAACGTATAGACGTTGAGTATATTCAACTTGACTTCCTCCTATAATTTTTCATTTTTATTTGTCAATTTGTTGATTTAAAAGTCAAAACCAAAGCAAAATACTAACGAAAACAATGTAATATATGAGGTGGTTATTCTGCATTGACATTGCAGCAAATTTTTTTCATTTGGAAATTTCGAATAAATTAACTTATGAATACAGTATTGAAAAGCAGATGTTTGGCTATACGAAATATTCAAATATGAGATTTCGATTGCAATTGTTCAGGACTTTAATGCTATATTGGTGTAAAACACTATTTAGAAATAAAACAATCATAGTAAATGCGCAACTGCTCGGTAGTTGGCAGATGTAAAAACAAAACCAACATATACGACTCGAGAGCACGGGCAAATAATAAAACAAAAAAGGCGTCCCCGAGAAAGCCGTGTGCTCTTTAACGTATCAAATCGTGCCCGGGAGCGAGCAGCTAGCATGCAGGAAGCGAGATGTAAAACGCTATTCTATAGAGAGGTTAGAGAAAGTGGAGTGAAGTAATGAATGTGGATCGGTGTGCTATTTATTCACAAAGTACACAAAAAGTACCAGAAACTACATACATGATTTATATGTACATAAAAGTACAAACAATTCACTACAAAGTACATATCAAGTTCAATAAAGTGCATGAAATCCACCAGAAAGTACATCAATATAGTCAAAAATTTACAAAAACTACACAAAATGTACCAAAAGTACGTAAGAAGTACCAAAAAATGTCATCCATTGTACCATAAATGCACCAAAAATTACTCTAAGTGTAGTGATTTGTGCGTAAACTACACGAAAAAACTGCATAAAGGTCCTCAAATGTGTACCAAAAAGTACACAAAGTGTATCAAAAAAATACATTGCCAGTAGACAGAGCCGAAGGTGTTCTTGTGAATGTTGTCGAGTTATGGTTAGGTATAGGCTTCCTTCTTCACTTTACTTCCTTTTAGTTTTGCATTAGTTGTTTGGTCTCGAGTATTGTCTTAGAATCCTTATTCTTGAAGAAGAAAAAACCAATAATATTTTATACAACTGTTTAAATATTTTGATAAAAAAAATTAACTACCCCTTATATTTACATCATAATTTTCGAAACGTCTTGGAAATACAAGGAATGAAATGACATACATTTTATATTTTCCATACAACAAAGTCGAACTTGGTAACACTTTTATCGGGGTTATTCTCAACTTCTAAAATTATACATGTTAACGTGCAGGTTTTTATTTTGTATGAGTTAACGTGTATAAGCTACGAAAAAAACGCCCCTTATGTTGAAAAATAAATTTTAATTTTGGAAAAAAACCTGACCGGACTTAGTGATCCGCCTAGTATATACTAGTTAGCTCCAACACGCTTAATGGATCTTTGGATCCTATATGGATCTTTAAGAAAAGATACATTTTGAAAAATGATAAAGTTTTTTTTACGAAAATTTTTATTTTATAGAATGTAGTTTTTTAGAGTAAATTTTTAGGTCCTTTTTGTAAGAATGTGTATTATATTTTCCCGAAAACGTTCTTTTTAAAAGAGAGGTACTTCTTTTATTAAAAGCTAATGTTTTTTTAAGAAAAGGTAATATTTTTAAGAAGAAGTACATTTTGTAAGAAAATGCCATAAAAGTATGATTTTTTTTTTAAAGAAGTACTTTTTTTTAAGAATAGACACTATAAAGCATTGGTACTCTTTTCAGGAAAAGATAATTTTATTTTAAAAAAATTACTTATTTTCGAAAACGTTAATTATCTAAAAAAAAGAAAAAGCGTTATTTTATTTTTAAAAAAATTTACTTTTAAGAAAATGATTTTTTGTAGGAAAAGGTATTTTTTTAAAGAGAAGGTATTTTTTTGAAGAAAATTTTATTTTTTTAAGGAATGTGAATTTTTTTGGAATTGGTTCTTTTTTCAAGGATCGGTGAATTTTTAAGAGTAGGTACTTATCTAAAGAAAAGTTTTTTTGTTTCACAAAAAGGTACTCTTTAACGAAAACATAGTTTTTTACGAAAAGACAATTTGATGCAAGAAAATTTACTTTTTTACTTCTACTTCTTTTAAAATAAATTACTTTTTTTAAGAAAAGGTACTTTTTGTAAAAAAATTTACTTTTTTTAAGCAACGGTATTTCTTTAAGATAGGCATTGTTTTAAGAAAAGATACTTTGTTGTAGAATATGAAGAGGTATTTTTTTGAGAAAATTTACGTTTTTAAGAAGAGGCACTTATTTAAGGAAATGTTCTTTTTTTAAACTTCTCTCACTTAGGCTTTTCCAAATTTACTTTTTATTGGGATCAAAACTACAATATAAGTATATACTAAATATTGGTTACAGGCTCCATCTAGACAACTTCCCATTAAACAAGAAATTTCCCAATATATGTAAGACATCTAGTTAGTCTAGGCACAAACCAAAGCAAAAGTTATCAATATAGTTGATAATAGTGGGTCGTAGCATAATAGTCTTAATAAATAATCAATATTCTTCGAGCTCGAGGTCAGTTTTGCTGTGGTTGTATTTATTTTCCGCGATATTTCGCTACTCCATTGTGTAGCATCATCAGGAGGTATAAACAATAAGTAACCAATATTTAATATTTGATTATTTATTGATAAAGAAAAGGTCGAACAACAGAATAAAAATATAATAGTGTTAAAACAAAAGTTGTTTCATTTTTTTTCATGCGATAAGGAACCTCGCTCCAAAAAGTTTTTCCCATTACATCCCATTAAAAGACTGGGGAGAGATTCTCACAATCGCAGAGCTCCGCGCTTTCAAGTTTTACACTCATTGAGTGGCAACTACAATTTTCGCCGATTCAGCACTGTATTTTGAGAAGCTTTTTCATGGCTAAGTACACGATAGTATCGCCATCACCAAACGAGGTGACAGTCAACAAAAGAAATATAATGTGGTCAGAGCAGAGATCGAACCCACATTCTCGTGTACAAGAGCCGCGCACACTAACCATTGCACAACCTACAGTGACACCAAAATCTCTCAATTGAAAGAATGCAAATATGGTTATAACTCGGAAACGGAGCATACAATGGTCAAACGGCTTGAATACTTGGCAGCCGATATATTGCAATTTTAAAGCAGGCGGAGAGCCGTCCGATTAAAATTTGGCAACCAGCTCGCTCGCCAGCTAATACGAACTCTGGTTTATGCTAACATTTGAGTGCAGACAGCTGTTCAAATAGTTTTGTCAAGTTAATGGAATGTTATGCCTATGTATCTATACGTAGTGGTTTGTACGCAATTTGGTTGTGGTCTCTTCATAATAAGGTTGATGAATCCGCTAAGTATAGAACATTCTGGAAAATACTGGTTGTTTGCGGCAAAGACTAAATGGCTTGTTATGCATACACGCAGAAAAATCTGTCTTTTTATGTTGTTTGGATGCAACTATAACGTGTTTGCAGCTTGTCCCAAATATAGTATACTCGTGTCCAAACACATTATCTTTGCTTTTCCAAAATACATGTTTGAGACACAATGATCAATAGGTTATAATATATGTTTATGTAATCCAATTGTGGCTTTGGTTGATGAAAACTGCTGCAAACAAACACGTGACAGACAACAAAGAAACACAAAAGTAGCAGATGTTACTTACCTGCAATATGTTACTGCAGCGGTTTTTTCGGCGTGTAGTTACGAGCGCTATTATTTCGCAGCTGGCTGTGCTTTTCAAGACGGTCTGATTTTAGATCATAACCAGTACGCATCATGGAGTAATAGCGAAAGTGTTATAACTGTTTGAATGTTCTTGTCGAATATTGAATTGATGAGTTTGTTCATTATCACGCTGAAAAATCTGTCCTTTTTTGTTGTTTGGATGCAAAGAAAATTGTAGCTTTTTGCAAATATACTATACTTGTGCCCAAACACGTTGTACTCCCTATTCAATATAACATGTTTGAGACACAATGATTCATAGGGTATAATCTCTGTTTTTGAGATCCCAATGTGGGTTTTTTTGTTGAAACCGCTAAAAACAAATACAAGACAGACAACAAAGAACAAAACAACCAGCAGATCTTCAATTCGTGAAAGCAGTGCTTGCAAACATGTACATGTTTCCACCAATATGTTGCCGGGCCGATATTTTTCAACGTGTAGAAAATTGAACTGAAGTGCTACATATTTGTGGAAGAATCGAGATGGTGTTATGACTTCCCTTACTCACGGAAGGTTGATGAATTCGCTAACTATAGAGCATTCTAGAAAGTATTCCATGGTTATGCAAGCGACTAGGGTAGCATATTATGGAGGGTTGTCAGTGCTATGAATATATAGCGGGTGGCGCTTTTCGATTCAGACTAACTTGAAACCGCGAACTGTAGTTATTATCGGGTTATACTGAAAGTGTAATGGTGATACGTCTTTCACCACAATAAGGTTGATGTATTCGCTAAGTGTGGAGCATTCTGGAGAGTCCTACATGTTTCCTGAATGAGATTAGATGACACGTTATGGTAGGTTAGTAGTGCTGTAAATACACAGCTGGGGATGCTTTTAGAATAGTAAAGATACTTTAGAGTGACCCGGATGGTAACAAGAACAGACGGATGATGAAGTTAGACAAACTGGAACTGAGTCGGTTCTTGCATACATGTGTCCTGGCGGGACACTCAACTCTGCCGGCACATATGCACAAAATAGAGGTAGCCGATGCACATGAAAGTAGGAATGCAGGGCATGAGACGCATGCGTATCGATGGAACACTTTCTCTGTTATTATCCCGCTTTTGCAGGTCTAAAACTACAATACCTCTCTGATAACATATAACCCAGTTTTAAATTTGTCAGGATTGACAAGGAAAAATTAGAAAAGACCCGTTTGAATTTCTGGATTTTTCTATGGACTACAAAGAGCGCACAACAGTCATACCTAACGACTTAAGGGTATATCAAGGAATTGGGTATGAGACGAAGGATATTTTGGGAATATTTAAAATTTTTTTAATCGTCGTAAACATTTTGGTTATGTTTTGGGTATAATTGTGTTCTTTCGATTTTTTTTCTCTTTAGGCGTTTTTTGATTATTCCGTTTTTCGGAAGAGTTTTCCTGTCTAACGGTATTCAAGCCTTTTGGCTTTAATACAACTATTTGAACCACTGTTCACCGCTTAGCTACTAGAGGTCCTAATACGGCCACCGATGTCTTAGATGCAGCTTTTAGTGCTGCTGCTTTGCCTGATCAAAGTACTACACGCGTTCATTTTTTGTTGCCGTTTAATAATATTGGGAATATTGGTGGAAAACTACTCCACTCCCTGGCATATACATAAAACCAAGAGGGAAACAGTAGCACAGCTGCGCATAATTCGCTGATTTTGTAAATTTTTGGGTAAAATGGTATTCGCACAAATACAGCGGCCAGAACACACACAAACACGCGCCCGTTTACATTCACTCACTGGTGGCAAACTGTGGAACCAATAATAGTTTTTCATGGATTTTGTAGTTTTTTTTATTTCACCAGTTCTAGGGGTTTTTTAAGGAAGATATGCTTATGACGCGAAAGTTTACAATCCAAGCAGAGGAAGGAGAAAAACGCAAAACAGCTGGGAAAATGTTCTTCTCGAATTCTGTGGAAGGTAGCGTCTAACGGGGTGGGTGTAGTAAGTTGAGCCAAAAAAAATGCATTACGTTAGCTTTGAATGCAAGTAACTATTCAATCATCCTATAAATTAAGAAAAGGTTATTTGAAAAATGTTTTATTCAGTCTAGATATACACGCTGACAAATAACGGCCTCTAACATATTTTCCCAAACATATTATGCAGGAACCATTTATATGTTTGGAACACACTTCAAACATTCATATGTTTGCAAGTCCCAAACTTACTTGTATTTAAATGCAAACAGTATCATGTTTACTCACAAACATGTATGCTTTTACGAGGAAAAATATGCGTTCTTCATCCCAAACATCCATATACTTACGTGGAAGCATTCGCGTGTTTCCCCCAAACCTACATATACTTACGTGGAAACATGTGCGAATTTCCTCCCAAATATAATAATATTTAGAGACGAAGTATTCTTCGATTTCAATATATATTTATTATTTATTATAATTAATTTTAACAATATAAATCCACATTTATAAATAATTAAAACAAAAAATTAATAGATTTAAAACGGCCCTTTTTCACATTTATTTGCATTGAATGCATTATTTGAGTTTTTAAATGAAATGAGAATCTGTTGTTCTTTTGTTTCTCCTTCCTTTGTTGTCTCTCACGTTTTTTTTTTCAGAAGGTTTCAGCTATGCGTTGGTTATCACTATGCATTGGTATACAAACAAGATATTTGTTTACAAATCAAGTTCATGCCAGCCAACCGTGGATTAATTACTTGTGTTTCTTTATTACACTCATTTAACAAATGGTCCGCCGTTCCGATTAATACATTTACAGATGCTTCAGTAAAGATCTTGAGCCTCGAAAATTAAATAATATATATGCATCCCAATTACATACTGACTTACTTAGGTAGCCTCAAGCAACCCAGACGGATCAAAGGCCTGACAAAACGAGGATAACATATTTCTCTAAGCAATATTCCACCTAGTCTTCCTAGCGAAGTCTCAGACGTCCTATTTTTTGATGCCCCTCGAGTAGAATACCTTTCACGTCTTAGAATACCTTTCGCACTGATTCATTCTGATCCATTCGACTGACATGATCTAGGCCGTTTACGCTATTTGGATTTACATAACTACGTCGACGTCGGGATGCAGATTATACAGCTTGTGGTTCATCCGTCAACGACACTTGCCGATTTCTATTATAGGACCATATATTTTTCGCAGCATTTTTCTCGCGAAGCCTTCCAGTCATGTTTAGTCAGCGTGCGATTTGAACCAGAATTCTGCGCCATAAAGCAAGAGAAGTTATACGAGAGTTTGACATAGATGGATCTTCGTTTCTCAAGAGAGGGTCGTTTCTCTGAAGTGCTTGCTTAGCCCGAAATAAAACCTGCAAAATACTCCGTCCGAGCACAATTCTCCGTTTGATTTCTAGGCTGGCGTTATTGCCTCTATTCACGGCAGATCCGAGGTAAATAAATTTCTCAACTACCTCAAAATTATAACGATTAAATTTCTCCACTACCTCACAATTAAAGCGATTATCAACGATCACCATTTCTTCCAATCGGGTAGGTGTTCTTCTTGTCGAACCCATTAATTTTTTTCCCGTCCTCGTATACTGCCAAACTCACTTTTGCTGATTCCTTCTCAATTCTCGGAAGTACTGCAGTAAATTTTCGAAGATTTCGCCCAATGCTGTCTAAATCATCAGCATACGCGAGCAGCTTGTTGCTTTTGCTGCTGATAGTTTGATTCGTATTGACTGTAGCTTTTCTAACTATGATCTCGATTGATATGTTGAAGAGATCTCGTAGTACTAAATGGTTCACTAAGATCTTTACCAATCATGACTGAGGATTTCGTGTCAGTCACGGTCATTCTATAAAGGAGTGTCAGTCAGCTTAGCAGGGATACCAAGCTCCACCATAGCTTAGTAGAGTTTTCCCGGTATCGGGCTGTTGAATGCAGCTTTATAATCTACAACGAGGTGGTAGGTTGGTAGGTGGTAGGTTTCTCCAGGATTTTTCGTAATGTGAATATTTGGTCGATGGTTGATTTTCCACTGCACTGATAAGTTCGGATCAGGGCCAACGGCTTTAGTCTTTCACACAGAACGCTCTAGAGGACGTTGTATGCGATGGCTTAAAGGCTTATACCGCAATTGTTCCCACATATACTCGGGTCGCCTTTTTGCAACCAGGCCACAGTATGCTGACTTCAATAGTCGGGCATGGATTCGTCTAGCCAGATTTCGCACATAAGCTGATTTATGCACCTTCCCAACTCATACCCACCAGCCCTAAATAGCTCCGCCGGTAGTCCAACTTCACTAGATGTTCTTAAGCCAGGAAATTGCAGTTCAAACTCCGCTATGGCTAGGATGGGTCAGTAATGCCGTTCAAATGTCCTGGGACAAGTTAAGCAGAGAACTGATATCTTCATATATCCAACATGCTCTACATATCTGCGACAAAATTCCCATCCTTATCTCCACAAAAGGGGGCCCTTATCCATTTGCGTTCGTTTGGCTCGGTACTTTTCGATAGAATTTACGGGTCTCGTTCGTCCTTCTGCAAGATTCTTCTTAAACAAACAGGTTGCCTTTCTCCTCTTCTCCTTATACCACGCTGTCGCGGATCCCTGTGCCACTGACTTAAGCATTGCCATACGCGCAGCTTTCTTTTCATCATATACCATGTAACTCTCTTCATGGTACCATGATTTGGCTTTAAGTGGTTTTTTTATTACCAAGTACGGTCTCTGCAGCAGTTTTCATAGAGTGGCAAAGTCTCAAGATAATCAAGCAGGGGTGCGTTCTACGCCAGTGGACGAAACACTTATCAACCCTGCTCATAAATAGTACACCCGCACGACACTTGCCATCTCTACTCAATGGCAGGGGGTAACATTACGGTTCAGAGAAAACTGCGAGCTTGGATGTGAACCATTTTATATGTCAGGTAGTAGTTTACCTACGTAGTCCAAACATGTTTGAAGTTAGGGTTGGTGGTCAGTCTACTGCGAAGTTCATTGCTAATTTAAGGAAAGCATACCGGATCGTAATGGATATTCTAAGAACTGGTCCAAATTGTTATTTTCAGATCTATAAGAAACTTTCGTGTATAAAGGTCACTGCACGTTTGTTTCATGAAGTCTTCACTCTTCCTGAGTACAGATCCTTTGATATTATGAAGGGTTAACCCCTCGTATGTTCTGCGACTCATGGGCGTTAGACATTTAGTTTGCAACAGGTTTCCTCTTCCTAACTCCTGCACCATTGTTTTAAAAGGGTCTTACTGTGTGATAGTAATGTATCTTTGTTATTGCGAAGACATTACCACGTATCGGTTCTACCTCTTTCTTGTATTCGTTTGCGAATAGTTTCCTCTAGGTGTGTACTAGACATATGCACAAGACGTCTTGAATGGCCATTGAAGACACTGGCTTGTTTGCAAGACATGTACTGTAGCCAAGTTGCGGCAACCAAATACTTCAGTGTTCTGAAAAACAGCATTCGTGTACGTGTGGGACGAAGCTGTAGAACACAAAATCACAATTCTACTACTTCTACTTCGCTCCACGTCGGATTGTGTTTCTGTGCACATACACATACGCACAAACACGAATGCTTTGTCGACAGTACCCAAAAGTACTTAGGGGTCGTAACTTCGTTACATTACAGGTGTTGAAAAACCATTCAAGACGTCTTGTGCAGATGTCAAGACATCTTATACAGATGTCTAGAGAGTACTGAACCTTTTTTACGAATACTTTACTCATTTTGGTTACTGATACGTTGTTATAGGAATGATTTAGTTTCTGTGAGTGCTACCCTTTTGTTGTAAGAACGTTCGTGGCCACTGCACCTTTGTTTTTACGAAGGCTTTACACCTCGTGGGTTCTGCGCCTTTGTTGTACGAAGATTTTGATTCTAGTGAGCACTGCATCTTCGGTTTGCGAAGGTTTTCCTGTTCGTGAGTACCGCATCTTTAATTGTGCGAAGACTTTGCTATTCGTGAGTCCTACACCAGTGTTTCTTCCCTTGTTTCTACTAATCTTGTTTCCTTGTCTCGACGATTATCACCAGAAAAGCGGAAACTGCCGAATTCAGACTGCAAAGCGGAAACATACACGGAATATGGTTTCCCATTACATCCCATGAAAGAATTGGGGAGAGTTTCTCACATAGAGTGAGCTGAGGGCTATCTGCTTTTATACTCACTAATTGAGACATACATTTTTACACCCATTCCGAACGGTATTTTGAGAAATTTGTTCATGTTCAATTTGGAGGTGGCCGTCGCCGAAGGTAATATAAGGTGTTCGAAGCAGGGATCGAACCCAAGATCTTATGTACAAAAGGCTCGCACACTAACCATTGCACCACTGACGGTCATTTATTTGCAATTACCGAACCAGAAATCCGATCTCGCTAACAACCATTTCCCCCCGCTTATTTCAAATGTCGACACTTCTATAGTGATCGATTTAATACTTGCGAATATCGTGCCCGTACCTGATGCTGATCACTGTTTTCCTGGAGAATAGCTCCTGATTCACCGACGGCGAACCTGTTACCCGAATCCACCGATTATATCCGCTTACGTTAGGGCTATTCAAATACCGACCTTCATGTAGAGCTCGACAATTTGTAGTCTGCGGCCATCATCTGCAACCACCTTACCTCATACTACGGATGCAAAATGCAAAAGTCGCAATTCATTGGCTTCCGATTACATATCGTGAAGGGATTAGGAAGAGCTTCTCACAACCCGTGGCCCAGAATGATGCAATAATCCTGACAGGAAATAGGGATTTCTCTAGTCAAGTAAAAATATCACATTGTTTGGTGTTTTGCCAACAAAACTTGCGATTAAAAGAACTTGAATATCAAATAGGGTGGCAATCACAATTTTTTTTCAATAAATGTCAGTGTTTTTGAATCAAATTATCTTGTATCAAATCATATCTGCGCCAGATGTCTTGTATGGTCATTCAAGACATTTGCTTTTTTTTCAAGTCATGTACAACCAAAAA
The DNA here is from genome assembly GCA_963931995.1 of Phaonia tiefii. NCBI lineage: Eukaryota > Metazoa > Arthropoda > Insecta > Diptera > Muscidae > Phaonia > Phaonia tiefii. The sequence goes on from OZ008369.1 coordinate 38,636,405, forward strand.
CTTCGGGGTACTGTCGGCAAACCATTCGTTTATATTTTTATGTGTTTGTCCCAACAACACAATATGATGCGAAGCGACGTAGTAGTATTGGGTCTTTGTGCTCTACAGCTTCACACATAAACACGAGTGAATTTTTTCAGAACACTGAGGTACTTGGTTGCCGCAACTTCGATACAGTGAATGTCTTGAAAAGAAAAACAAATGTCTTGCATGGGCATTCAAGACGTCTTGTGCAGACGTCTGCTGTGTTAATTAAATTAAATCACAGGTCCCTTTTAGTTCCGAACATTATTTTTCATTTCTGAAATTAGATGCAACAATATGTTGAGCGCATTTTTTTTGAGTAGACATATGACTATAGCTACCGTGATGTGGCCATCGGTGGTGCAATGGGTAGTGTGCGCGGCTCTTGTATAAGAGAACGTAAGTTCGATCCCTGCTCTGACCACCTTACATTTTTTTTCGATGACCGTCATCGCGCTTAGTGATGGTGACACTATCGAGTACTTAGTCATAAAAGGGTTTCTCAAAAATACCGGTCGTAACCGGTGGGAAACTGAAGGTCTCAATCAGTGAGGGTAAAACTAGAAAGCGCTTAGCTGCCAGGTTGGGAAACCATTTTCGTGGGTTTGATCCCTGCTCTGATCAACTTTCATATCATTCCACGACGGTCACCTCGCTTTGTGATGGCGACGCTATCGAAAAAGGTTCTCAAAATACTATTCAGAACAAGTGTAAAACAGTAGGTCCCAATCAGGAAGTGTAAAACTTAAAAGCGCACAGCTTATTGGTTGTGCGAAGCTTTCCCTAATCTCTTCATGGTATGTAATGAGAAAGCAAGCAAGTTGATGTATGCAATACTGAAATCCTGAGGTGCTGAACAAATACATTAATCATTTTGGAATCCATATCTTTCAGCTGGTCTCCATCGTTCTTAGTTTACGTTTATGTGAGAACCAGTCGAACTCCCACGTGAAGGTAGACGACCACCTCGCCCCAATGTCGAGTCATTATCTACCACCATCGCTTCTATATCTCCAACTTGTTCAACGTTACTGCCCAACTCCTGTTGGTTTCACGTCTTTCGAGCAAACACCGAATATTGATTATCTCCCCATTGAAGGGATCTTGAATTGTTTTCGTGATTTATCTTTCAACTTTGAACTATTAATTGTGAATTAAATAAAATGTGGGAGACATTATTAGTTTCCTAATCTGGGAAATATACACTATTTCAATTCGTAAAGTTTTGGTGCAATGTCGGCGTCGGTGGTGCGATGGTTAGTGTTCGCGCCTCTTGTATAGGAGATCCTGGGTTCGATTCCTGCTCCGACCACCTTAACAAATTTCTTTCGACAACGGTCACCTCGCTTAGCGACGGCGACACTATCGAGTACTTAGCCATGCAAAAGCTTCTCAAAATACCGTTCGGAACCGGTGTAAAACTGTAGGTCCCAATCAGTGAGAATAAAACTATAAAGCGCACAGCTCACTGGTTGTGAGAAGTTCTCCCTAATTCCTTCATGGGATGTAATGGTAAACCATTTATTTATTAAAGTTTTCTGGGTCCCTACAACGACTCTGGAAACGAGTAAGACTCTTCCATGTTATAACCTTCATGCAAGCTCCAGAAGAGAGCCATATATGTATTCGACGCAGAGCTGCCGGTCCCTCTTTCTCCCATTTCCTTTAGACGATGGATATATCTACCGTCGTCATGCCTGCTCCATTTGGACTCTTAATCACAGCTTACATATCAGGAAATACCACTCTAAACTACCACTGGTTTAGCCTTCTCAAACCTTTCGATATCACATTTACCTCTGCTTAAAAATTATGAATGACTTTAAGTGTTTGAGAGTAATTATCATACCACACCCCGTTTTCAAAATACAAAGAAACCTATAACAAAATTCCCAATAACTGAAAAAAGATACAACGGAAAAGAAATTTAAAAATGCATCAGTACCTCTTGCAGCCAAAGTTTTTGTTGGTTAGATTTAGGATTTTTGTTTTCGGGGAGAATGTATTCTACGGTTTGTGGGTCCCTCCAACTAACTACCTTGCACAATGCTCCCCACTTTCCTTAGCAATCAGTTAGCTAAGCTAACAACCAAAATGAAGCAACCAACTGCAACAAAATGGCCATAACAACCATTCTACCAGTAAACCAACCAACCGACCAACCAACCAACCAACTATTCCATATTGCAATTTGTTCAAATTACCATTTTTGGCAATTGCAACCAAAACTAATCGAATTACAATATGCTAAGTGCCAAGAAGGTCAGTTGAAACCATTCAAATGAAATTGAGAATACACAGTGATAGACCAACTGCAGCAGCAGCAGCAAAGGCAGCAGTAGCATTAGCCCCCATATCCCATACCACAGATTCGAATGCGAATCCGAGAACAAATGCCCACTCTTGCGAACACATTTCCTTACTGTATCACAAGGAACAACGTACGTGTAACGACAAACGAATCTTTACATGATTTCAAATGGGAATATTTCCTATGATCGAACGCAATAGTTGCATATCCCCCCAGTGGATGTCCGACCATATGACCATATGGCTTTGTGATGTTTTTGGACACAAACAAATTCCTTAAGGAAAAAATGGAATTTATACTTTAATTACATACTTTGTCTTTTGGAAAGGAGGACATGGGAGAAAGAGGTAGCAGTTCAAAAGTATACAACTTGTAATGTTTGGAAAATGAATGTCATATGTGTACGAGTCCCCCATTACCTTTACTAATCCACTTCTGCGAAATAGATAATCTTCGTTCTAGAAGCAGTGGCAACACAAATTTTGCATTCTAATCTTCATGGTGATCCCTGCTAATCCATCAAGAATCTTTTTTCCAATTACCTTCAATCCTTATAGTGTCTTATACTGCATTTACAATGCGTCATGGTCGGAGTCGGTCATAAAGCGGTGCTCTGAGGTGCTCCCAAGATTTCTATATTTGTCGACTGCTACACTCGGAGAATTAATTGTTTGAAGAGAGTTTGCAGCAAACATACATTCGGCTGTTGCCACCGAATTGAGTTGCCACCACACGCTGAATAATATGTATTTTTGTTGTTGTTTGTGTTTGCTATTCAATATTACATGTTTGAGACACAATGATTAATATGCTTGCGACCAACATATATTTATGTTTGTGACGCAAATTCTGCTGTGTTTGTTGCACTGTATATGCTCTCTCGTGAAAATAAAAGAGGGACAACGAGAGAGTCTATCTCGTAAGTGTGGATCTGTATTTTTGCATTATTCTCTCAGTCAGTGAATCATAAATATTCCTGAATCATAAATATTCCTGAATATTCATAAATATTCCTGTGCGTGTAAATTGCAGATGAAGGGTTTCATATTTTGCCTGATGTATTGCGTTTTAGTTTCATGTATTCAGTCGTCAATAGTTCATCGGACAGAGGATATTAGAAGCGCTTGATCAGTGAAAAAAGAATAAACGATGTCTCGGACGGTTAAATGGTTTGTGATGTTACTTTGGCTTTTGTGTATGTGTTTCGTGTATATGTATGTGTGCTACCAAAGTATGGAGAGGGCAACAACGTGAAGCCCTTTGTCTGTCCGAGCCTCTACTGAGAAAATCGGAACGGCGGACCAATTTGTGAAATAAGTACAATAAAACAACACAAGTAATTAATCCAGGCTTGGCTTGCATGAACTAGATTTGTATATTGTTTTTGGGTACCAACACCTAGTGATAAATAACGTATATCTGAAACCTTCTGAAAACAAAAACGTGCGAGATAACAAAGAAAGGATAAGCAGAAGAACAGCAGATTCCCATTTCATGAAAAAACAAATACAAACAAAGTATTCAGTGCAAGTAAATGTAAAAAGGACCATTTTAAGTCTATTAATTGTTTGTATTAATTATTTATAAATGTGGATTTATATTGATAAAATTAATCATAGTAAATAACACATATATACTGAAATGGAAGAATAATTCGTTTCTAAATATTATTATATTTGGGAGAAAGTTCGCATGTATATGTAGGTTTGGGGGAAACACACGAATACATCCACGTAAGTGTATGGATGTTTGGGATTACGAACGCATATGTTTCCACGTAAAAGCATACATGTTTGCCAGTAAACATGATACTGTTTGCATTTAAATTCAAGTAAGTTTGGGACTTGCAAACATACGAATGCTTGAAGTATGTTCCAAACATATACATGGTCCCTGCAGAACATGTTTTGTAAAAAACTGAGGTTGTCAAGGCCGTTTTTGTCGCCATAATTGAAATTCAGATAAACATCTTCGCTTCATGATTGATTCGGTTATGACAAGCGAAAATTAAATTATATTTATAATACATTTTCTATAATTTCGGTAGCACCAACCGTATTTAGAATTGTTTCGGTAGCAACGACCGAAACTGATTCCAAATTCGGTGGCATCTTGCTCAATGCCTGAGGTAGTTTTTCTAATGCGTGGAATTAAAAAAGGTTCTGGAGGAGCTTTCTCGTCTGCTACATAACTTTCTCATCCTCTAATACCGTGCGGGTATTTTCCCTACGTGTCGGAAGGTAGGACATGGGATTGACCTTGGAAATGGAAAGTTTATAATATCCATTCACTTTGGGAGTGGCCAGAAATGATTCCATTTTTGTACCTTTTCTTAAAAAATTACATTTTCGTACAACAAATTACCTCTTCTTAAAAAACTACCTTGTCTTTAAAGAGTACCTTTGTTGTGAAACAAAATAACTTTTCTTGAGAAAAGTACCTTCTCTTAAAAATGTACATATTCGTGAAAAAAAGGACCAATTCGAAAGAAATGCCATTTCTTAAAAAGAACATTTCTTCAAAAAAATAATAAAATAACCCTTTCCTATAAAAAATCCTTTTACTCGAAGTACCTTTTCTTAAAAATAAAATAATACCTTTTCTTTCATTTTCTTGAGATGAGTAGCCTTTCTGAAAATATCTAAATTTTCTTAAAAAATAGCCTTTTCTGAAAAAGAGTACCACTTCTTTGTATAAAAAATGTATACTCTTATGGCTTTTTCTTACAAAATTTACTTCATCTTGAATACAGTACCTTTCCTTCAAAAAACATTAGCTGCTAATAAAAAGAAGTATCTCTCTTTAAAATAGGACCTTTTGGAGAAAATATAATACATTTCTTACAAAGGGACCTAAAAATATACTTTAAAAAAACATTCTATAAAACAAAATTATTTTATTTTATTTATTAATTTCAATAAACAAGCCTTTAAGGCCAAACAAGGTTACAAAAATGTTTCCTAAAAAAAGTTTATCATTATTCAGTACTTTCCATTATTGTTATTTGATTTCACTGTGACACATAGGAAAGGAAATTGTTTCGGGCCTCAACAACACCAAAAAATTGTGAAAGTACGTGGGCGATGTATTACAAAACCCCGCTCGAGATTGCCCTTGTACGTAACAATTTTTTTTCTACAGGCCTAAGAAAATTTTGGATTAGGGCCCTATTTCAGATTTTACTTCAATAAATACTACACAGCTTGAAATATTGCATTACAACCTTTGACATAATTGTAGCTATTTTCACATTTCGCAATTGCCTCTAATATATTTCTAAGGAAAATTACACTGTTAATAAATTATTTCATGAAACGTCATAAAAAATTTCACATATTTAATTTGTTTGACATTTCTTGCCTAACGGTAAGTAAATTGCGATAGCTGTCTTCAAAAGAATTATAGCTCACAAATTTCTTGATAACTTTTCTAAATGCACTAATAAATAATATCTATATTTAGAGCTCCACAAATGCTGCGTTTAGCTTAATATACTTAACAACATTGGAAAATATAAAGGGTGTTTTTTCAAGCCCGATAGAACTTGAAATTGTAAAAAATAACACAAAAAATTAAATTTTAATAAAAAAATTTCTATTATTTGTTTCAGTATACTCTGGCAAATCATCATGAATAGACTCACGCTTGAACAACGCTGCCAAATTATCCAAATTTACTTTGAAACTCAGTTGGAAACTGACCCGTTGCTTTATCGCCAAATTGTGTTCAGCGATGAGGCTCATTTTTGGCTAAACGGGTTTGTTAATAAGCAAAGTTGCCATATATGGAGTGAGACCAATCCACAAGAGACCCTCCAGACTCCATTACATCCAGAAAAATGCACCGTTTGGTGCGGCTTACACGCTGGTGGCATCATCGGACCTTATTTCTTTAAAAATGAGGCCGGAGCTCGCGTTACGGTCAATGGAGCTCGTTACCGCACCATGATCAATGATTTTCTGTTTGAAAATATGGATGACATTGATCCAGACGAGATGTGGATGGCGCTACGTGCCATACGGCGATCGCAACCATCGACTTATTGAAATCAAAATTTGGCGATAAGTTGATTTCGAGAAATGGACCTGTCAATTGGCCTCCAAGGTCGTGCGATTTGACACCTCTCGATTATTTCCTGTGGGGCTACGTGAAGGCACTGGTTTATGCTGATAAACCAACAACAATTGACGCCTTGGAGGCCAACATTGTTCGTGTTCTTCGTGATATACGGCCAGCAGTGCTCGAAAAAGTGGCCAAAAATTGGACGTCCAGAATGCGCTTCGTCAAGAACAGCCGCGGTGCCCGTATGCCCGAAATCATTTTCAAGTGTTAATGCCACGTATTGGTCTTTCGCATAAAAAAAAGCTTTATTAAAATTTAATTTTTTGTGTTATTTTTTTTTACAATTTGAAGTTCTATCGGGCTTGAAAAAATACCCTTTATTTTGAGTTCCAAAAATGATTGTACCAATTTAGAAATTTTAAATTTTCATCATTTTGTACAACATTTTAGGACGTTGATGTATTCGACAATTTTGTCGAAAGCCTTAAGTTGTACAAATTTGGAGAACATTAGTCGTGTTTTGGTTACAAGCAAGCGATTATCGCTTGCTAAGTTGAAAGAAAACAGATATTTAGCGATAAGTGATTTTATTCAAAAATATGAAAAAGGGTTGAAAACGGTAAAAGATGTCAAAAAAAAATTTCTCTAAACTTAGCGAAAATGATTCGCGTCGCTAAGTTCACGCTAAGTCCTCGCTAAGTGCTTCATACAAAACAAGCGATTATATAAGCAGGCGGTGTAACCAAAACACGCTTATTATTACATTGCTGTGTTAATACGATAGTCTAGGAATTATAAGCGAAAACTTAAAAAAATTTAAATTTCTGAATTGGTACAATCCACAATCCACAAACTGTCATTTCTGTTCATTAGTGTATTTGACAATATTGTTAAGAATATGAAGCACTATAACTTTTTACAAGATATCATTTTGCAATTTCTTTAATATTGAATACATATAGGTGAACATTTAAAGAATATGGTCAAACGCAGCATTTCTACACCCATTATGGAGCTCGAAATATAATTTTTGTTGTGTAGTGTATTTAGAAAAGTTATCAAGAAATTTATAACCAACAATTCTTTTGAAGACAGCTACCGCAATATTTTTACCATTAGGCAAGAAATGTCAAACATATATGACGTTTCGTGAAATAATCGATTAACAGTGTACTTTTCCTTAGTAATATATTAGAGGATATTGTGAAATGGGAAAATAGCTACAATAATGTCAAAGGTTGTAATGGGATATTTCAAGCTGTTTAGGATTTATTGAATTAAAATCTGAAATAGGGCCATGACCCACCTCCAAAATTTTCTTCGGCCTGTAAAAAAAAATTGTTACGTATAGGGGCAAAACCGAACGGGGTTTTGTGATACCTCGTCAAATTACTTTCACAATTTTTTGCACAGTGTTATCTGACTTACTGATACCGGGATTGCATATTGTGTTCTTGCTTCAAAAGTTCTTAGTTTGTCTTCACTTCCAGACTCCCCTATTGATTGTACGCCACAATAAGGTTTTGATTAATTACGGGGACGGATCAATAAGTCCGTGACTTTTTGAATGACCAGCCTTGATTAACTAGCCTCGTGATTTGATTGAAATAAGATCCAATGGCACGTATGAACTTCTTTTATCACAAGCTCCGGATAATTATCTACAATTTAGTAACAGTGAATACACTGTCCTATGTACAAATAAACCGGAAAGGTATCCTGCCCTCAAATGGTAATGCAGTAACAGATTATGTCCGAGGAAGATCCCCAGTTTATTTATTAATTTACTCGGCTAAAAAAAGCTGGAAAAATATAATTTTACATATTTTCAGTTACAAACTAGATACAAAACTAAAGGATATTAATTAAATTAAAGCAGTAATCAGGAACAAAATTAAAAACAAATAGTAATAAATTCATGCAGGAGATAATAGACTGAACATGGATAATATTAACATGGACAATATTACATAAAGACTACTATGTATGTAAGAATGATATGAATGGAATAGGAATGCAAAAAAAAAAACAGTAACAAATGAAGTTGCAACAGATGCAGCAGGATAGAAAGATTAGGAACTGGTGAAGTATGTGGAGCAGGAACAAATGAAGTAAAAATATATGACACAGGAACAGATAAAGCAGGAACAGATGGAGCTGGAACAGTTGTAGCAGGACTGAGGAGGCAGGAACGGACGAGGCAGGAGCAGCTGAAGCAGGAACAGATGACACAGAAACAGACTAAACAGGAACAGATGTAGAAGGACAGATGACGCAGGAACTGATGTAGCAGGAACAGATGAAGGTGGAATAAATAAATTAAGAACATATGAAGCAGGAATATGATGCAGGAGAAATAGGAACAGATGAAGGAAGAACAGATGACACATGAACAGATAAAGCAGGAACAGATGGAGCAGGAACAGATATAGCAGGACAGATGAAGTAGGAACTGATGAAACAGGAACAGATGAAGCGGGAACAGTTGATACAAAAACAGAATTAGCACGAACAGATGAATAAGGACAGAATAAGTAGGATCTGATGAAACGGGTGAAGAAGGAACAGATAAAGCAAGAACAGTCTCGCAGGAACAGATACAGCAGATGACAATGAAGCAGGAACACATGCAGCATGACATATGAAGGAGAAACTGATGATTTAGATGGAGCAAGAACAGATGAAGCAAGAACAGATGATACAGGAACAGATAAAGCCGGAACAGGACACATGAGGCAGGATAAACAGATACATCAAGATGAGAATGAAACAGGAACAGATAAAACAGGGCGTATGAAGCAGAAATGTAGTTCGGAACCAAAATTCGTTCACACGATTTCTCGAATGAAATCTTAAATATGGCAATTCTAAGCATTAACAGTCATTAAAAAAAATAATCGCTCGTTTAATTACTTCAATCGAATCCGATAGAGAGAATAGGTGGTGGAACTCATTAAAAGTATTGCAAAGAGTAAAAACTGGATTAAAGGATTCGTAGTTATGTTTGAACGCGGGTAAAAAAAAATGGAACATATTGTCTAGAAGCTCTAAGAGGAACATTAAAGTTCAGTGAAGAGACCAAATATGCTGAATTAATTTCTCCATTGATTAGTTTAACCATAAAACATACAGACAACATTGCCCTACGACGCTCTGAAGTAGGTAAATCAATGAGCTGTAATCTATGAATATAGGGAGGTAGGTTCGAAGATGAACTCCAACCAAGATTGCGTAAACCAAAAAGTAAAAACTGCTTCTGAACAGATTCGATTCTATCAATATAGCACCTATAATGTGGAAGCCAAACTATTAAACCGTACTCAAGAATCGGCCTTACAAGGCTAGTATACAGTCGCTTTGACAAATACGGATCATCTAATTCCCTGGACCAACGTTTTAAAAATCCTAGCAAAGAAGATGCCCTACCTATACAAATATCAATATGTGACGAAAAAGTAAGTTTACTATCAAGAGTCGCACTTAAGTCGCAAAACTGAGACACACTATCCAACACATTATCACCAATCTTGTAAAAAGTTTCCCAACACATCCTTCTGTTAAACGAAATTTTTTTTACATTTACTCAAGTTAAGAAGCATAAAATTGTAAGGGTTAAACAATGTGTTTACGAGTATTCAGCAAAAGTTTTTATTGAATGACAAGTTAAACTCAAATTTCCAAAAACAATAATTAAAATACTATATATACAATTCTTACTGTGATAAATTATAAAATGTGTAATCGAGTATAAAGAGCAAGTAAACATTTCACTGTACCTACAATCAATATCACTAAGCAGCAAATGTCGTTAGCAAAAAGTGAGAATTTTTCGAATATCTATCGGATACTTCAATATCAAATCAAATATAAATACGTATACTTACATCTTAGAAAGTCACCAAATTTAATTGATCATATGTTTACTCAAATATAAACAAAAGCCCTAATTCCTACCGCACAGATGATACAGACACATTTAACGTTTTAAGCCCTTTTGAATGTGACTCTCTTTTTTGTTGTTGCTTGCATTCATGTCCTTGTCCCATTCATTGCAATCGCTCGTTATCAACGTAACACACATATTTCTATGTTGTAAATTTTCATGACAAATATTCACTTCACTTTGAAGACCCCTAAAATATGCCAATAACAACATTGTAAAACCGCCGGTCACATGGACGACATCAACAACTTTTAACCAACAGTTAACAGACAAGCGTACTCACAACTATTTGCCCCCCCCCCTTCCACTCTATGGGGCTGTGTGCCAGAGGCAGGTATACTCGCATACATATACGAGTAATTCCTACTTTGCTGTCCAAGAGGAGAATCACACATAGTACTCAATATGCCCTTATAATAAAATAACCAAATGTTTCTTTCATTTAAGTCGAATACGAAGTGCGCTATACTCGTACAAGTCGTTGTAAAGAGGAGTATTCTTAATTCGACTCTCGGTGGGAGCTCTGTGTGGAAGCTGGCCGTAAGGCGGAGTATTATCAACTCTGCTGTAGCATTTAGTGGTACGAGGGCGGTCCCAACACTAGCCGACCGGACGTGTAGGTAGATGGTGCCAGTAGTTTGAAATAAATAATATTTTGGTGAAAAGTGGCAACCTTATAAAACATATGTTTTAAGTCTTAAGGCGCCACACAGTGGTTCAACAACACATTTAACGGGAATTTATTCAAATTTCTTACATCTAAGAATTTTTATAAATATTGTTTGAATGCAATATTTAGTAACCAAACTATATTACAAGAGTGTGTAAACTTTGTCATTTAAATTAGTATTTTAGCGCCTTGGTAACACCAAACTGAACGAAGTGCACACGTGCAAAATAGGCAGCTACATTCGTTGACAGATTCCGTTACTTAGGAAAACTTACGAACTTAGGGAAATTTTGATGTATTTTTGTCATCGTTCATTAAATTCTGAGTACTTTAATTATTATGACTGTTGGAGAAAACGGTAAGTACATGTTGTTTATTACCAGGTAGGACCTCACTTAAAAACCATAGTGTTTTTGATGAGAAGCGTAAAAATAAATGGTCTTTCAAAAAAAATGCAGCTGATTGCAGTCTAAAAATTCTATTGTATTAGTTTAGGGTGATCAGTTCGGTTTTCAGAAACCGGCTACTCGGTTGTTTTCACTCATAAAAACCGTCGTTTTTTTTAAATCCCTGTTTTTCGAATATCGAATAATCCGGTTATTTTTTTGTCGAATCTCGGTGTTTTTGGCGTTCGATATTTTTTATTTAATTTTATTCATAATTGTGTTAAATGTGTACTCGTACATGTTTTTTTTTTCCAGTGTTTCGGCCGAACATCCTAATTGTTAGTTCTATAAATCTGGCAACTTTTACAAACATCTGTTTTTTCATGTTTTCCTTTCCATTCACATTCTTACAAATAAATTGATCCATGTCAAACAGCAAAATTTAAAAGCAGAGCTCTATTTTTTTTATTAAAGTTAAAATAGTGAATAAATTGTTTGACCTAACATTGAGCAGGTAAGTTTTTTGGTTTATATTGAAATATTGTGCTGTCTTACAACGGTGTTCAATTCATTTGGATGTAGATGTCTTCTGTATGGCAACATTTTGATCGAGACGGAAAGGATAAAGCTAGATGCCGGCAATGTCCTAAGCAATTACGTTGAAGGGGTTCCTCGACCTCTGCTCTACTGAACCATTTGAGGAGTGTACATAAAATTGACGCAACAACCATAGCAGACCACAACGTAAATGAAGAGGCGGGTGGGATCCGTTAAACCAGTTGAAAATTGTTCTATGCTTAAAGACGTTTCCAGAAAAGAAACTATTGGTGAGATTTTTTCCCGCTGTATTGCTGAGGATGGACTTTCTGTGCGTGCACTAAAAAAATCTAGAGTGGTGCTGGCTTATTTACAATGAAAACAATTCAAGATGCCGGCTTCTGAGACTACTATATGGGAGAAAATATATGATTTCTATCTATCCAAAAAAAGATGAGTTAAAGAAAACATACAGCAGACAGTTGTCCGAGGCCTTCGGCCACGGACTGTTCCTGCAGGCTGTGTCAGAGACACGGCCATTAAGTTTAACGTAGAATACGCCATCCGATAAGACAGAAAACATATAGAACAGTAAATGATAAATAACATAAGCAAATGAATTTATTTAGTTGATAGTTACTTTTGATAATATACATAAGCTTATGGTAGGAAAAATAGGATGAATATGTTTTTAAATTAACAGAGTAAGGATAAATGATAAATAACAGACGCAAATCAATTTGATTTATATTTTTTATAATTGTATATCCATGTTAAATTCAAATTCACATTTAACATTTTGTTTCACTTAAATACATAAGTAAATATATGAGATTTCAATATTTCATCAATCAAAACAACAGCCGAAGGTTTGTGTCCACACTGAAACAGCAGCATAGTTTGTGTTCACGCTACTCAAACACTCAACCAAACACCACACATATGTTTGAGTGTATGTGTTTAAACAATTTTCATTTGAGAAATTTAAATATTAGGAAGATATCAACCAATATGAAATGTATATCAAACGAAAGATAACATCTTCATTTACCTTTTTTAAAAAAAGTTATCTCGCCGTTTCCTCATAATCAACGAAATAAAGATTACAACAATAACAATCTGACATGACTCCCTATACCGTAAGGTAAGACGTATTCTACGCCAAAAATTGATTTACTTAAAGCAAAAAAACCAGCGCTTCTCTATTGTGGTCGATGAATGGTCGGATATATCTTACATAAAATACATAAATGTTACTGTACCAACACTTGATTCCAAAAGCAAATTGTTTGAAGTTTTTAACCTCGGTTTGGAGGAGATGAAATTAAAAGGCACATCTGTCAACGTGGTACAAGTCATCAAACGAAAGTTGGAAGGATTGGGCTTAGATATGCAGCATGACATAGTAGCATCGACCCATGATGGTGCAGCGGTCATGGCGAAATACGGCCGAAGTATTGATTCAGAGTCGCAGCTCTGCATAAATCACCTCACTCATCTCTGTGTTGTTGAGAGCTTTTAAAAAAAGAACTGCAATGTGGTCAACAATATCGAAATTGGCAGTGAAGAGGATACTAACGACGATGAAGAATATGATAACGATAATGCTACAAATAATTATTTCGACATTGTAGATGGATGACTTTAAATGATAATGTAAGCTCTATTATAAAACGTGTTAGAAAATGCGTTTCAATGTTTAATAAGTCGGCTGAAAAGCAAAAGAAATTACAAATGTTTGTAAAAGACCAATTTAATAAGGAGCTTAAACTTATCCATGATGTTAAGCACCGCTGGAATTCTATGGCCAATATGGTTTCGAAATTTTTAAAATTGCACAAATGTGTTAATCATACTTTATTGGACTTAGGACTGACACCATTTAGTGAAACTGATATCGCAACTTTGTCTGTGCTTAGTGACACCCTTAAACCTTTGGAAATGTCTATACAAAAACTTTCTGCAAACTCTTCGACTTTTGAAGGTATTTTTACATTTTTACTTAAACACTTTTCAACAATTCAAAACCAATTATCAGTTAATTTATATGAAATTCTAAAAAGACGTACATATATCAGAAAGACGTGTTCGAACACTGAATACTCTCATTTTGTATTTAAGTACGAGTAAACTCCCAATTAGTGACGCATTTCTAAAATATTCAAGTAAAAATGAAACAAAAGAGTTGGCATCCATTTTGTATTCACGATTATTTACTGAAGAACATGATTCGTTTACAGATTCAAATGACGAAATGATCGATGATGCCACTGGAGATACTATAGAAACAGAACTTAATAACGTTATAAAAAACGTTCAAAAACCTAAAACTACCCTTAAAAAATCTACCAAAAATTTTCTTTTGGAAGATTTTTTATACATGGATAAGAGCGGTAAAAGGACTGAAAACCTTGACAGATTATTAAACGCCTTGTACACAATAAGTCCAACTAGTACATTGAGTGAAAGGGCATTTTCAATGTCAAGTTATATAAAAACCAAAGAAAAAAATCAATGAGTGTTCGAACTCACGGATGATGTTTTAACACCTTTTTGCTGCAAGGTACCTGTTCGATGTCTATGAACACATTAGTAAATGTTACATTGGAAAATAAAAAATTATAGTTTTTTTGTATACACCGGGCAATGTCGAACATCAAATGACTCGATTTGTTTGGCCATAGCAACAACAACGAAACAACCAAACACTCAACATCACACATTCTTTGTCCGAAGTAGCTGACGTATACGTGTGTCACATAACCACATGTTTGCCATATCAACAGCAACGAAACAGCCAAACACACAACATAACACATACTTTGTACGAAGTAGCTGACGTATTAGTGTGTCACCATAACGTCGACTGTCACTATAACGTCGACTGCGCAAGCCCATGGGCTTGCAAATGAAATTTTGCGTGGCTATGATTTATATCTCCGTTTAACAACAGCAACAGACAAATGTACATACATACATACATTGTTATGTTAATACATACGCTATAGACACAATTTCGTTTCCCTCACCCCTGCCACACCCCGCTTTCATTGCTCTCTTGCTCGCTTTTTTGTTTAACACGTCATTATTCTCTTTCACAGTCGCAGAAAATCTGGTTTTAGCAGTAGCATAAAATCTGGTTTTAGCAGCAGCATAAAATCTGACTTTGATAGATTTAGTCCCTATACGCCGCTATAGATGTTAACACATCAAAAATAGGTATACACCCAAGCACTTAAATTGTATCATATTTCTTAAATGTTACTTTAGGGAAAACTAAAGATTATATTAAATATATTTATATATAATCAAATATTTACAAATGAATTGTAATGTTTTGTTTGTCTTTGTTAAAATAACAAACTGATCTCAGTAATGTTTTGCATTGTAATTATAATTAAACTAAAAATTTGCTTTTTATAAGTATAACTGAATTGTTTTCTGTTATTTTTTAATAAAATTTTTTGTCAAAAATTGTGTTTTAATTTGTTATTTGGCATACATTTGAAAACCGGATTATCCGGATTTTTCTGAATTTCAAAAAAGGCACCCGGTTTTTTTTAAATGCCATTTTTCGAATAATTCCAAACCCGGTTTTCGCAAAAACCCGAATAATTGATCACCCTAGAATTAGTTAGTTCCACATATTGATATTTCATAATAAAAAGACAATCGAATCCCCGCGTTACCCCCACATTCTATATTTAATTTGTTTCAGAAAATGTTGCTGGAATATTGTACTTGGAGTTATTACAAGAATGGATTAAGTTCAAAAATTTAGCTAGGGTCAAAATTGGTCCACGACTGTCATTGAGGCGAATTTTATTAGTGTTCAGGTAGGTATAAAAGCATTATAATAATGCCAAATGTTCGCCTTTTGATGAATTACAGTGTCAAGTGTATTCAATTCAACGGCAGTAATTCGATTTATATGCTAAAT
This sequence comes from Phaonia tiefii, assembly GCA_963931995.1. NCBI lineage: Eukaryota > Metazoa > Arthropoda > Insecta > Diptera > Muscidae > Phaonia > Phaonia tiefii. The sequence continues at coordinate 38,652,278 of OZ008369.1, forward strand.
GTTGTGTTGTAAGGGATGTTTGGGACATAACTCAGCCATATGAACTCCGATTTGTACAAATAATACCAAAATGCGAAAGAGAATTTCAATAACATTTTAGCTGCGTACCTACTTTTTTAAAGTTGTTGAGGAAAAAATAGTTATTCAGATTTAGGTATTGAAAAATCAGAATTTTTTCATTAATTTAACATTATGTTGTTTGTGTTCCATCGGGCGGCAGTTAAAGATACCATGCGAAATTGGGGAACAGATTAGCTTTTCCACCTGTGTATCATTATTATTTTGGACGCTTTTCTTTAACCCAAATTCAAAAATGTTTCCAACGACGAGATTTTCCAATAATTGTGTTTTTTCTTTCCAGTTTATAATTGAGTTCTTGTTAATTTATAATGGATTGATACATAACACAACGACGTGTTAAAAATATCGAAATTTTTTAATCTTGTCAAAGATCAATAGTTATGAGGCAGCCAAAGTATCGTTAATACTTTAATTCAAGATTAGCTCCCACAGCCTTCATGATAAGGAATTTGATCAGCCTGTTTGGGGAAAGGGGTTCAGTGGTCGACTGTCCTGGAAGAGGTCGCCATCGATATATTCGTACTGAAGACAAAGTGGAAACTGTGCCGCAAAGTGTTGCAAATGATCCATATGTCTCAGCTCGTCGTGGTTCCAGCCAGTTGGGCATTTCCCGAACAACATTGCGGAGAATTTTAAAGTTTAATTTTAAGATGCATCCATACAAAATTCAAATTGTGCAAGCTCTGCTTCCGTTTGATTTAAAAAAAATTCTGATTTCCGTTGGCCACTTCGCTCGCCAGATTTAACTGCGCCCAACTTTTTTTATGGGGATATTTAAAAGACAAATTGTATGGCAATAACCCAGAGACAATTAGACAGCTAAATCAGAATATTTGAGACGAAATACTGACGCTGCAACCAGAAACATTACGTGGTGTTATGGCAAACGCGCTTAAAAGAGCCAATGTTTGTATCGAGCAAAATGGTTGACATTTGTCTGATGTAATATTTCATACATAGTCCCCCTAAATTTCCATGAAATGTATTTAATATATAAAAAAAATTAATAAAAACAAATATTATTGCAACAGTTATACACGCAAAGAAAAAACTCGTTCTTCCCAAAAGAAATCTCAGATAACTGAAGTTCGTTTGGCGACTGTAGTTGGGAGAAACGAACTTATGTTAACCCTACATATCATTTCGTTTGGGAGAACCGAAAAATGTTTGCTGCAATGAGTTATGAAAGATATATGCAGAAAAACCGTTTGTGAGAAACGAAAAACAGTTCCGGCAACTGTTGTTTCGGTTACAGGAACCGAGTTGTAATTAAAACTTTTATTTATTGCTTCCATATGCTCTTTTTTGTATAAATTTCCAACTTTTATGAGTTTGGTTTTACCCATAAAGGTTGTTTTAAAAAAAAGTTGGAATTTTTGTCTATTTTTTCACTGTCTACTTACACGTCTGTCTCGCCTTGCATTTAAATAACAACTAAAAGCGCAGCAAACTACAACTCGTCAATTGTCCATCCTAGATATATTGACAAGGTAGAAGCATTAGAGTATGTGATCACTTTTATATGTATGCGTGAGTGTGTATGCCAAACGAGGCTGTGGATACAGTCGACAGAATGAGATAATGAGAGAAATTTACGTGCTTCGTAATCTGTGCTTTCATTAGAAAAATTGCTAATTTCAGTTACCGCAAACGTTTTTAAATTTGTACTTTTGTACTCGTTTAAACTGTGATTTTGTATTCGTTTGATGCAAACGAGAACTCGTTTGCAACAACATGATACACATTTGCGATATATGAGTTTACATGGGAGAACTACATGAACGGTTGCATGAATAAATTAACACAAATCGATCAAAGTATTGTTGCGGCAACCGACCAATAAACGATTTTTTTCTGTGCGTGTACGTATTTTACATTGATAGGTCTAATTTGGCCCATCCTGTACTCCCGAACATAATTAGTATAAACAAATCTTAGGCGCTTTATTAAAGAAAACTAATCACTCTTTAGAACAAAGGAAAACTGAGTGAAATATATCTAAAACTGAATGAGATACAGTGCACGATTTTGAAAACTCGAAAATAGCGAACATCTGTATTGCGAATTTTTGTGAACGCATTATGAACAATTAGTATATCAAAATATATCAACACAAACATAAATAGAAAAAACCAAATTTTTGTTTTCTTGGAAATCGAAAAAAGCTAAAATTAGGCAACTTTGGAAATTTTTCTGAAATATACCCGACTGTGCGATTTGCAATGTTGATATATGACCATAATCACTAACAGCCAAAGTCACGATCTCGAAAGAAAACCTAAGCGAACGAAAGCCAGTCACTCACTTTCGTTCTTATCCCAGGCTTTAAATGTTATTGTGCGATTGTGTGTTTACAAAATCGGAAGCCACTAACTATTTTCGCTGTCATCTATGCGAACGAAAATGTCACAACCACTCACTTGTCTTTTGGTTGTCGCATAGCTGGAAATCAAATAAAAGCTTGAAAGAAAAACAATTTATATAGAATTCAATGGAAGAGACACAATGGACAGAAAATAATGTCATTATAATAAATTTGTTATTAAACTATATTTCCATTTCAGCACAAAAACGCCAATTTCTCTATTCTCTATTCTCTATTAGATCAACTATGTATACGTTTATGGGGTGGTGGAAATTCCTTAAGTATTATGGTCTCCTATATTCCTCCTAATAGTTCGCGATCTTTATACAATGCACATACTGAAAATATTGCTGCGATGGTGCCTGAAAATGCCAATGATAGCTTTATATTACTTGGAGATTTTAACTTTTCTAAATTAGTTTGGACGTGTTTCCCAGGAACTTCTTATCTCTATGCAAATAATGTTAACCATGAACATGAAATTAATTTTTTAGACAGTTTATGTAGTTGTGATTTGGTACAGATTAATCCTTTTTATAATTCTTTGAGAAGATATTTAGATCTAATTTTTGTTAGTAAGAATTTCAAAAGTACTATTGAAAAATGTAATAATCCAATTGCTCCTACAGATGTCCATCATGTTGCCATAATTGTAGATGTTGAGTTCTATAAGTTTTGTAAATTTGATAATTTTGAAGTATCATATGATTTTAATAATTGCAATTTTGATTTGATAAACCAATTAATATCTGAAATTGACTGGATAAATACTTTTAAGGGCAAGAGCTTATTATCTTCCTACAATATATTTAATGAAACTATAGTAAATATTTGTCGTGAGAATATTCCTCTTTTGAAGCCAAAGGTTCATAAATGTCCATGGTATACTACGGGGCTAAAAAAACTAAAAAACTTAAGAAATAAATTTCAAAATGCTTATAAGTCCACAAATTCTAATTTTTATAATCGAAAATTCCTGCAATATTCAAGAGAATTTTCATTTTTGAATAAGTTTTTATACAAGCAGTACGTTACTGACTTTGAATCTAAAATAAAAAACAATCCCAAAGCTTTTTGGCATTATATTCAGTCGAAAAAATCGAGTAGTGATTATCCTTGTAGAATGGTCTTTGGAGAGAGGATTGCCAACTCTCCATCTGAAATAGCCAATTTATTTGCAAATTTTGTCAAGTCAAATTTCAATTTGGGTAGTGCTGTGATATATGATAGTCTTTTGGACTCGGTTAAATCTGTAACTGATTTAGGTTTATTACAAATATCTGAGGATGATATACTCGCAGCTGTGTTGAATCTCAAAGATTCCAGGAAACTTGATATGGATGGGATTTCTGCATTTTTTTTGAGAAAGTGTTGTTATTCCATCTGTGTACCTTTAAAAATTATATTCAATAATTCATTAATGTATGGTCAGTTTATAGATAGCTGGAAAATATCTGTTATTACACCTATCCATAAATCAGGTCCAAAGAGCGATATTAGCAATTACAGACCAATTTCCAAATTGTCAAATATATCTAAACTATTTGAGCATGTAGTTTATAAGCAAATCTTTTCTGCAGTGTGTCCATTCATCTCGCAATCCCAACATGGATTTACTAAATCCCGTTCCACTGTATCTAATCTTTTAGTCTTTACCAACTTTTGTATAAATAATATGGATATTGGTTCTCAGATTGATACTATTTATCTTGATTTTTGTAAAGCTTTCGATAAAGTAGTACACTCTATTCTCCTCAGGAAATTGTCTAAGATTGGTTTTCATTCTTCATTGTTAAAATGGTTTGAATCATATCTTTCTGATAGACGCTGTATTGTCTACATAGATAATGAGCCTTCTGATTCATATGTTGCAACGTCTGGTGTCCCACAGGGCAGTATCCTTGGACCATTATTATTCATTTTATTTGTGAATGACGTTTGTGAAATCTTTAGGTTTTGCAAATGTCTTTTATATGCTGATGACATGAAATTATTTGCTGTTGTGTCTAATAGTCTGGAAATGCATTATCTGCAGGAGGATTTATACCTATTATGTAGATGGTGTGACTTAAATCATCTTCCCTTAAATGTTTCTAAATGTCATCATATTTCTTATGGAAGGCGTTTAGAAATGTTTAATGCCGAATATTTTATTAATGACCAAATGTTGCTTAAAGTGGACAATATTTTAGATCTTGGTGTTGTTTTCGATTCCAAATTAGAATTTAAATTGCACATTCATTATATAATGCCAAAAGCTTATTCGATGTTTGCATTTATTAAGCGCAATAGTAGTGATTTCAATGATCCTTATACACGTAAGTTACTATTTACTACGTTTGTTCGATCTAAACTTGAGTTAATATTGACAGAATTGAAAGAATTCAAAAAATTTTTTTGAAATTTGCTCTTTATTCTCTTCATTTTAGTGAACCTATACCTTCATATGAAGCTAGGTGTAAACTTATTCATCTGGACTCTCTAGTTAATCGCAGGAAAAGGATTTCTGTTATTTTTATTTACAAGCTCATTTGTGGACTTATTGATTGCCCCTCTCTACTTTCGTTGATTGGATTCAATATACCCACTCGATATTTGCGTTGTAATGAAATGTTTAATGTACCACTTCACAGGAGGAACTATTCAATGAATGAACCTATTTTGAGGTCATTAAGGGAGCTAAATTATATAAATACCTTTAATGGCGTAGATTTTTCTCTTCCGATAATATCAGTTATAAGATCTCTAGATGAATATTTTTGGTAATTTTAAGCTAGTCTGTAAGGATTGTTGTCATCCATAGACTGAATAAAGAAGAATAAATAAATTTTGCGGCACCTGCAGATACTGGTTCTTCGTACTCTTCTCTCTCGCTCCGAAATTAAATGGCGAACGTCAAGTTTATGTTATTGCTTTGAACAACAACCAAACAAACACACGTAAAACCAAGCGAACGACAAGTCGAAAGATAGTGACTCGCTTTTTGAAACGAAAGTGAGTGACTGACTTCGTTCACTTGGATTTTGTAGGAGAGAGTGTAAGTCTGGTCCGATTTTGTACTGAATTGTATACGTTTTCATTCGCTTGTTAGTGACTCCCAAATCAGCTGTTTGTCGCATAGAAAGAAAGCGAACGTTAGCGTTCGACATTGTGACTTTGGCTATAACTCAATTTTTTACAGAACTTAGAAATGTTTGCTAGATCAAAAAGAATTTAATTTATACGGATGGAAATTGATTCTGAACCACTGTGCGCCACGTTGTTCAGTATATTTACTTTAACCACCAAAAGTTAAAGATCTCAGTGAATTTGTAAACAGGGAAAAAATTGGTCACCGTTATGTAATTCAATATTTCCATTTGAAAGGTCTCAGTCCAAGCAATATTAAGGCCGAGCTAGGTTCTACTCTGGGCGAGTCTGCTCCTTCCTTTACGACTGTACAATATTGCGTAGCAGAGCCTGAACTAGGACGTACGAACTTCTAAGACAAACACCGTAGCGGTCGACCAATTGAGGTGTCCACGCCAGACACGGTTAAGAACATCCACAAAATGGTATTGGATGATCATCGGCTACAGGGGCGTGAGCTACCTTAAATGACAGGCATTTCAAAAAGTCCTATACATCGTATATTGACCGAAGATTTGAAGATGAGAAAGCTGTGCGCAAGATGGGTGCCGCGTTTGTTTTCAATAGAGCAAAAACAGCGTCGTGAGGATATTTCAGTAAAGTGTTTGGCTATGTTGCACCGCAATAAAGCCGAATTTTTTCGTCGATTTACAACCATGGATGAGACATTGGTCCACCACTTCACACCTGAGACAAAGGGGCCCTCAAAGCAGTGGACTGAAATGGGAGAATCTTATCCAAAGAAGACGAAGAATGTTGCATCTGTAGGCAAGGTGATGGCCTCTGTTTTTTGTGATGCGCATGGGATAATTTTTATTGATTATCTTCAAAGGCGAATATTATGCTAAATTTATTGCAGCGTTTAAGTGAAGAAATTGTGGATAAAAGGCCGCATTTGGAAAAAAGGAAAGTGTTGTTTCATCAAGACAATGCTGCAGTTCACACATCCACTATTGCGATGGCCAAAGTTAATGAATTAAACTTGGAATTGTTTCATCACTCACCTTATTAGCCAGATTTAGCTCCCTCGAACTATTTCCTATTTCCGAACTTGAAGAAATGGCTCAGTAGTAGAAGATTTGTCAACAATAAAGAGGTGCACGCTAAAAAATCTTAATTTTGTTGTTGTTTAGATGCAAATAGATATAGTGTTGGTAGCATCTCGCAAATATATTATAATTGTGCCGAAAAACATTGTGTTTGCTATTCAATATAACATGTTTGAGACACAATGATTAATAGGCTATAATATATGTTTTTGAGACCCAAATGTGGACTTTTTGTTGAAAACCGCTAAAAACAAATACGAGACAGACAACAAAGAAACAAAAGTCTAGCAGATCTTCAGTTCATGAAAACAGTGCTTGCAAACATATACATATTTCCTGCAATATGTTGCTGGGGCCAACATTTTTCAGCGTGTGAAGTCTACGGTTGGTGGCTATTTTAAGGATTTTGACAGTTCTTCCTATAAACAGGGTATGGAAGCTATTGAATGTCGCTGGAAAAAGTGTATCGGGCTAAAAGGTGATAATGCTGAAAAATTACGAAAATTTCTCCCACCTTTTTTATGTATACTTGGATAGGTCGGCTAGTTGTAGGACCGCCTTCGTAGATGTCACACTTAAGGACCGCGGACTGAGAGGACGTAGAACTATTGCCTATGCTGATGATGTTGTCATTCAAGTCGGCGGGAAATCTTTTTCTACGTTGAGCGACCCCATGCAGGACGCCCTGGGAGAGCTTTCGCGTTGGGCTAGGCGCTGTGGCTCGATTGTTAACCCATCAAACACGGAGCTGATGCTCTTCAGGCATATGCGAAAGATTGGAGAATTCAGAAGACCAAAACTGGAAAGCGTTTAGTTAACTCTATGTAAAAATCGTAAATGGGTTTCCATTGGGAAGAGCTTGTCACAACCAGTGAGCTGTGCGCATTTTAGTTTTATTCTGACTGAGTGGTACTTACAGTTTTACACCGGTACCGAGCGGTATTTTGAGAAGCTTTTTCATGGCTAAATACTCGATAGTGTAGTCGTCACTAGGCGAGGTGACCGCCGCCGAAAGAAATTTAAGGTCGTCAGAGCAGGGGTCGAACCCAGGATATAATTTACAAGAGGCGCGCTCACTAACCATTGCACCAACGACGGCCACGTTATCTCTATCTTCTGAGGTAAATACTTATATATTGATATAGTTCTGGATCAGAAAATGAATTGGAAGTTGAATAATGAGGACTTAATGATGTATTCTAGCCTTAATGAAGTATTCTAGCCTATCGAAAAAGTTGGGCACTGTTGCCAAGGACCGTTTAGTGATTGTATACGTATATTGTCCGGCAAATTGTTACTTATGGCTGCTTGGTTTGGTGGAACGCTTTTGGTAATAGCTACCGTTTGAGAATGATTGATAAGGTACAACACACTGCGTCGATATGCAGCAGCTGGGCGAGGAGTAGTAATCTGCAGGCTGCGTTGTTTATAATCCTTAATATTACTACCCTTGATGTTTACGTGGGACGGGACGGTGTGCTTCTAGAACCGCCCTTCGTTTGAGAGAATAAGAGCTCTGAGAAAATGCCTCTAGGCGCCTGGCCAACATTCTCCATGAGTTTATCGAGAATCATCAGGGCGAATGTTTGAGTCAGCTGACTGCTTACACTGTGGAGCACAAACAAAATAAGAAGGTTCTGACAATGGATTCTGGGCGACTTGACTTATAGTTTAATTTTACGTATAATATTATTTCAATACACACCAACCCCCCTAAAATGCAGTTTTGTGCGACATTTTAGCGCCAACTCGAAATAAGTACGAAATTAACCCTTAAATGGATTTTCAGTTTTGACTTAGTTTTGGCATTCAAGTTGAGTATTGATTAAGAAATGGTGTGTTAAGAAATTTATAGTACAATCTTATGAGGAATACTTTTAGGGTCACTTTAAACCGCTACACCCCTGTTAAGTGTGTGTTTTATCCATTTCCACAAAGATACCAAAAAAAAGACATATATTGATCCGGTAGAGGATTAAAGTATTCCTTAAAGATGTTTCCCGTATAATTTTGCAGGAAATTGCTGAACACATCCTATACCTAAAACGTAAAGATAACATGGCTTCCTATGCCGATTCATCATAACAATGTGCAAAATTGGTAAAATTTTACCTCCTTAAAAAAACACAGACGTTAACTTTCAGAAAGCCGATACACGTATATTTTTTGGTACCCCTCTACCAGAATTCGTTGTCAGAACCTTGTCATTTTCAAAACAGTTGTATTTTGTTCCACAGTGTTATATGCCGAAGATGGTTGATTTTGGACTGTGCCGAGAGATAATGATGTTAGATATGTAGATTGACTGGGTGGGTGGCATAAATATTTCACTCTCAGGGTATCTAATTTTCACGAATAGTGACAGGTAGGGGAGCAGGAATCTTCAGTGATCACCTTCATCTCAGTCTATCGCTGGGTTTGGGTGGGAACTGCAGTGTATCTCACGCTGAAATACAGGCGATTATGAGAGCTCTGGCCGAGGTTATAGACTCGTGCTTGTATTTATTGGATGAATTCATTATCTGCGTTGATAGTAAGTGGGATCTCTTTGGGGTCAGGTCAATTTCTTGTAAATCCAAATTGGTTAAGGATTGCAAGCGAATTCTGAACATTTTAGTACCCGACAAGCTGAGACTCTGCTGGGTTCCGGGGCATAGTGATGATGTAGAGAACGTTCAAGCAGATAGTCTCGCTAAAGCGGGCTTTACTTCTGCTGATTTGGTGACCTCTGTTAATCCACAGATATTTTACCTGTATGATTTGACTGATCGCTGGACAAGAGATGGTGTCAATGCTGCATGGTCGGCCAGATTGTATTGTAGGATTTCGAGGGCTATATGCCCGGCAGTGAACTCAAGTAGGACTAAGCGGCTTCTGCTATTGAAGAGGGCTGATTTGCAGTTACTCATTTGAGTGATAACGGACCACAATGATGTTGGGGGCTTCACTCGCAACTGGTTTACGGATGGGATTGACTACTGTCGCATTTGCGGTGACGAAGAGGAGGTGTAAGTGCCCAGCCCCGCATCGAAGGCGATGACATTGCTTTTGATTATATTCTGCAGTTGGTCTGGCCTCTCTACGTGACATGTACATTGTGGATTTAATGGAGTTATCACTCGGTTTGATATGGCAGGACCATCGGCTGATGAATTGTCTACTTGGAGATTTTTATGTTTCATTGCTCTGGGGTGGTAAACTTATTATCTCTGTGTGTTTTTATTCTTTGAAGTGCGTATTCACTCTCCGAGTATTATCTTTGTTTATATTTTATACTTCGGTGATGCAATGGGTCGTGTCCTGGGTTCGAACCCTGCTCTGACCACCTTCAAAAAAAAATTCTTTCGGCGGCGGTTACCTCGCATAGTGACGGCGACACTATCGAGTATATAGCCATGAAAAAGCTTCTCAAAATACCGTTCAGAATCGGTGTAAAACTGTAGGTCCCAATCAGTGAGTGAAAACTGGAAAGCGCACAGCTCAGTGATTGTGAGAAGCTCTCCCCGGTCCCTTCATGGGATGTAATGGGAAACCATTTATTTTTTTTATATTTTATGTTTATAACTTATATGTGCATATACGGGTGGTTCAGTCACGACTGGACAAATTTCACCAGCGTCTTCCTTGGCTCATCTCATGAAAATATGTCCCTTTACGACCATCCCCTAAAAAGGGGGGGCGGAAATTAAACTTGCTAACTTCTGAACCAGTGGTCAGATTTCTTTTCAGAATAAATACAAAAAAGTTTAAAAAAAGTGAAATCGCCGAGATACAGAAGTTTAAAAAAAATTTAAAAAAAGACATCTGGCAATTTGCTCAGCCAGATGGCAGGTAAATTATATATTTTTCTCAAGATAGCCCTACCGCCTACCTTTCCAAAATGCCTTAAACGAAACCCAGAGGTCTTACCGTTCCAAAGTTATGAACATTTGACTGAATAGGAAACATTTTGTTTTGTTTTTGGAAGCGAAATAACAGGACACATTCATTTGTTTTTGTAAATTAACGCGTTTAAGATTTTATTTTGTTGAAATTTTTGGCTGAAGAATTGTCTGAACTTTGAAACGCAAATTTAGGTTATGTGCACATTCTTATGTATTTTTAAAATTTTTTTTTTTAATCCTCTGTATCTCGGCCATTTCACTTTTTTTAATTGATTCTGAAAGGTCTCCCAAAGACCTTTCCAACAAGCCCAAGAACAAAAAAATCTGACCACTGGTTCAGAAGTTACCAATTTTACCCTAATACCTTCCAAAAATTTCCGAAAAATTTCAAACCGCTGCCATTTCGCCCCCTTGCATTTTCGGGGATGGTCGTACATGGATATATTTTCAAAAAAAAAGGAAAACGCTGGTGAAATTTGTCCTGCCGTGACTGAACCACCCTGTATACTTCATATATATTTTATATATACTTCAGTCCTTATTGAATGCGTTTTATTGTTTCGTGAGTATTTCTATACGCCTATTTTATTCGTCTCCAGGGTATATTTTTGATTCTCCTTCGTCTTTCAATCTATCGTAATATCTAATTTGTTCATTATCTTTTTGCTCATTTCACATCCCCACGACCCAAATTTGGCTTGGGCCGATCACAATGGGCCGACCGACCTCCGAATGTAGTGATTAATAATGCAGTCATTCATTGACTGTCTCTTATTATCGCGTAACCTAACCTAAAGAGGAGTATTTGCAAAAACCAGAGGACTGCATCGGGTAAGGTTAATTCACTTCTTTAATTTTATTTAAGGTTAGGCTTTTGCTTTCGAAAAATTGCAAAATCTGCGTTTCTGTGGTTTCTTCCGAGCCGTCAGTCACTTGATACAAAAATCCCATGGAAAGACATAGCTCGCTTCTAAGGCCAAATACTAGTACATACATGGTCCGACTGGAACAAAAAAGTTCCTGGATCAAACGAGTTCCTGGTGTAGAGATATGTGACACTTGGTTCGCAACTGAATGATCATGTAGAGATATATTTTAGAGAAATAGGGTTGTCTTTTTCTAGGTGTTCACCAGCAAGCTTTGTTTCAGACCCAATATAGTTGAAAGAGCGATGATGGTCATCTACACCAGTAAGACGGCTATAAATTCCAAAGGGAGCATTTCTCAACAGATTGTTCACTGCCTGCTGAAAAATAACGACCCCAAGAACATATTGCAGGAACCATGTACATGTTTGCAAGCATTGATTTCTTGAATTGAAGATCTGATGCTTTCTGTGTCTTCATTGTCTGTCACGTTTTTATTTTCAGCAGTTTTTAACAAACAAAGCCAAATTTGGGCCACAAATACATATATATTATAACCTGTTAATCATTGTGTCCCAAACATGTCATATTGAGTAACAATCACAATGTGTTTGGACTCGAGTGTATTATATTTGCGACAAGCTACAAACACATTATATTTGCATCCAAACAATAAAAAAGGCAACTTTTCAGCGTGTGGATCTATGCAGCGGTGGTGAGAGCTTGAGAAGCACTACAGACTAAATTTCAGACAGTGGCGACAGTGTGCATCACGGCTGCTCTGGCCGCCATTTCCACAGATATAATAACTATAATGTTGCATTTGCTGCCAACGAATATTATAGGGAAGCAGATTTCTTCTACGTCTGCCAAAGGGTTAAAGCATTTATCGCCATGTAACATGATCGTAGGCGGTTCTTGAAAGGTGCTGGAATGTGTTTCCAACTTTCTTAAATTTGACAACTACTAGCAATATTCGATTGGAGATATCACATTTTCATCTCAGCAAGGAGTTCCTGGAACTAAATAGTTCATAGTGTAGAGGTATACATGAACTTCTACACCGTTGGTTCGTAACTGAAAGATTACAGAGGGTACGGGATTTAATCTAGGGAACAACTTTCTCTCATGTCCCCAACATTCTTGCATTTGTAAATTACAAGCAAGAATGTAGATTACAAATGTCTCAATAAGTAGCTCCTGGATCTAAAGAGCTATTGTGTAGTGGCATACATGAATTTCTACACCGTTGGTTTGTACTGAAACATTGTGTAGGGTATGGGATCTACTCCGCGGAACTAAGGTAATCTCCTTCTCGTATACCACATGATTATAGTAGCGTCTATTAGGCGGAAATTTTGGGTATTAGGGATTTGACTGGCTGAAAGAGAATAGTCAAGCAATCATTGACGTCACTGTCTGCTCTAACAGTCAGATGTCATAGCAAGATGGCTCAGCAGTACTGTATTCACTTCACTTTAGGTTACAGGGCAAAGGGATATTCCGGGAAACTGTAGAGTCGTTGAGGTGGCAAGACTAGGGACTACCTTCCAAGTTCCCAAAGAACCGGAACGTACTGGTATGCCCCTACACACACAGAAAAATTTGGTGATGGCAGCCGAAGCCGAATTTAGAGGTTGTTTTCATTAGAGGCTATCACAGCCGAGTTAGAGGTTTTCTCGGCCGAATTAGAGGTTGCCACAAGAAAATTAGAGGTTGTGTCAAACGAACCAGAGTTAGCCACAACCATATTAGAGGTTGCCCCAACCGAATTAGGAGTTGTCACAACCGAATTTGAGGTTATCACAGTCGAATTAGATGTGATCACATCCGAATAAGAGGTTGTCCCAACCGAATTTAAATCGTGTCGGAACTGAATTTTGAAAATTTTTTCTATTAATTTAGTGATTATTTATGTTCCTGTATTCTCATAAATAATTACAATGCTAGGATATAATGAGTGAAAACTGGAAAGCGAGCAGCTCAGTGATTGTGAGAAGTTCTCCCCGGTCCCTTCATGGGATGTAATGGGAAACCATTTATTTATTTTATTTTTAGGAAATAATGTAATTAACTTGGGAAAAATCTTTAGGGAAATAAATGCACATTATCTGCCACTTCCGAACGTTTGTGAAATCTCTGCCATCATGGGTCACCGCATCAATTCTGACGTGTTGTATCTATCGATTTAGGTCCTGAACCGTTATATATATAGAGACCATGACATCACATCTCAAACTACCGACCTGGAAGCATTGAAAAAAAATTTCAATACCTCGGAAACGGAACGTGCAAAAGGAAAAAATAATCAATTTTTGCTGGTTTCCAAGGGATTTTCATACAGTGGTCTAATTCGAATGGAAGAATTTTTTTTTTTCAAAAAACGCCAAAAAAATAAAAAAATTGCTAAAATAAAAATTTAGTTGTAACTCGAAAACGATGCGCCGAATTGCAATTATAATACATTTTTTACCTCCATTGGAAGCTTTAGCCAATGGATGTATTGAAAGCGGCAACACTTTTCTATTTAAAAAAAATTTAGTTTTAACGATTTTTTTTTTAAAGTAAGAGGTAAAATTTTTTTATTTTTGCGATTTGACTCACCGTTTTCGAGTTATATCCACCCTTTTATTTTATTTGTTTGTTATTTTTCGCGATTTAAAAAAAGTCTTCCATACAAATTGGAACAGTTTGTGAAAAACCCTTAAAAACCTCTATAAATTGATTATTTTGTCGATTGGACGCTCCGGGTCCGAGTTATAGCCTCTATTTTATTTTGTTGAAAAAAAGCTTCCATACGAATTGGACCGCTATATAAAAACCCCTAGAAACCCTATAATTTGGTTATTTTTTCGAGTGGACGCTCCGTTGCTGAGATATATAATTTATATATAATTTTTTCATATAGTCGATCAAAAATGAGAATGGGTTACCTCGGGTAACCCATTACCCATCGCCGAGGGTAACTGTCCATTATTTTCCCCATTTCCCTGAGGGTTTTGAGTAATCGTGATAGGTAATTTCCCATCATCGTGGGTAACTACCCATTATTTTCCCCTTTACTCTGAGGGTAATAGGTAATGTTGATGGGTAATTCCCCATTGTCCTAGGTAGCTACCCATTATTTTCCCCATACCGGCCATCCATTTCCCCCGGCAAAAATAATGGGTTATCCTGCTGTAAACATCTCGTGGTTTATACAACATACAACAACATGGTGTCCCATAACATCACATGAAGGGATTGAGGAGAGCTTCTTACAATCAGTGAGATGTGCGCTATCCAGTTTTACACTGACTTATTGGGACCTACAGTTTTACACCGGTTCCGAACGGTATTTTGATAAGCTTTTTCATGGCTAAGTACTCGATAGTGTCGCCATCCCTAAGCGAGGTGACCGTCGTCGAAAGAAATGTAAGGTGGTCTGAGCAGGGATCGAACCCACGTTCTCATGTACAAGAGTCGCGCACACTACCCATTGCACTACCAACGGCCATATAACGTAAGACGTACATAAATAGTTACATAAATATTTGTCCACTGCATTCAATGACATCTCTAGGCAAAGCTTCTCACAATCTGTGAGAACTGTTCGCTTTCGAGCTAGTTTTATACTCACTGATGGGGACTTACAGTTTAACACCGAGTTCAAATGGTTTACCTAGAAGGATTTTTATAGTTAATTGCACGATAGGGTCGACGTTACTTAGCGAGGTGACCGTCGTAGAAATAAATGAAAGGTGGTCAGATAAGCGATCGAACCCCACGTTTCATGTACAAGACACGCGCTCATTAACACTTGCACCAGACATCAATACTCGCGCTTAGAGGTGCGAGATTCCCATACATTCCGAAGTGTTTTCATTCCCAATATTTGTTGACCTGCTTACAAGGTAACCCAGGGTTCCGAGTGATATTGTTTGAAAACTAAACTAAACGCGTGATGTAACTGAAATATTGACGATCGAATCATTTTTGTGTCCCTTTTGCTGCTGATAGTGTTTACTTTACCTTTTTGCTTTGGTATTTCCGTTAAGATTTTCAAGAGATTGCGCGATCGATTTTCGCTGTTATTTATATCGCTCTTGCTGTTAACGTTTTATTTGTGTTTGCTCTATCTTATCCCCACTGGAATTTCCATAAAGATGTTGAAGAGATCACGCGATTAACCTGCCGACAGAAATGTTGTTAATCTGTATTGCTGCTTGTGCTTATTGTCGTAGTTCCTGCAGCTTGTCGAATTTTGGTATTTCCGTTAAGATTTTCAAGAGATTGCACGATAGGCTTTCGCTATTGTATAACTCTTGCTGTCAACGTTGCTAATCGTGCGATCACTTCAACATCTTTATGGAGATTCAGATAGCAATTCGTGTTTGTTGAAGAGATCGCACGATTAGCCTGCCGACAGAAATGTGGTTAATCTGTATAGCTGCCTGTGGTTATTGTCGTAGTTCCTCCAGCGTGTCCAAATTATGTATTTCCGTTTGGTATTTCCGTTGTGATTTTAAAGAGATTGCAGGATTGGCGTTAGCTAAAGAGTATCTTATGAGTTTTGCTGTTATTGTTTTATTCGTGGTTGCTGCATATTTTCTCATTAGAGTCTCCATAAGGATGTTGAAGAGATCGCACAATTAGGCTGTCGAGATGTTTAAATCCCAGAGATGTGTTTTTCATCTGTTTTGCTGCTTATGGTTATTGTCGTAGTTGCTGCAGCTTGTCACAATTGTAGTTATATCCCTTAGGACATTAAAGAGATCACCTTGTGTGGCCTTAACTTTTACAGTGCGTTCTTATCTGCATTTAACTAAAAATTTTGTAATATATTCTTCAAATACGCCGGGTTAAAATAAAACAAGTTGCAAACAGTGCAATACACTTAATATACCGTTTACATTGTAAGCCGAACGTGTACTGAAACCCCTTGGAAGTACAGTGAAGAATCTGTCGCCGAGGAACTTTGACAATATGTACGCACAACATTCAACTTTCTGGCGCAGGGAGGATATTCACAAAGGCAACCGAGAGGGTAAGACACATAGAGTATTTCTCAAAGTACTAGGTATGCATTCAAAAAATTTCAAAGTGAATGTCGTGTGCTTGCGTACTACTTGTTGCATGAATAACACTGCACTCACTGCATCGATGTTGCAACTGCTCTGATGTTGCTTAAGCCCACTGAACAACCAGAAATCTTATTGTTTGCTTAATATTGAATATAAAGTAAACCCTTCATCGTAGTTCTTACCTAGGGAGGGAAAACGCATTGCCCCTGCATTACTGCATAGCGTAGCATAAGGTGCACTGTGCTGATGTTGTTGTGAGGCTGGCCGTTTTTACGAAAATGTTGGTCTAAACATTCCGACATAACAACTGCACGTCTCGCATGTTCGTCCTGCCGTTTGCCGTCTTTGTCGTTATTGTAACAGCGATCTGCGTAGTTTAACAGTGATCATTGTTTGTAACGCGAGTTATTCTTCTCCCTCCCAATTTCGAGGACGATTACATTTTGTTGATGATGCGCGTAGCCGAAGCAGCAGCTTGCGAACAAACAAAACTAGCAAACACGATAACTGACTTGTGGCCTTTAAGGGAAAATGTTAAGTTAATTGCAGTCAACATTGCTGGATTACACAAGACAGTGGGACAAATGGAATAATAGTCCTAGCGGATCAAAATGTCTAGTTACATTTTAGTTTGTTTACATTTTATCGAGAAAATAAGTCAACTACACTGAAAGGAAAACTTCACTGTTTGGACGAACATTTGTCCATGACGAAAAGTTAGCTAACATATTGATTCATCTGCGCAAGGTACACAATTTATTGCTAACAACGACAACATTATCGGATGGACTATATTTTCCACTGCCACAATGTAAAGATACTAACTAACGTGTTTATGCTAGTAGCGAAGCTTATTCATTTCAGTGTACACATCTATGTAAATATTTTTGTTGTGCACTTGCCCTTCGAAGTGGTCATTTTACTACATTACAACAAGCTAAGGCATAGTTGTTTAGAATATAATGACAGACTATGTCCGTTTCGGATTCCAGTGGCAAATATGTGAGATCGTTTTGATATTCCCGTTAATGCCAATAGCTCTTTATATCTATTTCAAATAGATGTGTTCTCTCTTAATTACCCATGAATATTAGACTCATTAAGCTTAAGGTCGCGATTCTGTGCTACATCTGTTTACACGTGATAGTTTTGCGGAGACAATAGCAATGCATTCACACTATTTTACTAATACATTCATACTTCTCTCATTATTAACAAATACAGAAGTATTGCAACGATATCGCCATCATATCGTCTGGAAGACAAATTGCATTGCCGCAATAATCATTTTCGTATTAGGGAAGTTTGCCTCGTCGGGTGAAACTGTTGCCTTCCAAGCAGTAAGAAAGCATTCCTTCTACAATATAATATTGCAATATTCCCAGATTATCACTATGAAGACATTATGGAGATATAACTAGATCATCATGTGGAAGAAAGAATGATGATATCGCCACATAAACTCCGAGAAGACAAAAAAAAACTATATTTTGGAACGAAGTTCCTAAGTGAAAACAAATTAAACAACTTTTTTTTAACACCATTATGCTACAACCCACTATTATCAACTGTATTGTGTACATTTGCTTTGGTTTGTGTCTAGACTAATATATGCTGGGAAATTTCTTTTTTAATGGGCAGTTTTCTAGGTGGAGCCTGTAACCCATACTTTGTATATATTGTAGTTTTGAACCCAATAAAAAGTAAATTTAGAAAATCCAAAGTGAAAGAAGTTTAAAAAAGAAAATTTTCTTAAATAAGTGCATTTTCTTAAAAAAAGTAAATTTTCTCAAAAAAAACCTATTCAAATTCTTAAACAAAGTACCTCTTCTTAAAAAAATACCTTATCATAAGGAGGTACATTTGCACACAAAAAAATAAAATTTCTTACAAAAAGTACCCTTTCTTACAAAAAGTACCCTTTCTTTAAAGAAGTATTTGTTTTTTAAATAAGTACCTTCTCTTAAAAAGGTAAATTGTCTTACAACAAATTGCCTTTTCCTAAAACACAACCTTTTCTTAAAAGAGTACATTTTTGTGCAACAAAATAACTTTTCTTCAGATAAGTACCTACTCTTAAAAATGTAAATATTCTTGGAAAAAAACCAATATTAAAAAAAATTACCATTTAAAAAAAAACGTTTTCTTAAAACAATAACTTGATTTAAAAGAAGTACCTTTACTTAAAACGTATATTTTCTTACAAAAAGTACCTTTTCGGAAAAAAAGTTAATTTTTTTAAATAAGTACCTGTTCTTAAAAAAGTACCTTTTCTTTAAAGAGTACCTTGTTTGTGAAATAAAATAAACTTTCTTGAGATAAGTACCTACTCTTAAAATTGCACCTATTCTTGAAAAAAAGGACCAATACAAAAAAAACCCACTTCTTCAAAAAAAAAAGATTTTCTTCAAATAAATACCTCCTCTTAAAAAAATTGCTTTTCTTACAAAAATTCATTTTCTTAAAAGTACATTTTCTTAAAAGTACATTTTCTTAAAACTCAACTAGTACCTTTTCTTTTCTTGAGATAAGACCCTTTCTGAAAATAAGTACATTTTCTTAAAACAAATAACCTGTTCCTAAAAAGAATACCACTTCTTTAAAAAGTACCTGTTCTTAAAAAAAGTACTTCTTTGTAAAAAAAGATCATACTCATGGCTTTTTCTTACATAAAGTACTTCTTCTAAAAAATAGTACCTTTTCTTAAAAAAAAACATTAGCTCTTAATAAAAGAAGTAGCTCTCTTTAAAAAATTACCTTTTCGGGAAAATATAATACACATTCTTGGCCTTCGGTGGTGCAATGGTTAGTGTGCGCGGCTCTTGTACATGAGATCCTGGGTTCGAACCCTGCCCTGACCACCTTCAAAAAAAAAAAAAAATTTCTTTCGGCGGCGGTCACCCCGCATAGTGACGGCGACACTATCGAGTATATAAGCTATGAAAAAGCTTCTCAAAATACCGTTCGGAATCGGTGTAAAACTGTACGTCCCAATCAGTGAGTGAAAACTGGAAAGCGCACAGCTCAGTGATTGTGAGAAGTTCTCCCCGGTCCCTTCATGGGATGTAATGGGAATCCATTTATTTTTTAATTCTTACAAAAAGGACCTACAAATATACTTTAGAAAAAAATACTTTCTATAAAAATAATAATTTCTTAGAAAAAGTTTACCAATTTACAAAAATTGGATTTTCTTAAAGATCCATTTAAGTTATTGTATTTTTCAACGGGCGCCTTAGGCGTGTTGGAACTGACGTGTACATAATATATAGCGAAAGGAACTTCGTTCGAACCGGGTGTCCCCTGACACCTCATATAATTTTTTTGTACACGTTGTTTATGTGTTGTATACTCAGAATAAATTTTCGTACTCTGTGCATTTTTGTTGTACACTTCGCGTGCCCTATTCTACCTGAAACTTGTTAGGGGACGAAATGGCAGCGGGAATAATACGGAATAAAGTACGAGGAACACTTCGCGTTCCAAAAAAGTAAATAAAATGTACACATCAAAATACAAAATGTACACAAGAAACAACGAGAGTATGCAATAGTTCAATTAGTGTACGCGCAAATACAATAGGTGTAAGCAAAAGTACTAAAAGTACACACGAAGTACGAAAAGTGTACACAAGTATATACAAAAAGTGTACACAAAGTACAAACGGTTTACACACAAATGCAAAAGGTACTAAAGTGAACACAAAAGTAGTACTAAAAGTGAACACAAAAACCAAAACAAAAGGGTAATTAACAAAAGGGTAATTAACAGAACAAACAGTTTACACGAAAGTTCCAGAAATTGGTACGTAGAAATAAATTTGTTATAAAATATATGCTTAGCATATTAGTGCAGAATAAAACAGGTCGTATGTACATTAATATATTTACTCCATGCGCTGCCTCTAACTGAGCCTGACTCCCGTTCTCGAAGTTGACATAGTTGTAACGCCGCCGTGACCGTTTGTCATATACATACTATTTTCGTGAAAAAAATAAAATTCCCATGACATCCTATAAACGACCGGTTGAGAGCTTTTCACAACCACTAAACCGTGCACTTTCTAGTTTTGCACTCACTGATTGGGATCTACAGCTTTACACCGAATGCGAACGCAAGTGTCACCGTCACTAACCGGGGTTGCCGTCGATCATATTTCGGAAACTGCGTGCTATTTTTGTACACTTTGAATTCTAGTTTTAATTGTATTTTTTGTTATATTTTGCTCACTCTGTGTGTCTTTCTTTAACTTAATGTGCTCTTCCAATACACTTTGTGTACTTCTTTGTGAATTTTTTGTACTTACTAAATCACATTTTTAACGTTTATTTTTATGCACTTTTTTGGCGTAGGATACGTCTTACCTTACGGTATAGGGAGTCATGTCAGATTGTTATTGTTGTAATCTTTATTTCATTGATTATGAGGAAACGGCGAGATAACTTTTTTAAAAAATTTTTTTTGTGGGTAAATGAAGATGTTATCTTTCGTTTGATATACATTTCATATTGGTTGATATCTTCCTAATATTTAAATTTCTCAAATGAAAATTGTTTAAACACATACACACACACAAGCATATGTGTGGTGTTTGGTTGAGTGTTTGAGTTTGTAGCGTGAACACAAACTATGCTGCTGTTTCAGTGTGGACACAAACCTTCGGCTGTTGTTTTGATTGATGAAATATTGAAATTTCGTATATTTACTTATGTATTTAAGTGAAACAAAATTTTAAATGTGAATTTGAATTTAACATGGATATATAATTATAAAAAATATATGAAAAAATTAATTCATACATTTTTATGTTAAATTAAAAATAAATAAGCTTTATTTAAATTTATTTTATTTAATTTTAAGCCTATGTATATTATCAAAAGTAACTATCAAATAAATAAATTCATTTGCTTATGTTATTTATCATTTATTGTTATATATGTTTTCCGTCTTATCGGATGGCGTATTCTACGCTAAATTTAATGGCCGTGCCTCTGACACAGCCTGCACGGACAGTCCGTTGCCGAAGGCCTCAGACAACTGTCTGCTGTTTATTTTTTTATACAGTTGTGAACTCTTTTTGAATTTTAATCGTTTTCTTTGAGGTACTATTTTGGTGATACATATTACATTATTTTAAGTGCAATTTATGATATTTTCTACTTCTTATATATAAAGGGTCCGCCAAATAACTTTTTTTTTTGAAAATGCTATAAAAAAAAAAACTACTGAATATTTTCTCAAATTTCTTTTTTTATTTGAAAGTACAATCCTTCCGGTTAATAATGGAAAATAATTTCATTCAAACGGCTGCCTCGGCTGGCCATGCGGTAGCCTACACGATCGGTCCAATTTTTAAGCACATTATCGATTGTGTGCAGCTGTATTTCAGCAATGGCTTCACGAATATTGTCCTTTAAGCCGCAATCACAATGCAAGCAACATTTTCAAAAGGCGTTCACAATGCAAGCAACAGTGTACTTCGAATCGAGATGTTTGTTCTAACAGGTGATACCAGTATTACGCCCAATGTATCAAGGCAACAATACAATATATTTTGTTTTCATGTCAAAGTTAACACAAATATTTGTCAAGAATAAAAGTAAGCCAGAAATTATAAAACCAAATACATTTGAATTTGATTCTTCATATAATGAACAGAAGGAAAAGCAAATCATTTAAGTTGTTCTTATAACACAACCTCTATTAGTTGCATCATGATTCAAATGTCACAAATGTCACATTCAGGGTTGTATTTCGAATATTAAAAAATGTTAATGTATTTAAACATATTTGGTATTAAAAGATTCTACAGATAAAATAACGTTTTATAATGCGTCTTTTAACACAAATGGGTTCAATTTTCATTGATGTTTTTAAGTTTGAAAATTAAATTCGAAGTACAGCGCCATCTACCGCTTAATAGTACATTATTTATTCGAATAAATATGTTGCTGGAGTAGGAATAGATCAGCTTCAGCGACAAATTGGAGTTACATTTTTGTAAAAAAAACGAAAGGCCATTATGTGAAATTCTGTGTGTGAGAACGAGATAGCATGAAAAACGAAATTGTCGCTTGCATTGTGAATGCGGCTTTAAAGCGTCAATTGTCTCTGGCTTGTCGGCGTAACACTTACCTTTGAGGGCACCCCACAAATAATAGTCCAACGGTGTCAAATCGCAGCTCCGAGGTGGCCAAACGACATCAGCTCTGCGGCTGATAATGCGATCTTAAAAAACAGGGCGCAAAACATCGCGTGCAGATTTGGCTGTGTGGCACGTAGCGCCGTCCTGTTGAAACCAAATGTTGCCAATATCCTCCTCGTCAATTTTTGTGAACAAAAATTCGTTCAACATGGCCCGATAACGATCGTCATTTACTGTAACGGCCACTCCTTGCTCATTTTCGAAGAAAATTGGCCCAATTATGTCTCTGGACCAAAATCCGCACCAAACAGTGACTCGTTTTGGGTGCATCGGCTTTTCAATGTATGCGTGCGGGTTTTCTGTGCCCCAAATGCGATAATTTTGCTTGTTTACATACCCGCCAAGATCAAAATGAGCTTCATCTGAAAAGATGATTTTTTTTGGCAAAATCGGCATCTTCTGTAAGACGATCGCCGGCCCACTTAGCGAAGCTACTGCATGGCCAGCCGAGGCAGCCATTTGAATGAAATTATTTTCCATTATTAACCGGAAGGATTGTACTTTCAAAAAAAAAAAATAAATTTGAGAAAATATTTAGTAGTTTTTTTTATAGCATTTTCCAAAAAAAAAAGTTATTTGGCGGACCCGTTAGTTAGTGTTAATATTTTTCTAGTTAAATTTCGAAAAATGTACTTTTAAATCTTGTTGTTAACTGTTTGGTATGTTTCGTGCGCTTATTTGAACACTTTTTAAATAATTAATGCTCACTGTGAACTTTTTAGTACAATTTGGGTACTTGTTAATAAATCATATTAGGTTTTTGTACCATATTCAAAAATGATTATGTTGAACGTCTTGGCAATGCTTAGGCAATACGGACTTCGAAATAAGTATTTATTTTGTATACATTGGGTACTTTTCAGTGAAATTTGTGTTTTTTTCTACGTTTAGAAGCGTATTTTTTTGAGGATGTGGTTTTTAGTACAGTTTTTCCTTTGTGCACATATTTATGCCAGTTGGTGAATTTTTTGGTGTTTTCGTATCCTTTTTTTAATTATTTACCTTCACTGTAAAGCTTTTAGTACAGTTAATGTTGCTATGACACTGTGCGGCTTTATATGGATTTGTGTCTCTTTTAACCCTTTGACGACCAGGGGACATATGTGTCCCAAAAAGAAAAATATGCGTTAAAAATAAACTAATAATAAAAGTATTGATATTTTTAGCTTAATGCAAAGTTAAATGATGGGTTTTTAAAATTTGTAAAAAATTTGTGTGAAAGAAAAAATTTATAAAGGGTTTTTTAAGAGCTAAAAAACAAGTTTTGCACATACCGTAAACGGGATATTTAAACTGCTCTAAATCATAGACGAAATTTTCTCTTTCTTTCAAATTAAAAAATTTTGTTTAATTTAACAATAGTCTACAAATTGAAATTCGGTTTTGAGATAAATATTTCCAAGAAAAAAGAACTAGATTTATAAAAAAAAAAAAACCCAAAGGGACATGGGTGTCCCTGTGGTCATCAATGGTAACTTTTCGTTTGATGAATTTGAATGTAAGGCTGTGGGCGGATCGAACTCTTTTAGTCCGTGGCAAAATTGGGTGAATAAATTTTGGCATGGTAGATAAAATTTTGTCATTTTGCTGTACGGATTCATGTGATGCAATTTTGACAGATTGTTAACAAATTTTTGACATTCAGTCGCCGCACAAAACAGGACAAGTCAGTGAGTGGTGGCGTTGAAATGAAAAAATAAATAAATCAAAAATATGTTGCACTTATTTTTGCAGCTTTGGAAGAATTGATGAAGATGCAGTTCAGCCAAAGGACGTTTTTGTTAATATTTCGCGTAAAAGGCAAACGACAAAACCCAAACAAATAAAACATTTGTGTCCCTGTTTTGCAAGATGTATTCAATAAGGTGGTGGGAGCAGCAGATGTTGATGTTGTATAACAAACTTTGGTTTTAATATGACCTGATTAAAATGAAAATAAAACTCTAAACTCTAATCTAAATTGCATATATTTATAGTTTTCATATTTTAAACAATGCAAACACAATTGTTTAAACAACATTTGACAATTTTCGTTGGCCAAATGAATGAACCAAAAACCAATCAGCATTGTTGATGCTATCACCTTACCAAATACATCTTGTTGTTAAACAGATGTCATTATTTGGTTCGTTGTCAAAATTTATAGTAGCCCTGGAGCTAGTCTAATTTTTGACACTAGAAATTCACCACGCAAACTTCAAAATTTTGTTCAGTGCAAAATATTTCAACCAATCCGCCCACAGCCTAATAGTCTTTTCACACTGACGACGAAATAAGTGCTCCCAACACAAATGTTGGAAAAAACGCCATTTTGAGCATTTTAGACGAAAATTTAGGCAACATTTGTGTTGGGAACACTTATTTTGAAATAACTGCTAATAGTGGTGAGAGTTGGCATATTAAGAAAACTAAAAAGGGACTTCCCCACTAAGTTTGTAAACTTTATCAGGTGACTGAATTCCTAGAATTTTTATTCTATTTACTTACTTTACGCTGTAAGAAGTGGTCGTGTTTTCTAATTTGCCAAAAAAGTGATATTTGGGAGAAACATTTTTGTTCTTTGATTTGCTGACTCATTTTGGTAGGTTTGGTGAATGTGAATTCTATAGCACGTTGTAACAACATTTTTTTAGAAGAATAACTTTCCAGCGTCGTAGATTTTTTAACCTGAACGAAGAAGAAATATTGCAATTTCTTACTGGGGAAAATAGTGAAGATGAAGACGATTTGTGTCTAGACGAAGAAGACCAGATTTTTCTTGAAGGTGATGTTGATGCGGTTGAGACAACAGAACAAGTCGTTGAGATAACGGAACAAGCGCCTCGTATTCCAGAAAATTATAAGAAAAAAACGACAGAAAAAAGTGTACCAAATTTTAGATGGAGAAATTCATACACTGCAAACGTATTCGCTAACAGTGACTATCAGGTGTGTTCCGACTCTCACTCTGTTTTTAATTCACTTGTGAATTTAATTTCACTGGAGTGAAAATTTCTTGTTCCGAGAATCACTGTTTTCGAACGTGATTTAAATTTTTCGTAGTGATTTAAAACAGCTGTTTTGTCTGCAAACCAACATATGTTTGGTCTGCAAAGTATCAAGAAATTACATGTTTTTCATAATTTGTGTAGAAAACCTTAAAGAACAATGCCAGCGGGAATTATCTTATACTTATTGTCTCTCAGGAATAAACAGTTCAGAGAAGAACGTATTAAAAAACTTTATCTTAGGGATTTGTCAAATCCTATGGATCTGCCTGATATAACGTGAGTAAAAATTTTTCCTTGTGTTAAAAATTATATTAAGCGATTATTTTGCTTTAGGTTTGTCAAGCATTTTCGGCTGAACAAGACGTCGTTTCTCATGGTTCTGGATGAAATTGCTCCACATCTCGGAAAAAGTTCTATTCCTAAAATAATTAAACTTGCAGCTGTTTTACGTTTCTTGGGTGTGGGTTCGTTTCAAGG
Source organism: Phaonia tiefii (assembly GCA_963931995.1). NCBI lineage: Eukaryota > Metazoa > Arthropoda > Insecta > Diptera > Muscidae > Phaonia > Phaonia tiefii. The sequence continues at coordinate 38,678,387 of OZ008369.1, forward strand.
CGTGTTTGCAAATGACATAAATATTAGCATGGGGCGGACAACATTTTGCAAAATTTTTTGAAACGTTCTAAATGTTTTGGAAGACAAACTATGTCCTAAATGGATTAAGACAGAAATGTCTCAGGACAGAATAAGTGCCTCCAAAACCTTTTTCTTTCAAAACTACGGCATTCCGGGAGTAGTTGGCTGTGTGGACGGCACACTTATAAAACTCGTTAAACCGCCGTCCGATTGTTCCATCTATTACAGCAGAAAAGGATATTTTGCTATAAACGCCATGATAGTAAGTACCCAATAAATAGCATTGAATTTAATTTAAAACTAAATATCATTTTAGGTTTGTGACTGAAATGAAGATCATTGCAATAGATGCCTGTAGTCCAGGATCATCCCATGGCTCTTTTGTTTGGAAACTAAGCGATGTTAGAGCTTATTACCAAGAAAAATATCAAAACGGTGCACGAAACATGTGGCTGTTAGGAGACTTCGGATGCGGGTTATCTCCTTATCTTATTACGCTATATAAAAACCCACAGTACGGAAGCATGCAACATAAGTTTAACCAACGGCACTCGTCAGCAAGAAATATTGTAGAAAGGACAATTGGAGTCCTTAAAAGTAGATCGTTACTTCACTACAAACCAAAAAAAGTGGTCTCTATCATAAATGTATGTTGCGCATTAAACAATATATGCAGAGATTACAACATAGATTTTAGTGAAGAAATTACACTGAATGAGAATGAAAACGACCCAGAACGTGTGCTGGAAGATGAAGATGACTATCGTAATGAAGCATTAGTAATAAGAGACAATATTGCGCGTAGTATAAGATAAACTTTGTATATATTTAAATTTAATATATTTATAAAAAAAAAAACAGTCTTTCCATTTCTTAAAAATAATAAAATTCATATTGAAAAAGCAACAAAATCATCTAGAAACAATAAAATAAAAGAACAAAAAAAATCAAATTTATATATAATAAAAGAAATGTCTACTCTGGGACGCCCAAATTGAGTTTTTCAAGTACTAAAAATTGTAGCTTCAATTCGCTTTTTGATTTTAACGATTTTTCCATTGTGAAATGGTGACGCTGCATCTCCTCGAACTTTTTTCTTCTTATAAAAGGCGTATTTCATGCACGTCCTTGCTTAAGCTCCTGACATCTTTGCTCAAATATTTCAAATTTTTATTAATGTCGCGGAGTTGTGTGCCGTTTTTTTTTACTTCGTCACCTATTTTATGCACCTTTTTTGCCAATTCGTCGAAATTCTCCTTTTCCATTTGGAAAACGTCATTCAAATTGGCCGCAGATCTTCTTGGAGTCCGAGCACGAACTGAGGAAGCTGGCGAGGTTATTGCCGAAATATTTGTACCAACTGCCTGTGCCAAAGGTGAACATAAATTTGAGACATCCAGCTCAATGTCCACGTTTGCCGTAATGTCCAACCCACGTGATGTACCCAGCAGATCATTTCTTGTTGAGGTGAAGGTAGGGGCTGCCATAGACGTGGTTTGGAACTTCTGTACCTTCATTGCAGGGTGCATTTTGTTTTTGGCATACTCCAAATCGTTTTGTATTTGCAATGCCGTCCACCGCCTTGTAAAGGCCACAAATACTCGCGATTTCTTCCTCAACAGGTGTCAACACATATTGGTTAAATCTGCCACCACCAGTCTTTCTCCCTTCCGCTTTATTATGGGACAGACGCCGCCGTATATTTAGCTTCCAGTCTGCCCATGTTTGTAAGAGATATGATACAGTTCTTCATACATATGTATAAATATAAATTGATAAAGACCTACCTTTTTCCATACGGCCAAATCCTTAACTGGAGGTCCGGCACCATTTAACTCGGCAGTCAATTCCTCCCATTGCTGTTCATGGCACACTCTGTCACCTTTAGCAAATCCTTTTGCCAGATCCGGCCGACGCTCCATGAACCTTAATTAAAGAACATTTTATTAATTTAATTTTAACTTTATTTAAATATACTTACATTTTGTACGTTTACCGCTTCTTTTTGTTCATCTGCGTAATTGTTGAATGCTTTTGTCTTCTGTGTTTTGTTTATATTTGGTTTGTTTGCAGAAATCACATGTTTGTACAGAAAAAAAGCTGCCACATTTTTATTTAAGTGTTTGAGTTAAACAAAAGTATAGAAAAAATTTGTCCTTTCAACATTTTCGTGATCTGGCAACTACCTCGTTTCGAACATAAGCAAAGCCATTTTATAAAAAGAGACAACAACAAAAACTGTAAAATGGTCACCAAAGTGAAAATGTTAAATTCATGAGAAACGGTGGTAGTTTGTTAAAACACATTTTTATTATAATAAAGCTCTTTCGATTAAATAACTTTGTTACATTTTACATACAAAACATATTAAATATCATTTGAGTATCATTTTATTTTATTTTTTTGCATTGTTCTTTCCAAAAACTTCATTAGGATATGCTTTCACCACAGCACTTGTCCATGATTTAAAACCAGTAAAATTTAAGTGAAAGTGATTCACAGAACATGGTATCAGTGAAAGTATTTCACTTTCACTGCAAAGTGAAAGTCCGAACACACCTGTATGAGTTTGGAAAAGTGCAAATCTGCGATGCTGGGGACCCCAACTGTAATCTATCACCATTTCAGATCTTTTTACTGACTACGAACTTTGATGTTTTGATAGAACTTATAGTTCATGAATCCTGTGGATATGCTGAACAAAATGGAAGAGTTTTTGATGATACTGCTGACGAAATGAAAGCATTTCTTGGTATCAATCTGGTAATGACATATCACGGTTTACCATCCATTCGTGATTATTGGTCAACAGAACCTGATATGGGTGTACCCTTCATGAGTAATGTAATGACAAGAAAAAGATGTGAAGATATCCGTTAAAATTTGCGCTTCAGCAATAACAATGAAGAAGGAAACAGGAATAATCAGGCTTTTAAGATCAGACCTGTCATAAGTCATTTCAACAAAGCATTTCCAAATGCAATGAATAACACATACAAACAGGCTGTCGATGAACACATGATCAAAATCAAAGGTCATAATGATATGAAACAGTATATCAAGAACAAACCAATAACATGGGGATTTAAGATGTGGTGTAGATTAAGGTGGACCTTGCAATGACATTTTTGCGATATTTTGGTAGATCAGGGCTCTATTCCGTGCCTTTTTGAAAAAAAATGGCAATGCCGAAAAAAAAATTAAAAAAAAAAAACATTAGGGGTTGCGCACGAGCCGAGAAAAAGGTCCACTTTGCCAAAATTAGGGGGGAAATTGCCATAGGTCATCAGGGGTCACCCGTAGGGGGGAAGAATGTATGGCCGACCCCCATTAACTTTTTACCGCCAACATTTTCCCCCAAGACACCCACCCCCTATCTCCTCCCCTTAGGGGGGTCACAATACAAAAATGGAGGTTGCTCAGTATTTTCGAAAAACACCATAGGTCATCAGGGGTCACCCCTAGGGGGGCAAAATATATGACCGACCCCCATTAACTTTTCATCCCCAACATCTTTTCCGAACAAACTTACCCTCTATCTCCACTCCTTGAGGGACTCCCCATACAAAAATAAAAGAAGCTGTAATTGAGTAGTACTACTAAGCACTCTTAATATAATATAGTCAAATTAACATATTTTTGTTCGCTGATGGGTATTTCTTGCGGTAAGAATCGATAACATGTAGTAAATACTGTTTCTCTTCTTCGCCTTGACACAGTATTCTATTATAATCTTGTATCATTTTTACTCCTCTTTCGGCAGTGTCGTTCACAACGCGCCAGTTATTTACAATTCTACGACCTTCTTGATAGTCTGCGCGAGATTTCCAGGTTGCTGGATTTGCAAGAATGAAATCTTGCGATATTCCAAATCGTACAAATAAATTTTTGGTATTATGAGAGACGAAGTTGCTCAAGTCTTTAGCCAAGAATTCCTCATTCACATCTTTGAATTTCACCTCGATTTTTTTAACGCTGGTGCTTTTGATTACGACGCGAGGAGCTGGGGGAACCGGGTCGTCTTCTTCATCTTCTTCACCTTCTTCGTCTTCTTCATCTTCGTCACCTTCTTCGTCTTCTTCATCTTCTTCACCTTTTTTGTCTTCTTCATCTTCTTCACCTTCGTCATTCTCATTTTCTAGCAATGCTTGGGCCATTTTGGCCTTCAACTCATTTGAAACCTTGTCATCGAAAAAGGCAAGGGCTATGTGCTCATCGGCGAGATACCATAGGTGACCGATAAATTTCTTTATCATTACCCGAGATAAATCCTGGTCAACGGACTTGTACTCGACGATGTCCTTCAAAAACTTCCAATCTTGATTCGGCGTCTCAGCTGCTCGAGAAGAACCAAACCATGCCTTGACGTAAAGTCGCACCACAAAAATACAAACGTGTCGAATACCATTCAATTCACATACAGATAAGTGAAAAGTTCTCCGAAACAAAAACATCTTGAGGCTGTAAATGGCTTTTGCCATCCATCGAGCATGGGAAACGGGTCCTGGAGGTCGGAAATGGTAATTCTCAAGTTTTTCACCCAGAAACAAAAGAATTAATTGTAGCATTTCTTTGTAGTCATCGCGAGGGTGTTTCTCCTTCAATTGATCTAAGCAAAACTTCTTTATGCCGACTTGCATTGCCACAGGAATTTTTCTGACGACTTGATCGTCTATCAAGCCAGAATGGAATGGTTTAACCTTTACAGCGTCCCATTCCTGTTTGAAACGGTCAAAGCAAGGAACGCCTGGTGCACTGGTCTTTCCCATTTTTGTCTCAAAAACTTCCCTTAGCACCAGTTCGTATACGTGGTGTCTGCAAGGTAAATATAAGATTTCTCTCTCCAACAGCCGCTCAAGAGCAACTGCGGCTCCGGAGAATGGGCCACTGTTCGTTGATGTCGTGTCGAAAGAAAGTCCTTGTATTCGATGTGTCATATGCCAAGATGCCAACAGTTGATAAACGGCATGTGCTATTCTCCGGCCTTTTCCTTTCCCATCTTCTACTTTGGGAACTCCAAGAAGTTGTTCTTTTTCTCCGTACGAGACAATTACCGGTAGACGGTCCACCTTCTTTGTACCCACAAAATCCAAAAGCATTTTGCCATCCCAATGGACTACGAAGGATTTAGCTGCGACAAGCTGGAGATGAATGAAACGCGTTGAAGAATAAGAATTCTGAATGAGAGCAAATAAATCTATGCGATCTTACTTCTGGATTGTCTTTCACATAACTCAGCATGTTCTCTCGATTTGAACGCCGACATCTCCGAAGCGACGTACGGTTTTTTGTGTATTGTTGAGGATCGCGTCCAAATGCTTCTGCCGCCGCTATCATAATGCCGACCGCGTCTCGGTCAGTCACTTTGCACTTGTCCAAAGCTGATAGGACTCGTTCAGTAAAACATTGTTTGTAACCTCTTCTGTCACCAACATTTGACGGGCCAGCTTCTGCCGGGAAGTTTTCGTCCTGTCTCCCATTATCATCGCTTGAATCACTGCTTGAAAATTTAACCACTGCAATTGAACGAATTTCATTTGAATATAAACATTGGACGAACACACAAAGCGCGAAATAGCTTACCGCCTTTAGCGAACCGATCTCTACTAGATTCCGTTGCACGTTTCTTCTCTTTGCTTTAGCAGAAACTCAATGTCTTCGGTATTTGTCATTTTCTCAAGGGCGTTGGCGTGTGCGATGTCGAAAAGATTATCCAAGCTATCAGAAAACGTATTCTCTTTTTCTCTAGTGGACTCAGTCTTTCTGTGAGATGACTTTCTTAAAGCATCCCACTCATCGTGCAGCGCAGGTATTTTTCTTGTAACATCTCCTCTGGCTTTCATCGGAATAGCTGCTTGGCGCCAAAAAATCATCACTGCGTCCGCGACTATAACCGCACTATTTTTCTTCGACATGTTTCGTTTGCGAATGTTGAAGAAATGCATTCTTAGCACTTGCTTCTTCGACGGTAATTTGTTCCCCGTAATATTCATGCTTGGATAACCAATCAAAAAAATATCGTCGCGCGATCTAAGTCGTGTTGTCATCTTAACTTTTAAAAAACGGGAGAAAAATCAATTTACTTTTCGCGGTCGTCGGCACTTGTTGAATGACAACAATCGATGAATGAACTGCTATTTATAACTACTACGTATTTTGCAATATTTTACTGCCAGGTACTGATGAATGGGGGCATCTGCTAAGGGTGCCTGTGTACCTGATTCAGCACGTGTGCGTTTCAAATTTTTCAAGACTTTCCAAACAATGACCACTCTTGAATATTGGTGGAATTTCTGTAAAAAAATCAAAAAAAATCAAAAAAATCTCGATATTGTGCAACTGTAAATACATAGATTTTCAGTATTTTTGTATGGGGAGTCCCTCAAGGAGTGGAGATAGAGGGTAAGTTTGTTCGGAAAAGATGTTGGGGATGAAAAGTTAATGGGGGTCGGTCGTATATTTTGCCCCCCTAGGGGTGACCCCTGATGACCTATGGTGTTTTTCGAAAATACTGAGCAACCTCCATTTTTGTATGGTGACCCCCCTAAGGGGAGGAGATAGGGGGTGGGTGTCTTGGGGGAAAATGTTGGCGGTAAAAAGTTAATGGGGGTCGGCCATACATTCTTCCCCCCTACGGGTGACCCCTGATGACCTATGGCAATTTCCCCCCTAATTTTGGCAAAGTGGACCTTTTTCTCGGCTCGTGAGCAACCCCTAATGTTTTTTTTTTTTAATTTTTTTTTTCGGCATTGTCATTTTTTTTCAAAAAGGCACGGAATAGAGCCCTCATCTACCAAAATATCGACACAAGGTCCACCCTAGTGTAGATGTGACTCTGCTTCCGGATATCTTTTTGACTTTGATCTATACACTGGAAGAAAAGAGTATGGAACTGAATATGGACTTGGGGAATCAATCGTGCTTCGGTTGACAGAAAAACTCACATGTTTTGGCTCCGAGGTCTACATTGATAACTTCTTCAACTCGCCTTGGTTACAATATGAGTTGAAAAAACGTCAAATAAAGTCCTGTGGAACAGTAAGAAGTAACCAGCTCCTTCGACCAGCTCCTTCGCACTCTATGCTCGAAGCCAACGTAAGAAAGAGATGTGTTCAATGCGAAAAAATTAATGTAGAAAATCAAATCGCACTAATGACTATTGTAATGAATGCAATGTGCATCTATGTTTTACTACTAACCGTAATTGTTTCTCAGAACATCATAATTAACCATAATTTATCGCAAAATTAAACATAAATTTTTATTAAAAGCGTATTATAACATTAAAAATTTAACTTTTATTGAAAAACCTATATAAATGGTTTTTCAACAGAGACGCTACAAAAGTAAATCGATAGGGACAGCAAACGACGCCATATTTTTTCCCGCTCTTTTGACATTTCTCTTCAGCCATTTCACGAGCCAACAACGAGTCGAAATTACTAAAATTTACTACCGAAATTTGGAGTAAGTGGCCTCAACTTTATGTTCGGATTTTCATCGGAAAATCATCTTCAGTGATGAGGCTCATTTCTGGCTGAATGGCTTCGTCAATAAGCAAAATATGCGTTATAGGTCAGACAGCAATCCGCACGTAATCCATGAGTCATCTTTGCATCCCGAAAAAATTACGGTTTGGTGCGGTTTATTGGGCCGTACTTCTTCCGTGCATGCAAATCGCTACCGTTCAATGATAACCGAATATTTTTGGTCCCAATTGGATAATATGGACTTGGAGGACGTGTGGTTCCAACGGGATGGCGCCACAAGCCACACAGCTAATGCCACAATCAATTTATTAGAAACCAAGTTTGATGAACGTGTTATCTCACGAAATGGCCCAGTCGATTGGCCGCCTCGGTCGTGCGATTTGACGCCGTTAGATTATTTCCTGTGGGGCTACATCAAGTCTATGGTATATGCCAACAAGCCAGCGACGATTGATGACACTTCGTACGAATATCGAACGTGAAATTGCAGCAGTATCGGCCGATTTATGCTTGAAAACCGTCGAAAATTGGGTTCAGCGTCTGGACTTCTGCAAGCGTGCCCGTGGTGGTCATGCAAAAGAAATCGAGTTCCATACATAATGGCATCGAACGTACTTTCACAGGAATAAACAATTTCATTGGTATCTAAAACCGGTTTTGTTTTATTTAAAAAAACTTTTGTAGCGCTCTTATTGAAAACCCCTTTACGAAGTGTGTTTTTTGGCACACAAAGTGAAGTTTTTGGTACACAAAGTGTACTATTTGCAATAGAATAATTGTTAGTGCCAATATATATGTATAATTTTTGGTTGCACGATATCTTTTTTCGTACACAATTTGTACTTTTTGGTATACACTGTGTACATTTTGCTACAATAAGTTTTTGGTACAAATAGAGAGTACCTTTCAGTGCACGAAATGTACTATTTCTTTACCCTTTTTACAGTTAAGCTAATTTGTTTGTACAATTTGGGTACTTTAAACAATTCGTTTGAAACCATTTAACTTTCAAACAGAAAACTCCTAAGTCCCAATCCACACACGGAAACTTTTGTTGCCGGAGACTCGAGTTCGTGGGTATTGCCAGTACTCGCAGACACTCTTTGGTGTTTTCCTTAAGTAAAGTTTGCTGCATATTGGTTTTGACATCAATAATCATTCGTGGTATTTTATAGCGCCAAAACAAAATAAGTTTTTTATTGTTTAACAGTTAAAAATTAAAAAGAATTTAAAATGACAAAGTGAAAACAAAGAAAAATGTATTACTGTGGTGGAAAAAGTATAAACGTAACAAAATGTTAGAATGTCACAAAACGCAAACACGGAAACAATAATCGTCAGGAGTTGCTGAAACTAAAGTTGGCATGTGTGGACACTACAAGCAACTTCAAAAGAGAATCAGATAAGTTTCGAGGACAAAATATTCCATGAGTGGCTTGGGACTACGCTACGAAATCGTCAAAATTGGGCGCATATGATTTAGTGTCGGCGTGTGGATAAATTGTTCTGGCAAATAACGCATTCGGACTTGCAGTTCGAAAAAGTGACCACATCTTCTTTAGAACAGGCAGACGAAATAAACGTTATTTTTGTCTGATTGCAACCCACAGCAAAAATATGTCAGTCACACCCAATGAAATATTTTTCAACTTGTATTTCATACATCTCGTCCCACTGTATATGCATTGTTGCGACAAGCGCAACCCCAGTAGTCAATATATTTAATAAAGTTAAAGTTAAACATTAAACGCCGACGATGACGATGATCACTGGCAAAGCAGCTCAACTATTGTAATCACGTACACACGCTACGCAAAACAACAACAAAACCAACAATCTCGCCAACAGATTCTGCTAAAATTGAACAGCAACAGCAACAGTTGTGACTACAAAAAATTGTCACTTAATTGTAGTGGAAATTCTTAAGGTAATTGTGTAAATCCTTTTACATGTTGCTTGCATTATCCCTCTCGTCCCTTTAAATACACGAGAATAGTTAGCAGATTCCTACAGTCTCCCCAACGCTCTGTCTATCTCGCCCCCTTAGCTAAACCCAAAGTTAACCAACAAATAGGATGCATAGCAGTAAGTAGGCGAACATCAAGGCAAATGGAACGCAGCTAGCAACTAAATGCGTCTCATCTTTATGAGGGTCTGTTGGATTTCGATGCATACAAATGTTGTTTGCAGTTGCCGAGGAAACTTTTTGGCGAATAATTAGAAATCTGTGCTTGGACTTTTTGGCGATATTTTCTATCTTAACCCGCATTCCCACCATGTACACCTCTTGCTGCGGACAATGTCAATTATAAAATAATATTTTATTATTGAAGTGAAAACAATTTACTGCAGTTTTCCCTCAATCCTTCGCTGTGCACTGATTGTGGTTGCGGCGGGTTAATGTTTGGAGTTTCCAAGCGTAGCTCAGAGTGACATTATTGGTTTTTGCGGTTTATAGTTTTTGGCCAACATCAGCTAATATTACACGCCTGATTAAATCTCAGATTTAACCATTGTCTTCGCTCCAAACAAAGCAATTGGGGAGATTCCAAAAAGCTGCAGTCTTGAAGATTTATACGTAGACAAGGACGACTAACATGTACCCTTCGGCGTGCACTAGTTTCATTTTAAGACCAGAATTCCATAAATTCTAAATTATATCTGTTTATTGTCTATCGTAGATCAAAGATTGCACATTATTTCCACCATAATGCACGAAAGATATTTTTCCTTTTGTTCTATCTAGAAGTGTCGCCGTCGGTGGGCACCTTTTGTACATGAGATCCTGGGATCAATCGCTGCTCTGACCACCTTAAATATCTTTCGGTGGCGGTCACCTCGCATAGTGACGACGACACTGTCGAGTATTCAGCCATGAAAAAGCTTCTCAAAATATACCGTTCGGTACCGGTTTAAAACTGTAGGTCCCAAGCAGTGAGAATAAAACTAGAAAGAGCACCGCTCACTGGTTGTGAGAAGCTTCTCTCAATTCCTTCATGGGATGTAATGGGAAACCATTATTTTCTATCAAGAAGTGGTGGTTTCCGTCTTCTCTTGTATTATCATCCGAGTAAGAAATAATTGCCAGCCTACATATGTATTTTCATTCTCTCACCGGTAGGAGATGACCGTCGGTAAACAAGCAAGACATTTGTGCATGAAAATGGGTGTTACATCGCACTGACCGTCTTAAACTAACCCCTGCAATCATAGCGACAACTAAGTTACTCCTTGAACACTCTGTACAACGAATGCCTAACTAGAATGTATTTAGGCTTCTTCACTCGTTAGTTAAGATATAATTCATAACAGTTTCCTAACCTACTGTCTAAATCGAATATGAACATGTCTGTTTTAGCAAAATTCAACAATGATTGTCATGAATGTTGTTAGTAAAAGCATGTAGTCGTTCGCTCCGCAGCCACTCGTTAGACACAGTTTAGTTGCAGTGTAAAGCCCCGTATTCAGTTCTTGCGAAATTTTGTCATTTGTCTCTAAACGGAAATTTTTTTTACAGAGAGTTGCCACATGTCTCTGATTTACTTAGCAAATATTTCGTTAATAATTAATAATAATTAATTAATTAATTCCTTTTTTTTTTTTAATAAAATAATCGAAATGTCAAAATTCCGGCACCAAACAATTATCAACCAATAGTTTTCGTACGAAATAAGTTTAGCGTAACAACTCTGTACTTGATTTTGCCTACGAAATTTTCGCAAAGAGCTGAGTACCAAGCAAATGAAAAGTGGGCGGAGTTTTCGGTTCATGAAATTTTCGCTATTTTTTATACACCCACTTCATATGGCAACGAAAATTTCATAAAAACTGAATACCGGGCTTTAGAAATTAAATTATGAATACGTGGGATCGTTTTGTACTGATTGTAGAAATATCAATCTTGTAACTTTATCTGATGAAATGTGGTATCCAATATTGCATTTCCTTTGGAGTTAGGGCGTTTTCGGAAATGCATCACTGCAGAGCATCTGATGCGCAACTGTGATGCGTTTGCACTGCTGATGCCAATCAGCTGATGCAGATGCATGATTGTTGCTTATTTTTGATTTGCAATTCCGAACACGAAAATATTTCAATGGAAAATTTTTTAATAAATTTAATTTGTGAATTGGATGATAAGCCAAGTCAATTCCCCCTCCATACCCAACCTTGTCCTTATTATCAATCCCTAGCACCCACCTCGACTCTAAAAAATTTTAAAAATAGTAAGTTTTATAAAAAAACTAATTAATATCAAATTCCGTACTTACTCAGTCATTGCATCAGCCATTTTGCTACTGCTCATTTTGCGACTTGTTTGCGCATCATATGCTGTGTTGATTAATTTTAGAACATGCGACTCTTGCAGTGTTGCAAAGTGTTGCATTTTCGAACGTGATGCGCATCAGATGCTCTGCAGTGATGGATTTCCGAAAACGCCCTGAGTCACATAATGATTTGACAGCGTCTCTTCAAAATAATTCTTTCGCGAACTGATGGCATTCTTCTTCCACAATTTCGTTATGCGAATTTGATGCGTCTTTGTCTATTCGAACAATATAAAGGGTGTCTCAGTAAGAATGAACTTTTTCATTACAAAATAAAGACACGTACTTTTTCCGACAGTTGTAAATTTTTTATTGCATTGTAAAGAAGACATGTTCCGATTAAACATGAAATAAAAAATTCGTTAAATGCACCCCACGGCTCTGATGACAGGCCGTTACTCTTTTCATGGAATTTTCCATGACTTTTTCACAGAAATGTGACTGTATCTCACAGATGACGCGTTGGATCTCGAATTTGAGCTCATGAAATGATTCTGGTTTATTCGCAAAAACCCGAGATTTCACAAAACCCCCAAGAAACAAATCGCACTGCGGCAAATCGCTTAATCTTGGTGGCCAGTTGACATCAGATTTTCTTGAGGTAATTTTTGCCGGAAATCTGTGCTGCAATAAATCGATTGTTTCATGCGCAGTGTGGCAAGTGGCGTCGTCTTGCTGAAACCACAATTCGTCCAAATCCATACCGTCCAGTTTAGGCCACAACAACTCCGTTATCATGTTCCTGTAACAAATGCCGTTCACAGTCTCTACAATTTTGGCCTCATCTTCAAGAACTTAAGGCCCAGTCACGCCGCACAGAGGGTTAGAATAGCCTGTTTTCTTGTATTAATTAAAAAAAAATTTGAAGTATCATCAACATTTTTTGTACCCGGTTAGAGTATGTAAAATTCTACATCACTTGTCGTTAAAATAAATGTCAAAAGTGCTGTGGTGTTTTTGTAGTGAAACTTCCAAGTCAAACTTTATAGAAATTTTTGTGCAAAAAATGTGAAAACTTTCCCGTTGAAAATTTTATTTATTTTAAAAAGTATTGTAAAAGTTAACAATTTTTCAATGGAACCATCAAGTTCAGATTATTTTGCAAATACTTCGTTAACATTTGTGTATCAGATTGTGTGTGTAAGTGTTTTAGATTTAGTTATTTATATTGGAAATGATAAAAAAATTTGCATTTTTATATTTTAAATGGATATTCGTCCACATTCGTGTCATAATTTTTAGTTTATATTAAAGAGGACATAAATCTCTATTATATTGCAAAATTTTACGCTGCCGTTTTGTGCCTTTTAGAAGCTATGCATTGTTTAGTACCAGTGTTGCAGCAGTCAAATTAGCTAAAAATCACATTGATCTAGCGACTGCTGCTTTTGTTGTGTTTTGTTGTTTTTCATGTTACTTTTTTCTATTTATTTGTGCTCTTCTTTTCAGTATATTAATGATGTTATTTTTGTTTCTTTTAATAATATTCTTTGTTTCAATAATATTTTGTTTTTGTTCATTTTAATAATATTCTTTGTTTTGACAAATAGTGATCGTGTTGTGCAGTTTCAAGCAATCGGGTAAAGGGGATTTTTGTAAGGTTTTTTTTTTGTATTAGCATAATTTTTTTTTTTTACAGAAACAAGTTCGAACGTTGTTTTTTATACTCGTCGAAGCTTATTTGATATTATGATGAATTCAAGCGCTCAAACAATGAATGACAAGATGAAATTTTTAGCTGAAGAAATCAAAAAACGCACCAACTGCTCTGAGGATAATATGTGTGATTTTAATAAAAGAATTGATGTTTCCTTTTATGAATTTAAATCTAGGTGGACTAGAGCGCATAGAATGGAAATGAGGTTTATTACTCAAAATAAAATCTGGTTGGAATCCTCTATTTGTTTTACTCTTGCCCCGACTGCAAAACGTGGTCGAAAAGAAATTAGTTTTACCGAGTCCAGTGGTTGGAGAAAATATAAAAAAACAAAGATTTTAAGAGACACCATATCATTGCCGGAGTTACTTTATGCTTCACAGGTTAAATTACAAAGCGCAGTTTATGTCGAGGAATCAAAAGTGTTGCGAGCCATTTATGAAAAGAGTTGCAAGGGTATAAATTTTAAGAAAAAGTTGAAACAGCCACTTCCCACCTTGAAAATATCGAACACAAAAGCTTTGGCTGTTTTTGTAGAAGCTAAACTAACACGAAATCAATACAATGTTGTTAGACAAGCTGCTCCTCAAATGTTACCCTCCTACAACAATATTTAAACTGAAAAACAAAAAACTTACCCAGAATCGACCAGCTTTAGAATAAGCGAAACCGCCGTTGAAGTAACTTTAGAAGGTCTTCTTAATCACACAGCGGAGCGACTAATAGAACTTCAAGAAACTGTTATTGACTCATTAGGCATTACGAACTCGAATGTAGTATTATGTATATTCAAAATGGGGCTTTGATGGAAGCTCTGGCCACAGCTCACACAAACAAGCCTTTCATGGATCTGATGCTAGTGATTCGTCAGTTTTTTAACCACAATTGTACCACTTAGGCTTGTGTTTGAGGAGAAGGTAATTTGGCAAAATCCACGGTCGTCTTCAACTAGATTTTGCAGACCCTTGAAAATTGAATTTACCCAAGAAACCGCATATGTGTCAATTAGTGAAAAAAAAGAGTTGAAGAGGAAATACAGAATTTAACCTGTTCAACTGTCACGATTGGTGAGAAAGTTGTACATGTTTTCCACAAATTGATTTTGGCAAAGGTAGATGGAAAAGTTTGCAATTTCTTAACAGAAACCACATCAACACAAAAGTGTTACTTATGTGGCGCTACAAGTAAGGATTTTAATAATATAGAAGCCATGATCCAAAGACCTGTACATGTAGACAATTTAAGATTTGGCCTTTCCATTCTTTATGGCAGGATTAGATTTTTTGAATGTCTTTTGCACGTGGCATATAAAATACCTTTACAAAAGTGGCAGGCTAGAACTGATTCTGAAAAAAGAACAGTAGCCGAAACAATAGAAGAAATTCAGAAAAAATTTAAAGAGAATATGGGATTAAACTATTAATCCCATAAAGAGAATATGGGATTAATAGTTGACCTGGTTTTGGAAACACGAATGATGGGAACACGGCAAGACGTTTTTTTCAAAACGCTGAAAAATCTGCCGAAATAACAAAAATAGATGGTAATTTAATAAAAAAAAAATGCACGTGTTGCTTATTGCTGTATCCAGTGGCCATGAAATTAATAATGAAAAATTTAAAATATATGCACACAATACAGGACGACTTTTTGTGGAAACGTATCCTTGGTACAATATGCCTCCCACTTTTCACAAGTATTTTATTCACGGGCCCGAAATTGTGTCAAATGCCATTTTACCTATGGGGCAGTTATCAGAAGAAGCGCAAGAAGCTCGGAATAAATATTTTAAAAAATATAAGGAGTTTCATTCACGAAAGTGCAGTCGCGAAAAATCAAACCAAGACATTTTTAATATGTTTTTGATAACCTCAGACCCAATTATTTCAAGCATGCGAAAATTGCCTACAAAGAAGGTTCAAAGCTTGCCAGAGGAGGCAGTTGATTTAATTGTACCTGCAGCTCCGAACAAGAACTATTTCAGTGATGTTGAAGTTGCTGATGCTGCTGATGATGATGATGATGATAATGATGATGATGATAACGTTGATGATGATGATGATGATGATGATGATGATGATGATGATGATGATGATGATGTTGATGATTAACTTTAAGATGTATAAAATATAATGTTTAAGTTCTCATACTATACTCCTTGCACTATATACCTACACTGATATTTCGCATTATTTAACAAAATTATACTCAAATATACTTAGAAAACATTTTTTTTACTTATTTTAATGGTATTAACTGAAAAATAAAGAAAAATTATCCGAACATAGCTTCCCTGATTTGATCCAAGAAAACATGCTATTCTAACTCACTGTGCGCCGCCTGACCAAAATCCGCACCCGACAGTTGCACGTTGGGGATGCATTTGTATCTCATGGATTGCATGAGGATTTTCTGAGCCCCAAATTCGACAATTTTGTGTATTCACGAAGCCATTCAGATGGAAATGCGCTTCATCCTAGAGATAGTTTTTTTTTTTTTTAAATTGGTATTGACTTAAATTTACTTCATTACCCATTGAACGAATTGCCGTCGTTTTCCATGGTCTGCTAGTTTGAACTCTTGAGTAAGCTGAATTTTCTACGCATGAACGTGGATGTCGTTTGTCAAAATTCGCTGCGTAGAGCTCCGTGAAATTTGAAGTTGTTGAAAATGATGCCGATTTGATGTTTTCAGAATATCGGCGATACTCCCGTTTACAGCAGCAATGTTTTCAAGAGACCGACCGGTACGTTGACGCACATGAGACGTACTGTCCATAACCGACCCAGTTTCTTAAAACTTGTTTTTTGACAACTCTTCGAATGGTTGACAAATTTAAAAACTGCAATATTACTGAGAAACCATTTATATCGGACATTTACACCCATATATAAAGGGATTTTCAACAGAGACGCTACAAAAGTAAATCGATAGGGACAGCAATATTCTCTTCAGTAAGGCATTTCTGTTCAGTAAGGTTTGCCATTTCATCATGGAAAGATATACGAGCCAACAACGAGTCGAAATTATTCAAATTTACTACCGAAATTTGGAGTCAGTTGCCTCAACTTTAAGAGCGCTACGTCCAATTTATGGTCGTCATAATCGTCCTACCAGATCAACAATTGAGCGTCTAGTGGAAAAATTTGAATCCACAGGCATAGTACAAAATGTTCCCGTGCCAGTGAGACAAAGAAGTGCCCGTAGTGTCGAGAATATTGCTGCCGCTGAGGCTTCACTTCAAGAAAGCCCAAATGTGTCTCTCACACGTCGTTCTCAAGCGTTGGGCATCTCTGTGACGTCGTTGTGGCGAATTTTGCGAAAAGATCTTGGCCTACATCCTTACAAGATCAAATTGACGCAAGAACTGAAGTCGCTTGACCACCGTAAGCGTCGTATGTTCGTGAGCAACAACTTGAAAATGATTCGGATTTTCGTCGGAAAATCATCTTCAGCGATGAGGCTCATTTCTGGCTGAATGGCTTCGTCAATAAGCAAAATATGCGTTATTGGTCAGACAGCAATCCACCCGTAATCCATGAGTCATCATTGCATCCCGAAAAAATTACGGTTTGGTGCGGTTTATGGGCAGGCGGCGTCATTGGGCCGTACGTCTTCCATTACTGTGAATGCGAATCGCTACCGTTCAATGGTAACCGAATATTTTTGGCTCCAATTGGATAATATGGACTTGGAGGACATGTGGTTGCAACAGGACGGCGCCACAAGCCACACTGCGAATGCCACAATCAATTTATTGTAAACCAAGTTTGGTGAACGTGTTATCTCACAAATTGACCCAGTCGATTGGCCGCCTCGGTCGTGCGATTTGACGCCGTTAGATTATTTCCTGTGGGGCTACGTCAAGTCTATGGTCTATGCCAACAGGCCAGCGACGATTGATGAACTTCGTACGAATATCGAACGTGAAATTGCAGCAGTATCGGCCGATTTATGCTTGAAAACCGTCGAAAATTGGCTTCAGCGTCTGGACTTCTGCAAGCGTGCCCGTGGTGGCCATGCAAAAGAAATCGAGTTCCATACAGAATGGCATCCAACGTACTTTCACAGGAATAAAGAATTTCATTGGTATCTAAAACCGTTATTTATGGACCCTTCACAAACTCATAAAACTACGGAAAATGTCTTCAAATTCTTAGGGCCACGATTACCTCGCTTAGGTATGGTGGACACTGTCGAATAACTAGCCAATAGTCTTTCGGATTCGGTGTAAAATTGTATATCCTTATTAGTTTGGCTATAAATTAGAAATAAACCAAAATACCTTCCTTTTACTCTCATATCTGAGCACACAGGGGTAGGGGAATATTTAACGTGACACTAGGCTAACGATCCTCAGTAAACTAAGTGTGGCAATATTGGTTCTTCTAATAAGATCTACCTTAACGTTTGCCCCTCTCGCGTCTTATGTCATGACGGATGTCACTGAAATAGTACTCGCTGAAAAATCGGGCTCTTTTTGTTGTTTGGAGGCAAAAATAACATGTTTGCAATTTGTTGCAAAAATAGTATACTTGTGTCCAAATTATAATATATTATATTGTATGTGATTGATACAAATATGACCCTGTTTGTTGGAAATTGCTAAAAACAAATACGTGACACTGTTTGCACTTAAGTATTTGGATGTTCCAAACATATACATGGTTCTTGCATAATGCTACTGGGGCCGCTTGTTTTAAGTGTAAATATGACAACATTCTCACCCCACGTACGTCAAGGCTGTCGTGGCCATGAATTAAACTTCGTTCCGGATGACTGAAATAAGAAAGAAGATAAAAGGAATATATTCTAAAAAAAAACTGGAAAATTGCCACTTATTATCAGAAACTATCAAAAAATTAGTGTGACGTATTTAGTGTCTGCCTAAACAGCAAGAGATCACTAAAACACCGGGGCCTGGAAGGCTGAACGTTGAGAAGCTGCGTGTGCTAGAGTTTTTCGCTCTGACCTAGAAACTTTGAGATCAATTCAGATATTTTCGAATTGTCAGTTGCAGCGCAATCCATGGCAATGAAGTCAAAGTGTGAAAAGGTTATAAGTTGACCATGCTAGACGACGTATAGCTGTGCAAAGCAGTACGTCATGCTTTAGTATAATGAAATCTCGCATTACAAATTTGGACTTGATGTGAAACTGTTTGTTCTGCTCAGTGAGTTTATTGTGGACTATGATTGCTGGTGGTTAATAGACATAGTTTTAGTTCGTGATTACTGCAGACGAAGAAGAACGTCGGATATCTCATATGACTTTGCTCAGACCTTTGGGATGAGATTGAGATAAATTGTCCACTCATTTTTCAGCTCAGAAGACATTCAGCGACCTAATTTAAATCACTTGCAGAAATTGCTTCGTCATAGAGTAGTTTGTGTCCTTTATTTTGAAATATCTGAAAATAACAGGCTGCAGAACCATGTGGCTTCAATGCCTCTACATTATGTCATTTTATAGGATGCACCATATCGGCTGGATATGAAGTCACGTAGTATCACATCGCTCCTGTTGCAGTAGTGCCAACTACTTCTACCTAACCCAATTTAATGTGTGTCACGTCACGAGTTATAACACCAAATACCTAGAAAAGGATAATAAAGTTGAAGGTGGCACTGCAATCAGTTGCAACGCTACCAGCAGCGAATAAGCGGGAATGTACATGAGCCGAAACAACAACAGAATTGGAGAGTTCTCCTGAAAGTCAATAAGCTGTCACTTGCCATTTTAGAACTTATCGTAGTACTGCACGTAGTATAGTATGCCCCTTAGGGACATGCCAACATTCACCAGGGGTTGATTGAGAATCACCCGGACAAGCCACTGATTACATGCTGCCGACTGTAGACTTTGGGGAATGGCCGGAGATCATGATGCCAGATAGGTGTGACTGGGTTGGAGATATACCTTCCTCACTGGAATCGGGCACAGGAGCGGGGATCTTCAGTGAGGAACTTCAACTCAAGCTCTCGATGAGCTTGAGTGCGAATTGTAGTATATTCCAAGCGGAAATCGTGGCGATTATGAGAGCTGCAATTGGGATAATGGACTCGTGCTTCTCATGTCATCTGCGTTGATAGTAAGCTAGCCCTCAGTGCGATCATGGATCTTGATCAGTGTATTGCCCGGCATGAAGATTCTGCTGGGTGACGGGGCATAGTGATGCCACATGGAACGTTGTAGCAGACTGTCTTGCTACAGCAGCATGCACTTCTGCTTATTTGAGATTAATTGCCTCTGCCAATCCACCGATCTGTTACGATGTGTTACAACGCTGCCTGGCAGTCCAGGGTAGATTGCAGAATTTAGAGGTACATATGGCCGGCAGTGGACTCAGGGAGAACTATGTCCCTTCATCGACTGAAGAAGGCTGATTTGCGACTCCTCCATTGAGGACTTGATGGAATTCTCGCGAAGTCTGCCATGCATCCAGGTAGGCGATACCATCTTCTGATGATTTGACTGTTGGTTCTTTCTACCGCACTGGGAATCTGGAATGGTAAATGTTGACCTGCACATATGGACAGGGCATATCAGGTGATGTATATATATACAAATACACTGGGAACATAATGAGCGGTTCTTCTGTCTGCTCTACGTCTATCTATCTTTCAAAAAATGTCACTATCAGTGGGGCTCACCCCCTCTCTTCTCTATTTCCTCCTCATATATGTGGGCAATCACAATAAATCACAGTGTAGTGACAATAAGTTGTATACTCTCTCTTATTGTCAGGTGTTCTAAACCTAACCTAACCCACATTTACCGATTTAAAGCGATTTCGAACGGATACACTGAAAGAAAAAGATTCATCATACCTGTGAATTTATTCTTCGAGCCAACGAATATTTTCGGCGAATGTTAGCTAACGTATAGATGCATTGCAGCAACGAAAATGATTCCCATAATGGAAAAAATTTCATCACGCTTAAGACTACTATGAAAATGTTCCATTGTTGCGATGATGTACTAAAATAGATGATGTGGAAATAGAACCATCCAGATATGAATAAGTAATTTGTCATTTTAGACTTATAAGTTCTTCTCACATTTATATTCCTATATTAAAATTTCTTGTTTTTATTTTGATATACTTTATGTATGTGGCGTCACCCAATTTTCTTTTTTTATTTATTTATTTCTGTCAGTCACTATTTTTGTGCACTGCTACTACATATTAGTGCACTGTTGCAAAAAATGTACAGTAAAAAGTTGCAAAAAAGTACCTAAAAAAAGTCGCAGTCTTTATCCTGCGGCAAAAGGTTTTTCTTTCAGTGCACAGATGATTTAAATCGTTTTTGAACGAGTGGTTACGAAAAATTTCAGCGCGGTTTTTACTAGTCCCAATTACAGACCAACATCGGGTTTGATCCCAAGTGTTCGCTCACAATGGTCAGCAAGACTAAAATTTTGCTCCAACAAGCACAAATTATCGGTTCTTTTCAATCGTATATTGGAAATGTGACAAACATTGTGACAAACTTAATTTAAAAATAGGTCACCAAAACGCTTTTGCGACCCAAGTCAAAGAAAATAAGGAGCGTTGTAAGAAATCCCATCGCCACACACTTTACCGCATCACCAAGCGATCAGCGCAACAAGACAATAATATACGCATGATACAAAAACCTAACAAAAACACACTAACTAATATAACCTCAAAAACAATTGAACACCACGGCGCGACACTGCGCAAATTTACTGCTGCTGATGCAGCATCAGCATCATCTTTACCAGCCAGCGTAGCATGCGATAAATGGAAGCAGTTGTTGGTGGGTAAATACTCTATGGAAAATAAGGCATCTGATAATCACCAACTCGCACTCTCTGCCAGTCTCTCTCTTTAGCTGGGCATCAACCGTTACATTGTTATTTTTCTACTAGCAACGCAATGCTAAGGTAAAAAGTCAACAGCAGTTGTTAAGGAAGCAAATGTGGTATAAAAACTTAAAGCTCCATAAACTTCAAAAGCGTTGTTTTTTTTTCTTCTTTTGTTTCTGTTTTTGGTCACAACTATTGAAGTTAATTCTGAACCACTAACAGCTGATGCTGCGGCAGCAACGATGTTAGCCACCCTAAACACAGTCGTCGTCATTACACTGAAGGGTGACGCTTTTGCCAGTTGTAAACAATTTTCTTGTTAGAAGAGTTATTCATTGATGTGGGCTATAGAGTTAGTCATAGAAGTGGTACAAAATTGTTCACGGGACATCAGGATAAGACCTAGATAATGCAAATGTGGCAACTGAAACATATATTTTATGATTCTTCGAGAAATTCAGATATGTCAGGGCTTGTGTCTTTTGTAACCAGTAGAGATACAAAGTCCTTCTTTTGAAATTCTGTGCCTTCTTTTGAAATTACGAGCGACACAATAGCAATTTTTTTTGTACACCTAAAAATTTGACACCACAAAATAAGTCTTTACTCAATAATAATGTTGGCTTATATAAAGTTTCGGTGGAACTCTCGTATCGCGTCTAAATTAGCATCATAGACTTTGTCATCCACAGCAAAACAATATTTTTTTGATGTGTTAACATCTATAGGCACCGGTAGGGCAATCTATTAAAGTGAACACATGCAAACAACACACAGCGTGAGCATCACAGACATGGTTGTTGTACAACAATAGTCTCTGCCTGAAAATAAGTATGATGGTATTGATGTAGCGGCAGCTAACAAACAAGCAGGTCGTCGTCGCAAAAGAGTATTGAATAGTATAGAGAACTCAGGGAATGTATTGTATGACTCAAAAGTTCTGGCGACATCTGGCGAATAATTCAAACCGTATTACTTTATTTTTGTCATAACTTGGTCCGTTCATAATTTTGATGTAAAATATTGATGCCTTTTGAAACATTTATGCCTTTTGTATTATGCAATAACATAGTCGAAATGGTGCATTTATATTGAAATATTCTATAAAGAAAATAAAACTCATTTGTGCTCTTTTACTCAGATTCTCTACATGAAAGCGGAAAAAGAGTGCAATAAGTTCTCTATACTATTCAATACTTTTGTCGTCGTTCTGTTTATGACTCAAAGGAAACAATTATTTCAGTGAACTAAATATTGCTTTAAAATTTTTAGTTGTTCTAGATCCTCTTTATGTTTAAAGTTGTAATTTCCTTTAAGGCTGTAAGAGATCATGTTTTCTCTGGTTAGTGAAAAAAATGTAAATGCCGCGGGTGGGATTCGAACTCACATTCGCTGGACGATCGTTTCGATGTTTGTGAAGCATCATCTTCAGCAACGGGTAGCCCGTTAAGCCACTGCGGTGTGTATGGACACAAGTCACTAAAGGAAAACATTTATTGAATGTGTGCAGAGTGATTGTTGTCTATTGTAACAATATTAAATCTAATGTTAAAGCAGATGTAAGAAAAAAGATAGTGGAATAGCAAAAGAGGCTTCAGCACAAAAACTATTCGTTTTTTATTTCCCAATGTAACATTTACTAATGTGTTCATTGAAATCGAACAGGTACCGTGTAACAAAAAGGTGGTAACACCACCCGTGAGATCGAAAACTCATTGATTTTTTGTACTCCGCTAAAGTGAATTATAGCTTAATTTGTACGGGACAGCTAAGCGATAATAAGTGGCATTTCAATTTCCCACTTAAATTCCGACTTGAGCAATGACAATGTTGCCACATGTTAAATTTCAAGAAATGGCAACAAAAATGTATCTTACGGCGCGTTTACGCGGGACAGTTAGAGACAAGATAGTTGAGAATATGTATTAGTTGTCACAAAGAGAAAAATTGTTTGTGTGACGTACGCGTCCAGCCAGTTATAGAGACAGTACAGTTTTAAGCATCCGCCGACAGTGTCGTTTCGTTAAATTTCGTGCTCTAATTTTTTGGTTCTTCGCTCTTTTTCCATTGCTTCTTCTCCAAATTACAATGGAACTGATGTACTCTGCAAAATTAGACATGTATTCATGTTTATATGTTTGTATTTCAATAAAAATTAGCAAAATTTTCAAATACAAATATATTTCCCAATTTTTAAAGTCGTTTGCGATGTTCTGCTTTTTCCTCAAACTACTGCGGAACGTCACCAATATAGCCGATGGCTGAACTAGTAGAGGTTGACGCAGTAGGATTTGTTGTAATTGTGTGAACCAACAACAGGCATTTAGTTTTTGTTTCATGACTCTAACCGTCAAATTCAACAAAAATCCATATGAACAAACACAGTAAACAAAAAAGTACAACAACAAAATACACTGAATTTAACAGATGGAGTCATAAGAAAGCAAAATCAGTTGATCTATTGCGCCAACCTTTACTAGTTCAGCCATGATCTGGCCGCTTATGTCAAATCTCTTGCGGAAGTTACTGTCGTTGAAAAATCAGAGACAGTGGTGATGCAAGTGAAAGAAGTGTCAGGTGTGGTTGTAAAAATGTGTGCATGTATTTCTACTGTCGGAGCAAAACTGTCCCGTGTAAACGCCGGGTTAGATAAATATTGTTATCATTTTTTGCGAATGAAAATGTTATCAAGGAGAGACCCAAAAGCAGAATTTTGCAAAATGGCTGGCACATGGTCAGTTCATTTAAATTATTTTATTTAATGGAAGACTACGTATACTTTTATATCTCTAAAATTGAAGGATAGATTTTTATTTCCGATTGAAAACAACATTGCAATTAAATTGTTCACAACAACGAGCGGTAAATGTTATACGTATTGTCATGTTGTTGGTATATATCTGTTGTTGGTATACATTTGTGTAGAGTTTGACAACTGAAATATATGAACAAAAACAAAATGTTTGTTGTTGCTGTCTACAACCACGACAACAACTGCTACAATGTAGTTGTTGGCACTCTCTATAAACGGGTTGCCGTATCGCATAGTTTTTCACCCATTATAGCAAGTGTTGCCACATTTCGTAGTATGAAGTGTGGAACGTTTTATTTAGAAAGTTATAAGCGGCAATAGCATAATGGAATATAAAAACACCCCTAATGTTGGAAAAGATTTGATATGAATTTACGAGTTATTGCTCTTACAGCATTTGTGTTAATCGTTGATAATATAAGGCTCTTTTTAAATTAGGATAGTGACAATAAAAAAAAAATAAATGGTTTCCCATTACATCCCATGAAGGGACCGGGGAGAACTTCTCACAATCACTGAGCTGTGCGCTTTCCAGTTTTCACTCACTGATTGGGACCTACAGTTTTACACCGATTCCGAACGGTATTTTGAGAAGCTTTTTCATGGCTATATACTCGATAGTGTCGCCGTCAGAAATTTTAGGTGGTCGTCCGAAAGAAATTTTAGGTGGTCAGAGCAGGGTTCGAACCCAGGATCTAATGTACGAGAGCCGCGCACACTAACCATTGCACTACCGAGTGACAATAGTGATTTCTATTTGTACAATGTATAGTTTAAAACTTGACACTTCAAAATAAGGCGAACCACAGACTTGTTATTCACGAGCATGAACATCAGCTATCGTTGATGTTATTGTCGGTTTTCCCCCCTTTTTCATAACAAATAAGAATGAAATCAAATTTGCTCGCATCACTATCATGTTTCAAACATTTGTTGGTAATATTTTTTAAAATCATCAGCCAGATAAAAAGTTATAGACCAAGCACATGCTCCTGAATAACAAGTCTGAAGTTCGCTAACATCGAAACATTCGGATTAATAAAAAAAAATGATTTATCAATTAATTTGAATATTGGTTAATCATATTTTTACAAACAAAATCATATTTAATATCATATTTTTACCAATAAATACTTTATACAAACAAAAAAATAATTTTTACATTTGATTACAGTAGGTGGGTGAAAAAATGCAAACTGAAAAACATAAATTGATCAATTACTTAAATTATTCTTTAATCCACTCTCAAATGTATTTTTATCGATTAAGCGTTAATATAATAAACTAATTATTTGATTGATCAGGATATCGATTAATAAGGTTGCCTGATTAATAAATTAATCGCAAATCCCTAGTCAGAACTCGCCAATGTATACTTTTCAGACTTTTCGTTTCTTTACTTTTCAGCCCTAATAGGTTATCTATATCGGTTGTAATACCCAACCAAACGTAATTCATCCTTCTCGAAGTAGCGCCATATATTTCTAGGGTTTTACAGAAAGTTACTTAGCGAGTTCAACAACCATTTGTGGCGAGATGATATACGAGTATGGTAGGTTTCTCTTTACAGTGATTACATAATTACCGTTAATCTGCAGTAAACTGTTAGAACAATCAAGTTGCAATACCCACCACAAACTTTTTATTGGCATTCAGTTACTTTGAAATATTGAATGTTTCCGTTGGGTTGAGAAATATTACAGCATTTCACTATCAGTACCATTATGCAACAAAATTTAAGTTTTTGCTTCCTGCGCCAAATGAACACACTAGATGATTATAGTCAAACCCCACAAATTTAGACCACTGTGTAGCAACATTTATTTTTTATGATCGTGGTAAGATTGAAGTTTTTTATCCGATACTGTCCGAGATAAATTTAAAAATCAAGTATAAATATTGAATTGAGCGAATACTTGTGATACCATGACTTCAGTGAAATTTGACTGTAATTATTTTCGTAGAATAAAATATAAATAAAAACTGTATTTCAAAGTTTAAAGGGTCCTTTACGTCCTTTGTTCAAAAAGTACCGACAATTTACACTAAAATGGACAGCTCAGGATCTAGAATGTTCTACAAATTTATTCCTCATTAAATTGCATTATGGGTCGTCATAGCAAAAAATTCGCTATCTTTATTTCCAGACTAGAGGATTTCGTAGACTAGAATCCTTCATCAAGAATTTGCATATGTCCTTTTAGTTCTTTTTTAAAAATTTAAATCTAAAAATCTTATCACACGAATTCGCTCAATTCAATATTTATACTGTATTTTAATATTTATTTCGGACAGTATCGGATAAAAAAATTACATGAGGTGTCATGGGACACTCGGTTGGAACGAAGTTTCTTTCGCTATATATTATGTACTAGTTAGTTCCAGCACGTATAAAGCGCCCGTTGAAAAGTACGATAATTTAAATGGATCTTTAAGAAAAGGTACTTTTCGTAAAATATAAAACTATTTTTAAGAAAATTTTTTTTTCTGCAATGTATTTTTTAAAAAACAATTTATATTTTTAGGTCCTTTGGGTAAGAAAGGGTATTATGTTTTCCGGAATATGTGTTATATAGGTCCTTTTTTAAAGAGACGTACTTCTTTTATTAAAAGATAATGTTTTTTTTAGAAAGGGTATCATTTTTAAGAAAAAGTACTTTCTGTAAGAAAAGCCATAAGACCCCTTTCACACTCGGCAAGTAACTTGCGCAAGTCTCTTGCCCAAGTCTTGGTTTGTTGATGACAGAGGTAAGGTCGGGTTAGCGGAATAAATTTGAGGTACAGACTTGCTTGTACTCGGAAAGTTGAAAAACTGACTTGCGCAAGTAACTTGCCGAGTGTGAAAGGGGTCTAAGAGTATGATTTTTTTTTTACAAAGAAGTACTTTTGTAAGAACAGGTACTTTTTAAAGAAGTGGTACTATTTTTAGGAAAAGGTTATTTTTGAACAAAAGGTAAAGTAACAAAAGGTACTTTTAAGAAAAGCTATTTTTTTAAGAAAATTTATTTTTTATAAAAAGATAGTTTTCTGAAGAAAAGGGATTTTTTAAGAAATGGTAATTTTTTTAGAATTGGTCCGTTTTTAAAGAATCGGTAAATTTTTAGGAGTAGGTAGAAAAGGGGTTTTTTAAGAAATTGTAATTTTTTTAGAATTGGTCCGTTTTTCAAGAATCGGTAAATTTTTAGGAGTAGGTAGATACATTGTCCTATTAAATGAGACAACATTAAACCATAGACACAATATAATAAAGGGTTTATCAACAGAGACGCTACAAAAGTAAATCGATAGGGACAGCAAACGACGCCATATTTTTTCCCGCTCTTTTGACATTTCTCTACAGTAAGGTTTGCCATTTCATCATGGAAAGATATACGAGTCAACAACGAGTCCAAATTATTAAAATTTACTACCGAAATTTGGAGTCAGTGGCCTCAACTTTAAGAGCGCTACGTCCAATTTATGGTCGTCATAATCGTCCTATCAGATCAACAATTAAGCGTCTAGTGGAAAAATTTGACTCCACAGGCACAGTACAAAATGTTCCCGTGCCAGTGAGACAAAGAAGTGCCCGCAGTGTCGAGAATATTGCTGCCGCTGAGGCTTCAGTTCAAGAAAGCCCAAATGTGTCTCTCACACGTCGTTCTCAAGCGTTGGGCATCTCTGTGACGTCGTTGTGGCAAATTTTGCGAAAAGAATCTTGGCCTACATCCTTACAAGACCAAATTGACGCAAGAACTGAAGCCGCTTGACTACCATAAGCGTCGTATGGTCGTGAATTGGGCTGAGCAAGAACTTGAAAATGAATCGGATTTTCATCGGAAAATCATCTTCAGCGATGAGGCTCATTTCTGGCTGAATGGCTTCGTCAATAAGCAAAATATGTGTTATTGGTCAGACAGCAATCCGCACGTAATCCATGAGTCATCATTGCATCCCGAAAAAATTACGGTTTGGTGCGGTTTATGGGCCGGCAGCGTCATTGGGCCGTTCTTCTTCCGTGATGATCAAGACCGGCACATTACTGTGAATGCGAATCGCTACCGTTCAATGATAACCGAATATTTTTGGCGCCAGTTGGATAATATGGACTTGTTGGACATGTGGTTCCAACAGGACGGCGCCACAAGCCGCACAGCGAATGCCACAATCAATTTATTGGAAACCAAGTTTGGTGAGCGTGTTATCTCTCGAAATGGCCCAGTCCATTGGCCGCCTCGGTCGTGTGATTTGACGCCGTTAGATTATTTCCTGTGGGGCTACGTCAAGTCTATGGTCTATGCCAACAAGCCAGCGACGATTGATGAACTTCGTACGAATATCGAACGTGAAATTGCAGCAGTATCGGCCGATTTATGCTTGAAAACCGTAGAAAATTGGGTTCAGCGTCTGGACTTCTGCAAGCGTGCCCGTGGTGGCCATGCAAAAGAAATCGAGTTTCATACATAATGGCATCGAACGTACTTTCACAGTAATAAAGAATTTCATTGGTATCTAAAACCGGTTTTGTTTTATTTAAAAAACCCTTTGGTAGCGCTCTTATTGAAAAACACGTTATTATAATTAATTATATATATTTTTATTGTAGACTAAAATGTTCTTAAATATACGCCAAAAAAATAAGTCGATCGTATGCATAAATGACTACAGGATAAAAATCTCAGTTTTTTTATAATTTGGAAAACAATTGATTGGATTTAATTGGCTGTGCATTGGTCGATAACATATATCATTTGTAAGATACCATCGACATATACTAAATATTTTTAAATTTAATTTTTAAAAGATTTTTCCAAAATTATTTATTTGGAGTTTTTTTCGTACTTTTCCACAAGTGTGTAAGAAACTTTTGAAATGTGAAAATATCTGAAGCCGATTTTATTTAAAAGGTGTCTACCTTACCAACAGTATATAATATGTATCACTCGCAACCCTAGCACTTTGACCTGATTTAGCGAATTGTGGTCCAGGACTCTACACTGATCCAAGGTTTATTCAAGTATCATTTCTCACCAAGGACCTTCACGGCAGCTCCGTTCAGCGTTCGAGCATTGCCTGACCACGTATTTTTACTGTCCTGTGCCAAATTGGATCGCAGAGTTTTATCGTACATTAATGATATGGATCACAGAAAAATTCGGTTGACACATCCAAATTGGCTATAACCCAAATTAGAAGTACTCATAACTAAACTAGAGATCGCCGCAACTGAATCAGAGGTTGTCTCAACTGAATTAGAAGTTGTCACAACCTCATTAGAGGTTGACTGAAGGTCGATAGTTACAACAAATTCGATAATTCGATTCAATTGATTCCAGGGGGATCAGTTTCCAAATTCGGTTGTTGCTTCAAAATTGATTCCACATTCGATTATTCCAAACGAATCTGGTACAAATTTCGGTTGTTGCAAACCGAACTAATTCTAAATTAGGTTGTTCCAACCTAAACTTTAGAAAATTTAGTTGACAGAAAAAAATATAATTAAAGATTATGTTGTTACAACAAAATCAATTATGAAACGAGTTTGATTCAATCGAATTTCAGTTGGGGGGACTAAAGTCGGCCGTGGCAACCTTAATCCGGTTGTGGCACCCGCAATTCGGTTGTGGCACTCAAAAAAAAAAGTTTGCTATAAACAGCTGAATGTACTTATCAGCAGACAATTTGTTTGTTATCACAGCAAATGTACAAAATACAATTGACAAAATACCTGACATGTTGTTTGCTGAAACAACAAACTTGAAATAACAAAAATGTTTGCTTTACTCTTTACTGCTGTGTTGACCAAAATATTTTTTTGAGTGTGTTAACAGCTGAATTTACGGTGGCTATAACCTTTTTCCAAATAATTAGTTCTCTGGGTGTGTAGACGGTCTGTATATTATTTTACGATTTTTTCTACACTCAAAAAATAAAGTTTGCTATTAATAGCAAACAATGTATGCTACTTATCAGCTGGCAATTTGCTTGTTATTATATCAAATATACTGTCATAACAACAAACTTGTTGCAGGGTTCATAAAATTAATTTACATACTCTTTGCTGCAACAACAAGCCTATGTTTGCTGAAATAACAAATATGTTTGCTTTCCCCTTTTCAGCAGACTTTTCTGCTGTGTTTACTAACATATTTTTTGAGTGTATAATACCGTTGCCCTGTGCGAAATTTGAGCGTAGACTTTGACCGTACACCAATGACATTGATGGATCATGCACTCAGAGAAAAATTCAGTTGAGACAACCAAATTAGCCATACCTGAATTTAGAAGTTGTCACAACTAAACTAGAGGTCATCGCAGCCTACTCAGAGGTTATATAAACCGAATAATAGAATGACTTAGGTCTAAAATCGGTTGTTGCCACCGAATTGATGCCAAATTCGGTTACTTCAAACGAATTTGGTAAACATTTTGGATGTTGCATCCGAACATAATTACCGGTTGTTACAACCGGAACTTTAGAAAATTTAGTTGACAGAGCGATATAATTGAAGGTTAAGTTGTCACAACCGAACCAACTATGAAACGAGGTTGCATCAACTGAATTTCAGTTGTGGGGACTAAATTCGGCCGTGGCCACTCTCAATTCGGTTGTGGCACTCAAAAAATAAAGTTTGATATTAATAGAAAACAATAAATGCTTCTTATCATCAGGCAATCGCCTGTTATTACAGCAAATGTACTGTCATAACAACAAACTTTTTACTTGACATAGTGTTTGTATATGTTTCTCTATGCAACCTATGTTTGCGGAAATAACAGAAACGTTTACTGTCCCCTTTTCAGCAGACTTTTCTGCTGTGTTTACTAACATTTTTTTTTTTGAGTTTGTTAACAACCGAATTTTCGGTTGCTACAACCCCTTTTGAAACAATTAGTTCTTTGGGTGTGTAGACGGTGCGTATTGTATCGGGTTTTTCAATAAGAGCGCTACAAAAGTTTTTTTTAAATAAAACAAAACCGGTTTTAGATACCAATGAAATTCTTTATTCCTGTGAAAGTACGTTGGATGCCATTATGTAGGGAACTCGATTTCTTTTGCATGGCCACCACGGGCATGCTTGCAGAAGTCCAGACGCTGAACCCAATTTTCGACTGTTTTCAAGCATAAATCGGCCGATACTGCTGCAATTTCACGTTCGATATTCGTACGAAGTTCATCAATCGTCGCTGGCTTGTTGGCATAGACCATAGACTTGACGTAGCCCCATAGGAAATAATCTAACGGCGTCAAATCGCACGACCAAGGCGGCCAATCGACTGGGCCACTTCGTGAGATAACACGTTCACCAAACTTGGTTTCCAATAAATTGATTGTGGCGTTCGCTGTGTGGCTTGTGGCGCCGTCCTGTTCGAACCACATGTCCTCCAAGTCCATATTATCCAATTGGGACCAAAAATATTCGGTTATCATTGAACGGTAGCGATTCGCATTCACAGTAATGTGCCGGTCTTTATCATCACGGAAGAAGTAGGGCCCAATGACGCCGCCGGCCCATAATCCGCACCAAACCGTAACTTTTTCGGGATGCAATGATGACTCATGGATTACGTGTGGATTGCTGTCTGACCAATAACGCATATTTTGCTTATTGACGAAGCCATTCAGTCAGAAATGAGCCTCATCGCTGAAGATGAAATGAGCCTCATCGCTGACAGAGATGCCCAACGCTTGAGAACGATGTGTGAGAGACACATTTGGGCTTTCTTGAACTGAAGCCTCAGCGGCAGCAATATTCTCGACACTACGGGCACTTCTTTGTGTCACTGGCGCGGCAACATTTTGTACTGTGCCTGTGGATTCAAATTTTTCCACTAGAAGCTCAATTGTTGATCTGGAAGGACGATTATGACGACCATAAATTGGACGTAGCGCTCTTAAAGTTGAGGCCACTGACTCCAAATTTCGGTAGTAAATTTTAATAATTTCGACTCGTTGTTGGCTCGTATATCTTTCCATGATGAAATGGCAAACCTTACTGAAGTGAATTGTCAAAAGAGCGGGAAAAAATATGGCGTCGTTTGCTGTCCCTATCGATTTACTTTTGTAGCGTCTCTGTTTAAAAACCCTTATTTTATGGTTTTTCCTCTTATATCGTTGACAGGCGCTGAACGGAGATGGAAGGGTGCTACTAAGAGCTGGTGGTTGCTACCTATCAATATCAGCACCATGGCTAGTTTTATCGTCCAGCAAGGAACCCATAGTCATCTGGCGGATAAGTTTTTTTCGTGTTCAAAAAATAAATCTATTTGCTGCAACAACGAAAAATGAGCGATCGTAGCAATGCACTGACGAACGTTCATTTATATATTGTATTACATGTTTTGTTGTAGTAACGCCCAAATCGTTCGTCGTACGATACGTTACATTGGTGCTTTAAAGCAATACATTTTATCCGTGTTTCGATGCATCGTTATATCAAAAACATACATATGGTTTCCCATTACATCCCATGAAAGAATTGGGGAGAGCTTCTCACAGCCAGTGAGCGCACTATCAGCGTCTGTAATACTTGTTTGTCACCCAAATTCAAACCACTTATGTTAGCGATTTTAGGAGATATTTCTGATTACGCCCATGATTCTATTCGATAATCAGGCGTATAAAAAACTTTTCAAAATAAAGCCATTCGGAACCAATGTAAAATTCGAGGCCCCTTATGACAGGGAAGTATAGCTCTTCTATTGTGAGAAGCTATCTTCGATGGTCTAGCCAATTTTGTAGGAAATTGATTTTATGTTTTACAGTCAAAATGTGGCAGCCAGATTGTATTCAGTGCTTAGGTCAGTTTAGACATTATCCAATTTGTAATACCTGCTGAAAATACAACTCCCATGTTAACTCTAAGCTTTATCAATTGTTTCTTTTCCAAAATAGCTCTGCCAGATTCGTCTCAACCGACCATTTAACAGTTTTATGATTATTTGACTTTTTTTGTTGGTCAGGGGTTTTTTCGTTTTTGTGTTAAAAAAAGCGCAACACTTTTACCACAGATAATGAGAAGCAAACAACACTCTTGGTGGTGCACCACAGCCGCAGCCAGAGTCATAGCCATGGATGACTATTGCCACCATCATCCGCATCCGCAACGGCAACGGCAGCATCATCAAACTATCAAACTCAATAGACAATGACCGACCGTTTGTTTGTTTGTTTATTTTCAAAGTAATTTTTGTTTTCTTTCCTTTAAACATCCAGGAACGCAATAATATATGCGTTTCTTTCTCTGTCTATCAATGGCCAAAACGGCGGCCCATTTGGACGCTAGCTACATATGATGCCACCATAACAGCCATTAATAGCCGCCATAGATCCCCACTTCCATTCAATGCTCGGAGGGGGGACCCTACTTTATATTTTAAATGCCTAAAAATGCACAGAAACCAAAAAGAAAAGAAAAGACCAAGTTCCATATAACCAAATACAATCCGACAACAAAGGGATGCTCTAAAGAAAGGGGTTGCATGAGGGAAGGGAAGGAACACAGGAGTATCCCATGAAATCAATGCGTAGCGCTGCTTGAAAGGGGCAAGAGGGAAAGGAGCGGACACCAAAGAGTTAACAGAAAGCAAATACCTTAAATTCGCACTATTAACAAACCTTTACGAACGAATAGAATGATTGCGGTTCTATCTAAACCGCTGAGTCGGAAATGTGTTAATGTAAAAACCACAAACATTGTTGTAATTAGTTACAAACAACAGCACAAGCAACAACATTAACAGCCACAACAACAACAACAGCAACAACAACACAAAAATATCCAAACAAACCAAATAAAAGCTAAAAGCCATTCATTCCAAAACCTAACCGACCAAACCAACAGACCAAAAAAAGAAACATTCAAACCAAAATAACCCAACATTTATACTTTAATGAAAATTCCAATCGAATGACCATTTCAGTTTTCGGGATGACGGACAGTGGTAAAGACGTCCAACATATGTTACGAGACTACATCTAGAGCTAGATTTCATTAATAACCACACGCTGAAAAATGTGTATTTTTTTTAATGTTTGGATACAAACATAACGTGTTTGTAGCTATTCGCAAATATACTATGGTTCGTTGGTTGGTTGAAAAGGCTGCAAGACAGCACGCTGTCTAGTACACTTAGGCCAAAGAAGCCCATTGTGATACCTGCATTATCCTATATAAATATACTATACTTGTGTCCAAACACATTATGTTTGCTATTCAATATAACATGTTTGAGACCCAATGACTAATAGGCTATAACGTAAATTCTTGAGACCAAAATGTGGCTTTGCTTCTTGACAACCGCTAAAACCAAAAACGAGGAAGACAACAAAGAAACAAAAAGGCAGAAAATCCTAAGTTCGTGAAAACAATGTTTGTAAATACGTACATGTTTCCTGCAATATGTTGCTGAGGCCGATATTTTTCAGTGTGCACCAAAATCTAATATTTATAGTTTTTGGGAGAGTCTATTATGGAGCTATGGAATTATCATGGTTTCCCAATACTGCACATCAGAGTAGGAATTTTATACTTTCCATTGGATTTTAATTTAATACAAATTCAAAAGGAATACCAGTGTTCGAAATGACAATTACAAATTTTGAATCTCAATTTGCTCAGGCAATGCAAATCTAGGTTGTGGAATCGGATACCAACTGTAATGAAATATGGGAATGCTTTTGATATTTTCGATTTTTTGACTTCTGGTAATTCTGTTTTGAAAGTATTGGAACGAAGTTTGTTATCGCACGTTGCGGGATGGGCGCTACATGAAAAAAAAATTAAACAACATTTGTTTTAACACTATTATGCTACAACCCACTATTATCAACTCTATTGTTTACTTTTGCTTTGGTTTGTGTCTAGGCTAACTAGATGTCTCACATATGTTGGGAAATTTTTTGTTTAATGGTAAATTTTCTTGGTGGAATCTGTAACCAATATTTAGTATATATTGTAGTGTTGAATCCAATAAAAAGTATATTTAGAAAAGCCAAAGGAAAGAATTTTTAAAAAATTAAATTTCCTTAACTAAGTGCATTTTCTTAAAAAAAGTATATTTCTCAAAAAAATACCTATTAATATTCTTAAACAAAGTAACTTTTCTTAAAAAAAATACCTTATCTTAAAGAAGTACACTTGCTTAAAAAAAGTAAATTAATAAAAACCTCTTTTTCAAAAATATACCTTCTCTTAAAAAAATACCAAATCTTGCAAAAACTCGTCCCTCCTCTGACTACCTTAAATTTCTTTCGGCGGCGGTCACCTCGCATAGTGACGGCGACACAAAATAAGGAAAAAATTACGCTTTACAAGGTTCCTGCATAATGTTACAAGAAACGTTTTGATGTGTTAACATCTATAGGCATGGGTAGGGCAATCTATCCGAGTGAACACATGCAAACAACAGACTGCGTTAGCATCGCATACGTGGTTGTTGTACAACAGTAGTCTCTGCCTGGAAATAAGTATGTTGGTATTGATGTAGCGGCAGCGAACAAACAAGCAGTTCGTGGTCGCCAAAGAGTATTGTATATTATAGTATAGAATAGAAACATTAAAGCCTTTTGAAACACTTATGTTTTTTGTATTGTTTTATGTAATAACGTTGTCGAAATGGTGCATTTATATTGAAATATTATATAAAGAGAATAAGACTCGTTTAAGCTCTTTTACTCAGACTCTCTACATGAGAGGGGAAAAAGAGTGCAATAATTTCTCTATGCTATTCAATACTTTTTTGTGGTCGTTCTTTTAATGACAAAACAAAGACAATTATTTCAGTGAGCTAAATATTGCTTTATTTATTTTAACAATATTACATCTAATGTTGAAGCAGATGTAAGGAAAAAGAAGGTGCAATTGCAAAAGAGCCTTCAGCACAAAAACAATTCTTTTTTTTATTTTCCAATGTATAATTAGGCCAGTGGCTTTAGACTAGAATTTGGTGGAACTGAAATACTCAAGCATACTCTCAATATATTACTCAATGAGTCGTGTCAGTAATAATGCCAAAGAATTGCCATCATCGGGTTACGTGCTATTGTATTCTTTCTTAATCTACTCTTATTTTGTTATTTCTCCAATGTTTAATAATTTTATTAATAAGGAGTCGGAGTCTGGCTGAACATATCTACTCCAACTCCCACTCCGACTCCGGGCAAATGTTCTGAACCCCGACTCCTAAACACCAATTCCGATATTATACCACGGGTTATTTGGGTCTCAAACACATTTGAATTTTCATAGTGCGATAACTGTCTCGTCTGTTTTACAATGTAACTCCTTTAAAACCACGGTGCAACGCAGTTGTTGTAGTGTTGCCCACCATCAATTGGTGGCAATTCCTGGATGTTGCTGTTCTGCACAACAACGGTTTCATTTCTTTAGTGTATTCCACCAGCAACATACTGTTGTTGTTTTTGTTGCAGCTGATATTGCCACTGCAGTTGTTTAATTAGAAAATGTTTTAACGGATTTTTTAGGACAATTAACAAGATTTGAATTAAGATTTAAATTATGTACATAAATACCAAATACAGTGGCAGTCGCCGTCACCCCCACCGCCACCACCATCGCAATTGACGTCGCCGCCACCACCACAGGCAGCATATCGCTCTTACCCACTCCATGGAATAAAATATATGTTTGTATGTCGGTACATACATTGGTAAACTTAGATACGAACACGTATATTTGCCTACATATTCCTTTGGACATTTTCTAGAACTGTTAGGCGAAACATCCCCACCCACCCCTGTATAATTAGTGATTTTCATTTGTAAATGCAAACTAGAGAGGGCAAAAAACAAACGAACGAAAGGTGTAGAAAGATGCAACGGCAATTATGCAGTCGGAATACATTTGGACTACTTACATGTAGCGGACATTCGCATTGTGTCTTCTGCCTCAGTGGCCACTCAAGTGGCAGTTTGACCTGATTCCTGTAGTGTTAACATGCTATTATACTCAACAACCGTGGCAGTCGGCCAGTCAGGCACACTCAGGCTGGCAGGACATTCTAGTTGAACAATGTGTGGTCAAGACATGACTTGAATTCGTAAACTTTAAGTGGCCATCATCAGCATCCAGTTTAATGAGCAGCTCTTTTTAATTCGATAACTGTAAATGAGTTGTAGTTCCAATGGAAGGATATGTGATTTCGAGTGATTAAATGCAAATGTGATACAATTTTGCATCTATAATCTCGGAAGTTGAGGTTATGGGCGATTAATATACAGCATGATTGGATACAGATTAAGAAAACTAATTGAAATATTAAAGTTTTACTATTTTTAGTGTGGTAGTCATACCCTACGAAGTTGCACCGTTAATGGGTAGACTTGAAGAGAAGAATCGGGATGAGGCTAACCATGTGAATACTGCGGAGGAAGATACTTCACTGTCCGAATCCCGCCGTAGCCTGGACGGCACCGGCAAGGAAAATATCACAGTAAAGAGGGACGTAGTTCACGCAAATACAGATGTGACTTCCCCTGGGATTCTGTGGCGGATAATACATCAGCTACCAAACCATAGCTCCAGGATGAGGTTTCAGTTAGCCAACGGGAAGACACCCACCACGAAGAAAACAGTATGGCGCTGGTGAGAGACGTAGATGCACATGTTGACGCTACCACAGATAAATCTCCACCAGTTTAAAGCTGCTTAAGCAGCTTCCCTGCTCCATACACAAAAATGTGGAGCCGATGTTGTTTTGTTGAAGAACCTTGGACAAATCATGGCAGGATTTGTGGATTGAAGAACCTGATAACAACCTTCATGTTTTCAATACCATAGGCGCGGCCAGAACGTGTGTACTTGGCAGAAAAACATTTGAATATATTTCTGTTATCTCACTATTGCGACAGAGTCATTAGTTCTACTAGTCAGGAGACGGAGAATGGCAACATCTGGTTAGCGTCAGCCTACATCTCCTATGAAAATACAGGACCCCGACCCCGCTGCCCAGTCTTATGTATGTCTTACGGATATTAATTGAGGAGGCGGAGAAGGATGCAATGGGTCTTGTTCTTTGTGCGCACGTCAATGTACATTATGTGGAAGTACCAATCAAGGGTATCCAAAAATGCAAGCAAGATTTGCATTTCGTGGCATATGTACGGTAGACTGCTCTGCGCTGCTTACTAAGAAAGTCTCAACTCCAAAGTATTAAAAAAAATGTTTCTTTTAATGGTCAAGTTAGCAACATTTCGCACCTTCCGTTATGGTTGGAAATTACGGCAAAACTACATAAATGTTATTAAGTCCGTTATAAAAAACAACGGATTTCCTACTACAAGTGAAGCTCCGAGCAGAATTCAGAAATTTGCTTCTCTTGCAAAATTTAGGAAAGTGGACTTGAGTCCTTCTTGTATAAGCACGGCAATGCTGTAGTTGGAGAAAAAAGGTACCTTGACACTTCAGGATTATTAAAAATGTAACTCTTAATTGCAGACCAACGCGTTTTCATTATTCAGAAATATTGGGGTTTTCATTATTGAGAAATTGAGAATACAATGAAAGGTTTCCGAACAAATTAGTTTTCAACGATGAGGTTCATTTTCATTATGATGGCTTCATTTAGCGTCAAAATTGTCACATTTGGGGTTAAGAAAATACACGAGTGATTGTTGAGAAACAAACGCATCAACAACATGTCGTTATTTGATCGAGGTTTTGAGCTTCCGAACCATTTTTCTTCGAAACTGCGGCTGGTCGGGCAATAAAAGTTACTGGTGCGCAGTCGCGACATAATAGTCTAGTTTCATTGTTCCTAAATTAAATGATCTGTAAGGAGGAGAAGAACTGTCACAGTACGTTTTGTTCACACACCTTCATTTTTGTAACTAGGAGTATTATTACTAAAGTTAGACAAGAGATTCTGGACGTCACCTTTGCTTCACAACATACCTTTGAGTTGATCCAATGATGGAATATGTCGAGTGAACATTCGGTTTCCGATACATAGAGTTTTCCCTCTCGCAAAACACCAACACTTTGTCAGTTCCAAAAACCGTTCGTAAACCAAACTGGGCTAAGTACAAACAAAGTCTGAACGGGTTTATGGACACCATTCCTCTCTCTTAACCAGCTATTACCACTGAGGTGGATAATTTTGCTTATGTTCACAGATCACTTACCGTCGGTGGTGCAATGGCTAGTGTGCGCGGCTATTGTACAAGAGAACCCGAGCTCGATATGTACTCTGACCACATTTCTTTCAAGGACGCTCACCTCGCTTTCTGATCGAGATACTCTCAAGTACTTAACCAGGAAAACATCTTCTCAAAATACCATACGGAATCGACGTAAAATTGTAGGTCTCAATCGGTGAGTGTAACACTACAATGCGCACAGCTCACTGATTGAGAGAAGCTCTCCCCAGTCCCTTCATGGGATGTAAATTGGAAATTCAGCCTGCCCCACCGGTCCTACCGAGGTAAGAAGAAACCTCCTTGGTGGAGCAAGGATAGTAGGAAAGTTGTGCAGAAATCTCTTTAATAAAGCCAAGTCCTTAAGGACGGACTGACACTGGAATGTATACAAACTAAATCTTTTAAGAATGCAAGAACAAACTAAGATATTGCAGGATAGGGTCTTGGAAATAGTTCCACGACTGCACTGAAAACGCGTCTGAGGCCTCCAGATTGCGAAAAGTGCTCTCGACGGCTCTCGCAGCCCTAGAATATCTGTGATAGATAACATCAAATAATGAATCGGTAGTGCAATGGTGGTGTCGGTGGTGCAATAGTTAGCGTTTGCGCGGCTCTTGTACTTGACATCCTGGGTTCGATCCCTGCTCTGACCACCTTAAATCTATTTCGACGGAAGTCACAGTCATAGTGACGCCGACACTATCGAGTATTTAGCCATGAAAATGCTTCTCAAAATACCGTTCGGAACCGGTCTAAAACTGTAGGTCCTAATCAGTGAGTATAAAATTATAAAGCGCATAACTCACTGGTTATGAGAAGCTCTTCCCGAGTCCTTCATGGGATGTAATGGGAAACCATTTTTTTTAATGAATCTGTAGATCTCCTTCCTAAAACACACTTTCTAGGAAACTGGTTGCTCAGACACAAGTTCAGACTCATCGAAAAAACGTTGCGGGAAATATCGTGACAGAAATAAACTCTACTCTGGGCCATAGGAAGTTGTAAGCCGTTCAACGAACCTGGCCCAAATGGCACAACACTATTGGAGTTACAAAGTGGGCTACATATTCTGGCTTCCTTGGTTCTACAACTTTATACGAGCTGCATCAAGCTATACTCTGTTCCCGTTAGGTGGAGAGTATCCAAGCCGGTGTTCATTCCGAAAGCGGGGAAATCATCGCGTATTAGTTCAAAGGAGTTAAGTCTCTCATCTTCTAATTTGCAGCGTAACTATTACGAAATTCTTCCTGGATCCCATGAAGAACTTAATTAATTGTCAGCTAAAGACTGGACCCCATACGGGGTGGTTCAGTCACGACTGGACAAATGTCACCAGCGTATTCCTTGGCTCATGTCATGAAAACATGTCCATCCCCAAAAATGCAAGGAGGCGAAATGGCTGAGGATTGAACATTTTCGGATTGA
Organism: Phaonia tiefii; assembly: GCA_963931995.1. Lineage (NCBI taxonomy): Eukaryota > Metazoa > Arthropoda > Insecta > Diptera > Muscidae > Phaonia > Phaonia tiefii. The sequence continues at coordinate 38,719,092 of OZ008369.1, forward strand.
TGGTCGGAAGGTACTAGAATCTTTTAAAGACCTTTCCAACAAGCCCTAAAACAAAAAAATCCGACCACTGGTTCAGAACTTAGCAATTTTACCCTAGTACCCTTCGACAACCAATGTCGGAATTATTTATTTACAGGAATGAACTGATTCACTTGGTGAGAACACTTCTTTAAGCTTGAGAACACTTAGCTTGGTTTGACAACACTCTTCTGGGGGCACTTGTCTGGGTTTAACAATTATCTTGAGGCAGGTTGCGGACTGGTCGATTCTAAGATGATCGGCAACTTAGAGTCTTGCATACGCGATCATTCGGCTTCGCTGCGTAGATCGGTATCGGATATGTAGGATACTGGTTCGGTATGTGCCTTACATATCCGGTGCGATCGGTACGGCATCGGTTATCATGGGATGGGTTGCATGCACACAGAAAGGATAGGAACAGTAGGACGGAGCCTCTGTGTAAGAACAGTGAGCCGAAGCCCGTGTGTAGGAACAGTGAGTCGAGGCCCCTGTATAGGAACAGTGTTCCATAGACCCTATGTAGAAACAGTGAGCCGAACCCCCTGTGTAGGAACAGTGAACCAATGCCCCTGTGTAGGAAAAGTGAGCCGATGCCCCTGTGCAGGAACAGTGAGCCGAAACCCCGGTGTAGGGACAGTGAGCCGAAACCCCTGTGTAGGAAGAGTGAGCCGAAACCCCTGTGTAGGAAGACTGAGCCGAAGCCCTTGTGTACGAACAGCGTGCCAAAACCCCTTTGTAGTATTGTATTTACACCGTCTTTACTAAAGAACGGATCCCAAAATTGTTCCTGTCTTTTGCAGAACTAGAGACCCAGATAAGATGCTATTATCTTACTGGGTTGTATGCTCGTGCGCGACCCTGAGTCGAGTCGACCTTAACATTAAGTACAATAGCTATAGGGACACAAATGAGAATTGCATCAAAGCATTCATTCTTGTGTGGCCATTGAACTAGTTCACTGCTACTATTTAAACAACGGAGCTTGTGTTTTGTCCGTGAGTGTGATTGTTCGCGGTGTTAGGTGTAAGCGATGGTTGTTTTGTACGCTTAGGTAGGCCAGGGAAGTATAGGGGTGTAAATAGCGTTGAGTGTATAGACTATTATCTACGGACGGATTATGACGACACGTTACAACCCAGCGGGAGAAAGAATGGCTAAGAAAGCCTTCCACCAGGCCTCTTTTTGGAGTAGGTAGTCATGCTAGCCGCATTCAGTACTCCTTTCCAATTAACACAGAGTGACATTGTAGTGCAAGGCCTTCAGTGCTTGGTTCTATTTTGAAGCCTGCACCAGGCCTGGGAGATAACCCCTGCTGGAAGGCCTGCGGGAGAAGTCATTCTACCAGGCACGTAAGCGAAGGCCTACTACCAGGTCTCTATATTACGGTGCTCTACCAGGCCTGCTAGAAAACCTATGCTAGATTTTAAAATCTAGGACTCACTGTCAAATTTCTTAATGGCATCTATTTACAAAATTTGTTCATAACGTATATCAAACATTTTCATAGTTTTTACGAAAACTTCCATTGAATAAAAATGTCTCTTATGATCCGTGGTAAACCGTGCATGACTATGGGTATGTGATTAAATGATTAATCAGGCAACCTAATTAATCGGTACCCTGATAAATCGAATGATTGAAGAATCATATATCTCAATTAATAGAATTTTCAATAGATCAAGTAGTCTGCATTTACAATTAAAATATTCTAGCGTTTGGTCGTTTTTTATAATAATTGTATTCTTCTTCCCAAAATTAATTTTTAATTAATAATTATGTTTATCTTCCTCAGCGAAATATTGGAGAATAGAATTATTTTAAAAAACGACCAAACGCTCGAAAATTTTATTTGTGAATACGATATCATTCGAAAGGTCGGATAAATCAATAACCAAAAATTCTAATAATTGATAATTGAGTTTTTTGGTGTTTCAGTTCCTCAGTTTGAATTTTGTTCAATACCCTTTGTCTACGCATCATAGAATCAAAATTACTTTAATCATCATTAAAAATATTCATTTAAATTAGTTACATTTTTTACTCAATCCGTGGAAAGACCTATATGCAAAATTAACTTTAAATTTCTATTTCAAAATTTGATCTTTGCAAATACCAATTAGAAAGAAGAGAAAACAACAAAACAACATACATATATCAAGATCATTGACTTCCCTGCAACGGAATTAAGCTGCTTTGTTGTTATAATTCGAAAATCGTTGCTCTTCTGCTTTGCATCTCAAAGCAGAGACAACGACTCAACGACTCACATACACACGCACACATCTAATTCAACCTTTCGCATGCCCAAGTAATATACAAGTGAATGTTGTTGTTGTTTTTTCTAACTTCTTTTTGGTAAACACAACAAGAACAGCGCAAAAGAAGTCAGTCGCTTTTATCACTTTCAACCGTATTCATGTTTCGAGAACAAAATTAGAAGGAAAAACAATAAAACATTAAAAAACATTTAGTTAAACAGTAAACATAAATTATATAATTACATAAAACTAAGATAAAGTGAACTCTAAATAAAACCAATAAATAAGTGTTAATAAACAATACAAAAAAAACTCAAAACAAACATCTCTTATTAAAGACATTAAAAAGTGGTAAACAAAGGGTAACCAAATTGGACATACAACAATGAAAATAATTTAAATCTATAATATACGACAAATAGCACAATTTCGATTAAACATTTGGTCCTTGTCGAACCGTATTCGTGTTTTAACAAAACTTAAAAAAAAAAAAATATTTTTTTATCAAATATCTCAAAATAAGTCGTACCAGTGACCTAACCCCATCAACATCAAATGTGTGTGCCAAAAAAAAAAGTATTTAGTGAACAGACAGTCAAGAACAAAAATTGACTATTTAATCGTTGTTTAACTACTAAAACAAACATTTAAAACTCAATCGAAAAAATCCAAGTGCATATAACGGGAAAATGTTTCAAGGCTAAATCTTGAAATTTAAAAAAAAAAAAAAATCATTAAGTGCAATTTCTTCTGTACTTTTGGACCTCAGCCACAACAACAAAACAAAGAAAACACCAAAGACAACAATCGTCAGCATTGTCAACGGGACCTCAGCAACCACAAAAAGAGCAAGTATTCGAGCAACAACAAGTGAGTAAGTACTCAGTTTTCCACATACAGACATACTCATATACGAAATAGCAACAGACATTTTCTGCACCTTGCTGGTCCTTGCCCTTCGCTCTCCGATTGACTTCCTTTTTCGTAAAAGTGAAGAGTTGCCACATCAGACACCTTTAATAATTTTCCGGGGAACTTTTGGGAGTACATTTCTCAAAATATATTGCGACCTGTTGACATTTTTGAACATCCCACACTCTTTGACCGTGTCACATTACCTTCTTCAACTTCCTCGAACTCCCAACCTTAAAAAATGGATCTTCTTAATAAATTTACAAACTCGTATAACGATTTAGTTGACTTTGAAGAAGTCCAAGCGGGTAGCAAAGCGGAGGACAACATACACGCATTAGAAGTTCTTCGTGTACATTTGGATTATCTCTGGACTCAAGTCAAACGTAGTTACGAAGATTGTCGCGATTATAAGGCTCAAGGAGAAGAAAGGCCAATAGACATTAACAAGTTACGAGAATCATTTAAAAAAGCGCTAACGGCCTATAAATGTTCTTTAAGTTCAATTAATGCGGAAATTGACTCAATAACACCCCCTCCTAGGACTCCAGTGGAAGGAACATACTATTCAATGGTGCCACCAGACCAAACTATAATTGAAAAATCTCCTCAGTATTCAATAAAACTTCCTCCATGCGACACTGACATTTTTCACGGTAGCTACAAAAACTGGCCCACATTTAGAGACCTTTTTTCTGCAATTTATATAAAAAATACACGGTTGAGTAATGTAGAGAAACTCTATCATTTAAACCAAAAAACAGGAGGTGAGGCCCGTGAAATTATATCACTCGTTCCATTGACCAATGATGGTTTTGACCTCGCATGGAAGAATTTAACAGACCGTTATGAAAATAAACGGATGCAAATTAATGAACAATTAAAGACTCTATTTAATTTGCCATCAGTTTTAACGAACTCTAGTTCGTCTGTTAAGTCACTTCAACGGACAGTTAACGGTTGTATCCAAAATCTGAGAACTTTTGACATTAATACAGGCACATGGGACCCGATTCTAATCTACCTTTGTTCAATGAAGATGCCCAGATGCTATTTAGAAGAATTTGAAAATGCACTAGATGATAGTTCTAACATGCCTTCCTGGAATGACTTTGACAAATTTTTGACTCAACGTTTTAAAACATTGGAATCCATAGAAAATATTCAACCATCAACCTCCAAGTTTAGTCATTCTTCAAACGATAGCAGAAGGAATAATCCCAAAGAAAAAAACATTAATACATTCCAGACGAACCTAGAACCACATTCAAATCTAGTTGAAGCGAATTATAGATCCTATTCTACAAATCTAAATTCGAACTATTTGACCTGTCAGCTTTGTAAAGATGCACATTTAATGCGAAATTGTCCTAAATTTTTACAAAAAAGCATAAATGATCGCATTCACGTTGTCAAAACTACACAGTCTTGTTTTAATTGCCTCTATAAAGATCATGGCGTCAAAGAGTGCAAAAGTAAATTCGCTTGCCGAATTTGCGGCCACAAACATCATACCCTCTTACATAAGGGCAGTGGAACACAGTCCACTGCGCCTGAAGTCGAAGCCAGCGAACAACCTAGTACAAGTGCCCAGGCTTTAACCACAACTATACAGTCCACTTCCACATCAAATCTAAACCAATCAAACATCACAACATTAACTCTACGCGATGATAAACAACCTCCGTCAACAAATCATGTGCGAGAGACTTTACTGTTTACGGCCATCGTGCAATTAGAATCTAATGGTCAGAGATACGAAGCAAGAGCGATCATCGACACAGGATCCCAATCGACTTTTATCTCTGACAAACTTAAGAATAAGTTAAGACTTCCGACCAAGCGAAATCTAGTACATGTCTCAGGTTTAAGTCCCACAGTCACTGAAACTTCAACACAAGCTTGCATTTTTACACTGTGCTCTCGGGTGGAACCAAGCTTCAAATTAGACGTCCTAGCACCAGTATTGAAGACATTACCATTCAACTTACCACCTAAAAATCTGGACATAGAGTTCTACAATCGTTTCAATGAACCATTAGCTGATCCACATTTTTACCGAAGTCAACCAATAGACATTCTCATTGGCCTTGACATAAGCCCATTCATTTTTGATTTCACAGTTCCGATACGTCCACTTGGATCCCTTTTGACACAAAAAACTGTATTTGGTTGGATTGTGGGGGGACCAATAGAACAACCAAATCGATCAAAATCTGAAATATTGCTTTTTAATGCCGTGGCACTAGACAAAATCCTCACACAATTTTGGGAGGTGGAGGAAACTTCGAAAACCATTTTAAGGTCAGCAGATGACACCATTTGCGAAAACATTTATAAATCTACAACATACCAAAATAGTTCGGGAAGATATATTGTCACCCTACCGTTTAAAAATGACGAAGAAATCGGACACTCACGAAACATAGCCATGGCGCAATTTATTCGTATGGAGAAAATACTTAGTAACAAACCTGACATAAAACAACAGTATGATCAAGTCATACTTGAATACTTAGACCTCGGGCATATGAAAAAAGTCCCACAAGCGGACATAAACAAAATTCCAAATTACTACTTACCTCATCACGCAGTTATAAAACCTGACAGAGTAACCACAAAACTTCGTGTGGTTTTTAATGCATCATCCCCAACTTCAAATAAAAAAAGTCTAAACGACATTTTGTATCCTGGACCTATTCTGCAACAAGATCTCGTTTTACAGACTTTAAAATGGCGTTTTTTTAAATATGTTTACAATGCTGACATCACTAAAATGTATCGCCAAATATTAATTCATCCATCGCAAACACAATATCAAAGAATATTGTTTCGAAGATCTCCCAAAGAGCCAATTGAAGACTTCGAACTGCAAACAGTGACCTTCGGAGTCAATTGTGCACCATTTCTAGCGATAAGGACTCTTCTACAAGTTGCTGATGACGTTAGTCACTCATACCCTCTAGCTGCCAAAGCATTAAAAGGAAATATGTACGTTGATGACGTATTAGCCGGAGGACACACACTGGAAGAAACCATTGATTCACGATTTCAGCTACAACAAGCTCTAGAGTTAGCAGGGTTTAACTTAATGAAGTGGACCTCTAACGAACCTCAAGTAATCAAAGACATACCTGAAGAAAAGCTCCTTTCCATCGATTGTTTAAATCTCTCTGAAAACCTAGGCACCAAAACTTTAGGCATAAAGTGGAATATTAAAACAGATTCATTCTCATTTCCACAACCCAATATTGACATCAAACCTAATTACACGAAAAGGGAAGTTCTTTCGACTATTGCCCGATTCTTTGATCCCTGTGGATGGCTAGCACCTATTATTGTTGCTGCAAAACTCATCATGCAACAAATTTGGTTGGACAAAGTCGAATGGGACGATGAGTTAACCCCTTTGACTTGTATAACATGGAAAAACTTCATCTGACACTGCCCAGATATCCAACTATTACAAATTCCCAGGTGGATAAATTACACCCCAAATTGCAAAGTGGAAATTCATGGCTTTTGTGATTCATCTGAAAAAGCGTATGCAGCAACTTTATATGTTCGACTTGAAACCAACAATTACACAACTTGCCATTTACTTGCTGCAAAAACACGTGTTGCTCCAATAAAGAAACTTTCATTACCCAGACTTGAACTATGTGGAGCTGTGTTATTAGCGACATTAACATCAACAATAATTCCCAATCTAAAACTATCTTCATATGAAACATATTATTGGACAGACTCAACAATTGTACTTGCTTGGCTAAAGAAACCTCCATGTGTTTGGAATACCTTTGTGGGAAATCGAATATCCGAAATTGCAGACAAAGCTAACACTTCTAATTGGCGACACATAAATTCTGAGGACAATCCAGCTGACATTGCATCTCGGGGATGTTCTTCCAAGGACCTTGAAGCTCATTCTTTATGGTGGCATGGACCTTCGTGGCTTAAACAGTCCCAAAATTGCTGGCCAAAATCACATCAACCAACTGATACAACCCTAGAACAAAAAGAAATTAAATCATTTTTTAATACGACCTTTGAAGACCCGCTTGAAAGATTCTCATCTTTATCGCGTGCGTATCGTGTCTTAGCCTATGTTTTACGATTCTGGAGGAACACAGGAAATAGACATCAACTTCGGGTCACATCAGCTGAAATTTCGGGCGAAGAAATAAAATTCGTTAAATCAAAACTGATAAAAATAACTCAACACCAATATTTCACTGAAGAATATCGACTCTTATCACGAAAATCAAGAATACAATCGAGTAGTTCACTTTTAACTTTAAACCCATTTTTAGATTCTCTTGGAATCATGAGAGCTAATGGACGTCTGACAAATTCCCCAACACTAACATATAATGAACGACATCCAATATTACTACCCCATAATTCACGCCTTTCTAAACTTATTGTCGAACACACTCACAAAATGACTTTGCATGGTGGTAACCAATTAATGATTCGAGTATTACGCGCTGAGTTTTGGATATTCCGATTAAAACCTTTAGTCAAATTAGTTATAAACCATTGTAAGACTTGTATTTTGTATAAAAAACATACACAAACTCAAATTATGGCATCCTTACCTCCTGAACGAACAATAATCACTAGACCTTTTTTAAATACTGGAGTTGACTTTGCTGGACCCTTTAGCATTCGAAACTTTACAGGAAGAGCATGTCTTATTACCAAGGGATATATTTGCATATTTGTTTGCTTTTCAACAAAAGCTGTGCATTTAGAAGCCACCAGCGATCTGTCGACTCAATCATTTCTTGCTGCCTTCACGAGGTTTATTGGAAGACGCGGTTGTCCAGCAAAAATGTTCTCCGATAACGGAACAAACTTCACTGGCGCAGCAGAAATATTAAAAAAAGATCGATTGGAATTTTTCAAACGACTGCACACAAGTATAACTCACCAATACTCAAATCAATCGCTTGAATGGAACTTTATACCCCCTGGTGCCCCACACATGGGCGGACTTTGGGAAGCTGGCGTCAAATCATTCAAATGTCATCTTCGAAAATTCATTCCAACTATGAAATTTACGTTTGAAGAGCTTTCAACAATTCTAGCTAGAATTGAGTCCTGCCTGAATTCTAGACCTCTATGTCCCGCTAGTGATGACCCAAACGACCTTCTACCGCTCACCCCAGGACATTTTCTAATTGGAACTTCTCTATTAACTCCAGCTGAACCAGACGTTTCAGAAGACAATATTAATTTGGTTAATCGCTGGAAACGCTTAAAAATTATATCTCAACAATTCTGCCAACGTTGGAAAGAAGAATATTTGAAAGAGCTACACAGAAGATACAAATGGAAACGACAAGAAAAAAATGTTAAAATAAACGATCTTGTAGTCATCAGAGATGAAAAACTGCCACAAAATGAGTGGAAATTGGGTAGAATCACCAAGTTATATCAGGGCATTGACAATAATTGTCGGGTAGTAGACATATTTACTTCAAACGGAAGCATTCGTAGACCTATTACTAAACTTATACCCTTATTGTCCGATTAACTTTCGAAGATACATTTTCAGCTCCCATTTGTAATAACTAAAACTACCACATTTAATTTCTTATTCACAGACATGGCACAACAAACCCCTTCACACGACATCAAGGGCAAACGACCTCATAATTGGATTTATTCTTGCGGATTGTGTAAACGGGATCATGCGCTCAAGACTTGTCAACGCTTTTTAGCCTTGGGCCCCGCAGAACGTTTCGATGTTGTCTGTGAATACTTTTATTGTATAAATTGTCTAGCCTGTTCTCACACCAGAGCTAACTGTACTACAGACCTTTCATGTCAAATATGCCAAGAAAAACACAACACTCTTTTACATTTTTCCCCTCAACTTAAGGACTTCACCATTCGCAAACTAAAGTGCGTTGAACGACCTCAAGAATACGCCAATCGCAATCAGAATTTGCCCCAAGATCGCAACGAAAAACCCCGAACTTCTAGGCAGAGCAAACTTGAAGAAACTTCACCACGCAAACGAGCACCAACCTCACGAGAACGTCCAAAATCTGTCGTACGAGTCCACACTGATTTCAGCCTTCAACCTCGGCCATGTGTTTCATTCAGCTGGTCAAAAGTTTTCATTGCTACTGCTCAATTAAGAATCGCCATTCCAAATGAACCTGGTTTGTGGCATATATGTCGTGCTGGTTTAAATTTTTACTCCTCGGTCTCAAAAATTTCCATCAGCCTACAGACTTCTTTGAAATTGGAAACTTTTGACTTTGGTGAAGCTCGTTTTGCCAAACTTTGCGTAAAAGCACGTCTAAATCACTTCAAATGGGAAAAGAAAGTTCACGCCATGCTTACCAGCGATTTGCCAAAGAAGCCTTACAGCAAGCCAATTATGGAAAACCCAGCCGCTGACTTTTCTGACGACTCTTTAGCCGATCCGGACCCTAGATGCAATTTGCCGATCGACTTGGAACTCGGAGCCGAAGAATTTTATGCTCTCTATCGAAACGGATCGATAAATACTGACTTAAAGTTTGTAGTAGCCATGCAAACAGCAGTTGGATATGTTTTCACTGGCCCAATTGGTAAACCCTGGTAATACTACACGGAGGGGCCGAAATGTCTACGCATCATAGAATCAAAATTACTTTAATCATCATTAAAAATATTCATTTAAATTAGTTACATTTTTTACTCAATCCGTGGAAAGACCTATATGCAAAATTAACTTTAAATTTCTATTTCAAAATTTGATCTTTGCAAATACCAATTAGAAAGAAGAGAAAACAACAAAACAACATACATATATCAAGATCATTGACTTCCCTGCAACGGAATTAAGCTGCTTTGTTGTTATAATTCGAAAATCGTTGCTCTTCTGCTTTGCATCTCAAAGCAGAGACAACGACTCAACGACTCACATACACACGCACACATCTAATTCAACCTTTCGCATGCCCAAGTAATATACAAGTGAATGTTGTTGTTGTTTTTTCTAACTTCTTTTTGGTAAACACAACAAGAACAGCGCAAAAGAAGTCAGTCGCTTTTATCACTTTCAACCGTATTCATGTTTCGAGAACAAAATTAGAAGGAAAAACAATAAAACATTAAAAAACATTTAGTTAAACAGTAAACATAAATTATATAATTACATAAAACTAAGATAAAGTGAACTCTAAATAAAACCAATAAATAAGTGTTAATAAACAATACAAAAAAAACTCAAAACAAACATCTCTTATTAAAGACATTAAAAAGTGGTAAACAAAGGGTAACCAAATTGGACATACAACAATGAAAATAATTTAAATCTATAATATACGACAAATAGCACAATTTCGATTAAACACCCTTCTTTACCCAAAACGTTCAAGTGTGTCCTTTTTTCTGTATGTTTTCCAAAAATTATTTCAATGAAAAATAAAATCACTCAAATATAATTAACCAATATTCAGATTAATCATAGTTTTGTTTAGTCAGAACTGCTGATTATTCGATTAATTGATTAATTACAACATCAATTAGTCAACATTTTAATGAATCGATTAATCGCAGCCTCCGTATGCATATTGCTATATGTATCGAAATCTCTAAATTCAATGAGAATTCTTTAGTACGAAATAGCTCGAAAAGTAGTGCCGGTACCCAGACACAAGAAACCGATAATTTAAATTTTCAACTCAATTAATGAGGAAAACTATATAATAATTTTTTGTCCATACGTTTGACAAATTCTTAAATATTTTAGGAAACTTTTTCACAATATTTACGAAAGTTACGAAAAACTTCATTGGATTGATGAAGAATTTTTAATGCACAAAATTTCATAAATATGACGATTTAGGTTAAGGTAGAGTGGCTGTGAGTTCCTCCGAAGAAAGCTCATCTAAGTAGCAGTGATGGTGTTTTGAATAGAAAAGAAAATAAAGAAAGAAAATAACTTACCAGTGGTAGATTGTGGTCACCCACTTCTGTTCAATTGGTATTGTTAATGTATTTTAGAAGTTGAGTGAGCTCAATACTACCCACTTCCTGCACTCGGTCAAAAAAGATCTTTCCAAAGTTGTCCTTCTTATATTTTCTAAAGCTGAGCACTGTAGAAAATCGTGTTCAGGGGTTTCGGCAATGAGTTCGTCGTCGTAACTACGACACTAATGCCTGTGTTGTATTTGAATGTCAGCAGCATGTGTACCAATAGTCCAGGAACCGGCTAAGACAGCTGCAATTCTGGCTATTGTATTTCTGTTCAGAGTCATCAGAAACTCGGTTCTCTTACCGTCATATACATATATCCCATATACCGCGTGATATGCGACAGGTCCTAAGTTCTCTTCAGTTTCAGTCTGCCTCCTCTCTTTGAGGGCTTTCAATCACGTTTCGTCCATCCAAATTTCCACTTGAACCATTACCGACTACTTCATCCACGGCTGCATATCCGGCTATATTCGTATGACCCAAGAACCCACACTACATCATTTCCAATTGAAATTTGAAAAACATCCACTGAAATTGAAAAATTCTATTTGAAATTTGAAATATTTCAATTGAAATTTAAAATACAGCAATTGCATTTAAAAAAAATCCATTGAAATTTAAAATACATCAATTGCATTTTAAAAAACGTCAATTGAAATTGGAAACGCATCAATTGAAATTTAAACGAAATTTAAAATACATCAATTGAAACTTAAAATACATCAATTAAACATCGAAATGTACAATACATTAATTGGAATTAAAAAAACCCAGCTAATGAAATTTAAAATACATCAACTGAAATTTAAAACACATCAATTGAAATTTGAAATGCATCAATTGAAATTTGAAATGCATCAATTGAAATTTGAAAGACATCAATTGAAATTTAAATTCATAAATTCGGTTATAAATTTCGAAATTTCAAATGACGAATCTTATAATTAAATTGGTGTCTTTTAAATTGCAATTGATGTCTTCTAAATTTCAATCGATGTTTTTTAAATTTCAATTGATATCTTTCAAATTTAATTGGACGTATTTTGATATCTCTTAATTTTTAGTTGATGTTTTTTAAATTTCAATTGATGCATTTTAAATTACAAAGAGAATTTTTAAATTCCAAACTTCAATTCAAAATTAAAATGATATTTTTAAATTTCAATTAGAAATAGTGTAGTGCAAGTCACGAACTAATAACGATCTATTCTCTTCTGATGACAGAGCCCCTTTCGCCGCTCCGCTGTGGGAGGATATCTTCACACTCTTTCCTACTATAATGTGATTTCGAAACTGACAACACGCCTCCAATACTGCCACCACATCCACTTGGACAATACTGCTAACAACAGGGAGCCCGATTAATAGTATTTTACCCAGTGACGTTGAGTAGACTCCACCTTCCACTCCCGAATATGTCTTATATTCATCCGTAAAAAAGTCTATGTCAGCATCCTGCAATAGTGAGAGGACCCTCTACTTTTCTCTATGCAGTGATTTTTTGAAGTTTTTCCGGATGATAAATTTTGGACTACACCATTTCCAATTGAATTTTAAAAAACATCAATTGGAATTTAAAATAAGTTAATTGAAATTTAAAACACATCAATTAAAATCTAAAATACATCAATTGTAGTTTAAAATACGTGAATTCAAATTTAAATCACACCAAATTAAATTTAAAAACCTAATATATAAAATCGGTTAAAAATTTTTAAATTTCAAGTGACGAATTTTAAATATCAATTGATGTATTTTAAATTTCAATTAATGTCTTTTAAAACAAAAAAATTTAAAATTTAATTGTAATGATTAATTGATTGATAATGATTGATAATGAGTATCGAAAACAAAACCAAATACCATGAAAACATTAAAAGAAAGAAAATATTGTTTTCGAGAAAAAAGTTAACACCTTCTTCTACTAGGGCCTTCAGTTTATCTTGATGTGTTTCAAAATTTAATTGAGTGTGTATTAAATTTCAATTGATGTCTTTCAAAATTTCAATTGCCGTCTAACAAATTTCCATTTGATGTTTTTTAAATTTCAATTGATGTATTCCAAATTTCAAATAGAATTTTTTAAATTTGATGTATTCAAGTTTCAAATATAATTTTCAAATCCCAAGTGATATTGTTCAAAATTAAATTGATATTTTGCAAATTTCAATTGGAAATGGTATAGTATAGTTCGTTCTTTCAGGTACACACAGCGAAAAGATTAGTTGGAAATCAATTCAGGCATTGGAAATTCCATGATGAAGTCTATTTTTTGATTAGAATTCATAATTGTCAAACATCAGAATTATTTGTCGATGTTATTGATAGATTAAAAATAGGTCTTACTAAATACACGAACATTAGTTGTATTAACCAATTTGAGTATTTCAAAAACCTCATTCATCTGAAATGGAAGATACAACTAATAAAAAGTACAATATTAGAATTCGTGAAGGGTGTGAAGATAAATTTATCCGATAAATTTATTTATCGAAGACACAAACCACTTATACAAAATTTCTGAAATCTCATTTTTTGTCAAAAAAACAGAAATCTTGTACAGAAAAAAGAGCCAATAAGCGTTTTTAAGCCATTTATGATGAATAGAGCATATAATTAGCTTTATATAGAAACAAATATTTTTTCTTCCTGTAAAAAACTGACATTGGTTATTGTTTATCTAACCTGGGTCGCTCACGACAAAGGCGAATGAACTTCTAATGTCTAGCCGCCTAACATCGTAGAAGCGCATAAACAGCGCAGCCTATATATCCTGATTCCATTTGAGATCGGAGATAAAGCCTAATTTATGAAGCGACCCATGTCATTGACAGAAATAATGATTTCGAGTGCCAATATTGAACACTCCTGATAAAAGTGAATGGTCTACCTATATTTTCGAAATTAGCCCCATGGGAGCACATAACATCCCCATTACAAATATATGCCGATTCCATTTCAGATCGGAGATATAGTCAACTTTATGAAGCGACCCATGTCATTGACAGAAATATTGATTTCAACTCCCAATATTGGACACTCCTGATAAAAGTGAATCGACTAACTATATATTCCAAATTAGCCCCATGGGAGCACATAACATCCCCATTACAAATATATGCTGATTCCATTTCAGATCGGAGCTATAGTCAACTTTATGAAGCGACCCATGTCATTGACAGCAATAATGACTTCGAGTGTCAATATTGTACACTCCTGAAAAAAGTGAATAGACTACCTATATATTCCACATTAGCCCCATGGGCGCACATAATATCCCCATTACAAATATATGCCGATTCCATTTCAGATCGGAGATATAGTCAACTTTATGAAGCGACCCATGTCATTGACAGAAATATCGATTTCGAGTGCCAATATTGGACACTCCTGATAAAAGTGAATTTACTAACTATATATTCGAAATTAGCCCCATGGGAGCACGTAACATCCCCATTACAAATATATGCTGATTCCATTTCAGATCGGGGATATAGTCAACTTTATGAAGCGACCCATGTCATTGACAGCAATAATGACTTCGAGTGCCAATATTGTACACTCCTGATAAAAGTGCATGGAGTACCTATATATTCCACATTAGCCCCATGGAAGCACATAAAATCCCCATTACAAATATATGCCGATTCCGTTTCAGATCGGAGATGTAGTCAACTTTATAAAGCGACCCATGTCATTGACAGAAATAATGAATTCGACTGCCAATATTGGACACTCCTGATAAAAGTGAATCGACTAACAATATATTCCAAATTAGCCCCATGGGAGCACATAATATCCCCATTACCAATATATGCCGAGTCCATTTCAGATCGGAGATATAGTCAACTTTATGAAGCGACCCATGTCATTGACAGAAATAACGATTTCGAGTGTCAATATTGGACACTCCTGATAAAAGTGAATGGACTACCTATATATTCCACATTAGCCCCATGGGAGCACATAACATCCCCATTACAAATATATGCTGATTCCATTTCAGATCGGAGCTATAGTCAACTTTATGAAGCGACCCATGTCATTGACAGCAATAATGACTTCGAGTGCCAATATTGTACACTCCTGAAAAAAGTGAATAGACTACCTATATATTCCACATTAGCCCCATGGGAGCACATAATATCCCCATTACAAATATATGCCGATTCCATTTCAGATCGGAGATATAGTCAACTTTATGAAGCGACCCATGTCATTGACAGAAATATCGATTTCGAGTGCCAATATTGGACACTCCTGATAAAAGTGAATTTACTAACTATACATTCGAAATTAGCCCCATGGGAGCACATAACATCCCCATTACAAATATATGCTGATTCCATTTCAGATCGGAGATATAGTCAACTTTATGAAGCGACCCATGTCATTGACAGCAATAATGACTTCGAGTGCCAATATTGTACACTCCTGAAAAAAGTGAATAGACTACCTATATATTCCACATTAGCCCCATGGGAGCACATAATATCCCCATTACAAATATATGCCGATTCCATTTCAGATCGGAGATATAGTCAACTTTATGAAGCGACCCACGTCATTGACAGAAATAATGAATTCGACTGCCAATATTGGACACTCCTGATAAAAGTGAATCGACTAACAATATATTCCAAATTAGCCCCATGGGAGCACATAATATCCCCATTACCAATATATGCTGATTCCATTTCAGATCGGAGATATAGTCAACTTTATGAAGCGACCCATGTCATTGACAGCAATAATGACTTCGAGTGCCAATATTGTACACTCCTGAAAAAAGTGAATAGACTACCTATATATTCCACATTAGCCCCATGGGCGCACATAATATCCCCATTACAAATATATGCCGATTCCATTTCAGATCGGAGATATAGTCAACTTTATGAAGCGACCCATGTCATTGACAGAAATATCGATTTCGAGTGCCAATATTGGACACTCCTGATAAAAGTGAATGCAGTAACTATGTACTCTAAATTAGCCCCATGGGAGCACATAACATCCCCATGACAAATATATGCTGATTCCGTTTCAGATCCGAGATATAGTCAACTTTATGAAGCGACCCATGTCATTGACAGAAATAATGATTTCGACTGCCAATATTGGACACTCCTGATAAAAGTGAATGGAGTAACTATATATTCCAAATTAGCCCCATGGGAGCACATAACATCCCCATTACAAATATATGCTGATTCCATTTCAGATCGGAGATATAGTCAACTTTATGAAGCGACCCATGTCATTGACAGAAATAATGATTTCGACTGCCAATATTGGACACTCCTGATAAAAGTGAATGGAGTCACTATATATTCGAAATTAGCCCCATGGGAGCACATAATATTTCCATTACCAATATATGCTGATTCCGTTTCAGATCGGAGATATACCTAGTCATGTGTATGTACATAATTATGTACATAGTTAATCGAACTACAGGTACATTGTACATAAGTATGTACCTGTATATCCGAAATTAGCTCCATAGAAACAGGTAGCTCCATAGAAACTGGTAGTTCCATAGAAACAAGAAGCTCGAAAACTTTCCAATGCTGGTTATGAAAGACCAACATTTTTAAAATCTATTATTTTTATTGCTAATAATTCCTTAAAAAAGATTCATATAATTAATAATACTATTAAATAAAAAAAAACTAAAAAATAAAGAGATATAATTAAAAACTGTGAGGGGTATCGAACCCGAGAACGAGCGCCGAAAATAAAACAGCAGGCCGGCCTACTAATTGCACCACACACGACACATGGTGCTGGTAAACTTGCGTTGAATAAGATGGTATAGAGAGCAGGATAAGTTTCTCACAGAGAATTATTTATCGTTTTCTCTCTAATATATCTCGTTGTGTGAAATCTCTCCCATTGAACTCAGAAAATAACGGTACTACTTGAGAATATTTGAGCCAGGGATGGGAAATATAGTATAACAGTACAAGTTTTTAGACCAACAGCTCTCGGCAAGGGGAAAATGAAAATGTAATTTCGATACAAAATATTATATTTTTAAAAGACGTTGATAAAGTCAATATTACGATGTTCAGGAATAAATTTTGTTTGGAATTGCATATCAGCTTTCAACGACTCAGTTTGAAAAGCTCATTATGGTCTCTACCGGTGATTTCGATTGGCATTATTTACAATCTGTAGTATTTTTGTACAACGAATACAATTTTTACTGAAATTGTCAGAGTTGATGTTGACATACAGCCACTCCAAAAAATGAGTGCTCAGTTTCACATTAAAATTGTATATAATCTTTTCACTTCACTCTCAAACTTTAAAAAAAAATTAACAATTGTTTTGTATTTAGTAAAATGTGTACTTTGATTTTGTGAGAAAATAAAACATATTCAGTTTTCAGAGTTTCTAAAATTACAACAAAAACGGAATAAGTACTCGTTCTTAGCTCCTAAAAGTGAGGTCCCATTTATACACACATATGTTGAGTAAACAGGTTTGAAATAACGGGAAACTAAACTTAACATCATGCAAAAATTAGGAAGCCTATCAGTAAGAGTTTGTCAGAAGACAAAGACATATAAAATATTGTCGATATGACTCCTAAACGTAAGGCAACATTGGAGAGGTGAGTGAAGTTATAAACGTTTATAACTACCAAAACACGAACCATTTTGCTTATTGTGAATAGTTAGGAACAAATTAATTTGTAACCTGCTGAGAAAATTTTGTTTTTCCCGGAAAATATTGAAGCAACCCCAACAAGATTTTCACATGACATGGAAAAACCACTGATCTATCCAGAAATGGTGCAACCCAGACGATGTTTTATTCTAGGACATTGTTACAAGGCTGTGAATGTTAGAGCGGTTGAGTAGGCATATCCGGAAAACGATGAGGGTGGCATCGATAATGGCGCTACCATAAGTTCTCTGGGAGCCCCGGTATCCAACCCTATCCTCACTTTTTCCGATTCGATTTCAGAGTTGGCGTATCCGTAGTGAAAAAATTTAGTTTTCATTTGGAAAATTCTGGAGAGGATGAGTGGTCATATCAGTAAAACCACAGAGGTGGCATAAATCATGGGGATACCATAAGTACTCTGGGAGTACCGGTATCCAACCCTGTCCTCGCTATTTTCAGATTCGATTGCAGAGTGGGCGGATCCGTAGTGAAAAAATGCAGTTTTCATATGGAAAATTCTGGGGAGGATGAGTGAACATATCCAAAAACCGGAGGGGGTGGCATCAATCATGGGGATTCGATAAGTAGCCTGGGAGCCCCGGTATCCAGCCGTCCCCACTTTTTACAGATCAGATTTCAGAGTTGGCCTATCCGTATTGAAAAAAATTCAGATTTCATATGCAAAATGCTGGAGAGGTCGAGTGGGCATATCTGAAAACCGACATATCTGAAAAACAACAGGGGTGGCATTAATCATCATCATCAAACAACTAAATGAAAAATGTCAAAAAACAAAACTTTTATAAATAAAAAAAACCTTCGATATGCTTGGATTGAACCAGGTACCATAAACCTTAAAAAAAGTTATCACTATGATATTACGCGTGTTATACCACCAAGCTACATTACTATGTACTAGACTGCCGTCATTCATTGTATGTTTTGTGCTTTCTGTCTTTGTAGATATGTATGTACATATGTGCAATATTTTATGAACAAAAGAGGAGTTTCAGAGTGATTTCTAATGAATCTCAGACGAATTGCTTAATTTAATAATGCTACAAACATTTTAACTAATTTATATATATATAAACTAAATAAAATATACTTAAGTATGCAGTGTGTTAGAATTTTTCGGTTTAATAAAAAAAATATAAAAATATCATCAAGCCGCAGCGGGGTTCGAACCTCGTGCATGAAAAACCTGCATGCACTCTGCTTGGACCTTAGCGCTCTAGACCACAGAGCCACTGCCCTGTTTTTCTATAAGGTTAGTTTTTATTGATATTACATGTTCGTTCTATACCATCAAATTTTTTTTAAAGTTTCCAATTCGGGGAAGAACACTACTTATCTATTTGTGTGTATACATTCCAATTCAAATGAATATTTGTATGTAGATATGTTAAAGTTTAGTATAATTGAAACTTGTGATGGGAAATGTGGTGCAATGTACCACTTTTGGTGCATTTGAAACTTTTTTGGTACAATGGTACATTCAAGAATTTTAATAATACATATTTACTGTTTGCTTATTCTAATACATACCACTATTTAGCTTTAACACGTTCCCAGAAATTACCCTCTTTCGTCAAAACGAATAACAAAATGGTTAAACAATTGTACCAAAAATGGCCCGAAAATACCAACGTATGTACATATGTAAGTATATTCCAAAATAGTATAGTCCAATTTCACCGAAGTCCTTCTTGAAGTACCTACCAATGGCAAACTGAATACATATCTGAACCGTATGTTTTGTTTTGCTTAGACTAAACAGTTTTTCCAACACATACTGAAGCCTCAGGAATAGATAATATTACTTGAGCGATTTTAAAAATATTAAAGAAAAAAGTGGTTGTTTGTACCAAAACATTCTTGAATGTACCATTGTACCAAAAACGTTTCAATTGAACCAAAAGTGGTACATTGCACCACATTTCCATTTTTTGAGAAAAATAGGTTTCTATCAAAAAAGTGAGGTTAAAAAATAATTTTCGTTAATTTTCCGCCAATGGGTTAATAAAAATGTATTTAATGTAATTTATAGAATTTTGTATGAGCTTTCTAACGATACTCACTTGACCAAGATAGGACAATACATACCTGAGATATAGCCGGTTATATACTCAAGCTTTGAAGGCCTACATATATATCAAAAAGTTGGACCGACCGCCAAAAAAATTGTCGGTAATTTTTAATCGCTTAAAAAATTCTATGAAATCGGTGAGGAGCAACTAAAGTGTAGTTATGCCAAATTATTAATCAAAATGGCAAAGAAATTGAAACCATAACAAGCACGAAAAAATCAACATATTGGCAACACTTACACTTCTTAACAATATTTGTCTATTTGGCACTTGCATTTGTCTTCAAGTGGCAAATCAGAAATTTGGCCATTTTCGTAAATTTGATTTGGCTTCTGTGGCAGCATTGCGTTCACACGATTTGGCATTTATGGTTGTTTTTGATTTGTCACAAGAAGCCAAATATTTGGCATTTCTGATAAATGACAATTGCAATTTAGAGATCACACGGTTTGTCTATGAATATGAAAAATTTTTAGCCAAATTACAAATCGTGTGATCCCAGCTTTAGTTTTTCTCGGTTTAATAAAAAAAATATAAAAATATCATCAAGCCGCAGCGGGGTTCGAACCTCGTGCATAAAGAAACTGCATGCACTCTGCTTGGCCCTTAGCGCTCTAGACTACACAGCCACAGGCCTGTTTTTGTATAAGGTTAGTTTTTATTGATATTACATGTTCGTTCTATACCATTAAAATTTTTTTAAAGTTTCCAATTCGGGGAAGAACACTACTTATCTATTTGTGTGTATACATTCCAATGCAAACGAATATTTGTATGTAGATATGTTAAAGTTTAGTATAATAGAAACTTGTGATGGGAAATGTGGTGCAATGTACCACTTTTGGTGCAATTGAAACTTTTTTGGTACAATGGTACATTTAAGGTTTATGGTACCTGGTTCAATCCAAGCATATCGAAGGTTTTTTATTTATAAAAGTTTTGTTTATTGACATTTTTCATTTAGTTGTTTGATGATGATGATTAATGCCACCCCTGTTGTTTTTCAGATATGTCGGTTTTCAGATATGCCCACTCGACCTCTCCAGCATTTTGCATATGAAATCTGAATTTTTTTCAATACGGATAGGCCAACTCTGAAATCGGATCTGTAAAAAGTGCGGACGGCTGGTTACCGGGGCTCCCAGGCTACTTATCGAATCCCCAAGATTGATGCCACCCCCTCCGGTTTTTGGATATGTTCACTCATCCTCCCCAGAATTTTCCATATGAAAACTGAATTTTTTCACTACGGATCCGCCCACTCTGCAATCGAATCTGAAAATAGCGAGGACAGGGTTGGATACCGGTACTCCCAGAGTACTTATGGTATCCCCATTATTTGTAATGGGGATATTATGTGCTCCCATGGGGCTAATTTCGAATATATAGTTAGTAAATTCACTTTTATCAGGAGTGTCCAATATTGGCACTCGAAATCGATATTTCTGTCAATGACATGGGTCGCTTCATAAAGTTGACTATATCTCCGATCTGAAATGGAATCGGCATATATTTGTAATGGGGATATTATGTGCGCCCATGGGGCTAATGTGGAATATATAGGTAGTCTATTCACTTTTTTCAGGAGTGTACAATATTGGCACTCGAAGTCATTATTGCTGTCAATGACATGGGTCGCTTCATAAAGTTGACTATATCTCCGATCTGAAATGGAATCAGCATATATTGGTAATGGGGATATTATGTGCTCCCATGGGGCTAATTTGGAATATATTGTTAGTCGATTCACTTTTATCAGGAGTGTCCAATATTGGCAGTCGAATTCATTATTTCTGTCAATGACGTGGGTCGCTTCATAAAGTTGACTATATCTCCGATCTGAAATGGAATCGGCATATATTTGTAATGGGGATATTATGTGCTCCCATGGGGCTAATGTGGAATGTATAGGTAGTCCATTCACTTTTATCAGGAGTGTACAATATTGGCACTCGAAGTCATTATTGCTGTCAATGACATGGGTCGCTTCATAAAGTTGACTATATCCCCGATCTGAAATGGAATCAGCATATATTTGTAATGGGGATGTTACGTGCTCCCATGGGGATAATTTCGAATATATAGTTAGTAAATTCACTTTTATCAGGAGTGTCCAATATTGGCACTCGAAATCGATATTTCTGTCAATGACATGGGTCGCTTCATAAAGTTGACTATATCTCCGATCTGAAATGGAATCGGCATATATTTGTAATGGGGATATTATGTGCGCCCATGGGGCTAATGTGGAATATATAGGTAGTCTATTCACTTTTTTCAGGAGTGTACAATATTGGCACTCGAAGTCATTATTGCTGTCAATGACATGGGTCGCTTCATAAAGTTGACTATATCCCCGATCTGAAATGGAATCAGCATATATTTGTAATGGGGATGTTACGTGCTCCCATGGGGCTAATTTCGAATATATAGTTAGTAAATTCACTTTTATCAGGAGTGTCCAATATTGGCACTCGAAATCGATATTTCTGTCAATGACATGGGTCGCTTCATAAAGTTGACTATATCTCCGATCTGAAATGGAATCGGCATATATTTGTAATGGGGATATTATGTGCGCCCATGGGGCTAATGTGGAATATATAGGTAGTCTATTCACTTTTTTCAGGAGTGTACAATATTGGCACTCGAAGTCATTATTGCTGTCAATGACATGGGTCGCTTCATAAAGTTGACTATATCCCCGATCTGAAATGGAATCAGCATATATTGGTAATGGGGATATTATGTGCTCCCATGGGGCTAATTTCGAATATATTGTTAGTCGATTCACTTTTATCAGGAGTGTCCAATATTGGCAGTCGAATTCATTATTTCTGTCAATGACATGGGTCGCTTTATAAAGTTGACTACATCTCCGATCTGAAACGGAATCGGCATATATTTGTAATGGGGATTTTATGTGCTTCCATGGGGCTAATGTGGAATATATAGGTACTCCATTCACTTTTATCAGGAGTGTACAATATTGGCACTCGAAGTCATTATTGCTGTCAATGACATGGGTCGCTTCATAAAGTTGACTATATCCCCGATCTGAAATGGAATCAGCATATATTTGTAATGGGGATGTTACGTGCTCCCATGGGGCTAATTTCGAATATATAGTTAGTAAATTCACTTTTATCAGGAGTGTCCAATATTGGCACTCGAAATCGATATTTCTGTCAATGACATGGGTCGCTTCATAAAGTTGACTATATCTCCGATCTGAAATGGAATCGGCATATATTTGTAATGGGGATATTATGTGCGCCCATGGGGCTAATGTGGAATATATAGGTAGTCTATTCACTTTTTTCAGGAGTGTACAATATTGGCACTCGAAGTCATTATTGCTGTCAATGACATGGGTCGCTTCATAAAGTTGACTATAGCTCCGATCTGAAATGGAATCAGCATATATTTGTAATGGGGATGTTATGTGCTCCCATGGGGCTAATTTGGAATATATAGTTAGTCGATTCACTTTTATCAGGAGTGTCCAATATTGGGAGTTGAAATCAATATTTCTGTCAATGACATGGGTCGCTTCATAAAGTTGACTATATCTCCGATCTGAAATGGAATCGGCATATATTTGTAATGGGGATGTTATGTGCTCCCATGGGGCTAATTTCGAAAATATAGGTAGACCATTCACTTTTATCAGGAGTGTTCAATATTGGCACTCGAAATCATTATTTCTGTCAATGACATGGGTCGCTTCATAAGTTGGGCTATATCTCCGATCTCAAATGGAATCAGGATATATAGGCTGCGCTGTTTATGCGCTTCTACGGTGTTAGGCGGCTAGACATTAGAAGTTCATTCACCTTTGTCGTGAGCGACCCAGGTTAGACAAAAAATAATCAATGTCAATTTTTTACAGGAAGAAAAAATATTTGTTTCTATATAAAGCTAATTATATGCTATATTCATCACAAATGGCTTCAAAAACTCTTATTGTCTCTTTTTTCTGTACAAAATGTCTTTATTTTTGACAAAAACTGAGATTTCAGTAATTTTGTATAAGTGGTTTGTGTCTTCGATAAATAAATTTATCGGATAAATTTATCTTCACACCCTTGAATTCGTGTTCAAATATTAGTCACTGTAACCACAATTTAGTTCCTGTTGCAAAAACACTTGTTACAAAGTTATGTATTTGATTTTTCACAAGAGGCTTTGTTGTTAAAGACAAACTACGTATGTTGGAATGTTACACGAGGACTTTACAGAAAAATTAACATTTTAAACAGAAAGTGATTTTTTTTTGTACATTTCTGTATATAATTTTATTGTTGTAGATTTTATTTTATATATCATTATTGATATATAAAGCGTCAAATTTGTGATAAAAATGACAAAGCTATACCAATTTAATAATAGCTCTGTCCGAGTACTTTCCCAGTAAAAATTTGCAAGAATCTGCTTTTGAGAGCGAAACAACAATTTTACTCTCTTTATGAAAATTTGCAAATAAAGTACGCGAACGACTGCCAATAATAATTTGCAATGAAACAGCTGATGTTTATGTGTGCAAGGAAACAGCTGATTTTTCTGTTCACAAATATATTGAATAAAATATTAAACAAAATAATTTGTACTTAGGGGCCATCCATAAATGATGTCACACTCAAAGGGTGGGGGGGGGGGTGGGAAAGGGTTGCAACTATCCGTGATAACTTGGGACATAGGGGGGCGGAGGCTTACAGAAACTTGTGATGTCACAATTTTTCAATTAATTTTGCTTAATATTTTAAAAATTTGGAAAAGGAAAACTTCAAGTTTTCTGCAGAAGTTCTGTGTGACATTTGGAAAAAAATGAGCATCGATGGTTTCGATGTTGAAGCTTCTTACATTGATCCAGAAGAACAGGTTCCTGAAATTGAGGAGGAAGATCTGGTTTGGCACATGAATCATGTACAAGAGTCACAATATTTACTGCAAATCAGTAAATGTAACTCGCCAAATTGTTGTTCTGAACATCGAAGCAATCTTCGAAAGGTGTTACGTAACGGATTCTTACCTCCACCTATGAAAATTTCGAACGAGAATGGTCTTGAGGTTCATAGAAATCCGACACACGCTAATTCGTACTTCATGCCACATTTTCATCGACGAGCTGTGCCTCTAGAATTCAATGCTCCAGGTTTCAATAAGGTGAAGTACAAAAATGTGACAGCCAAATTTATTAAATAAGGTGTTTAATTTTTGTTTTGGAACGGAAAAGTTACAAATTTTACAATTTGTTAATTTTAGTTAAATTCCTTACTGTAGCTAAATTCAGAATTGTTTAAACTCTTTTCGATTTGTTTTTAGGTTCCATACGATTTGATGTGCCCTTCCATCCTTTTGAGTCGTGCTTGTCAAACGTGCGGAGCTTATTTCGCCACACAATAATCTGCAATTTTGCACAAACGAGTTATCCACCAAAAACACCACAAAAGTGCCATTCGGGTACATCCTGTTACTATTTTGACTCGACGAGATTCAGAAGCATTGTGTATTACTCGCAATGATACTGAAGAGGAAGATGTGGAGTGGATAGATGTCGAAGAATTAGACCCGCGAGCCATTGATGGGCAACTACAGACACCTTCCCACCGATTGTGAATATAAGAACCTGGCTGACGTCACCCTGGAGATCTTAGTTGTGATCTCAGTTTGTTCACTGCGTACATTTGTTTCATATAATTTAATGGAAGATTATTTTTTGTTAAAATAAAATAGAGTATTTTATTCAATGTTTTGTTTATAGCGGTTTTTTAGGGCGCTCGCTTGAATGTGACATCATTTTAGACGGGGGGGTCGATCTCATGTGACAGCCTGTGGCACAAGGGGGGGGGGGGGAGGGGTGAAAAATTGACTAATTTAGTGTGACATCATTTATGGATGGCCCCTTACCTCTGTCGTTGTTAATTTATTTTTGTGTTTTGTTTCTTTACATAAAACAGCTGATTTCAAACAGCTGTTCTATCTTGCAATTTTATGTTGGCTAAAATTTCTCCAACCAAAATTTGCAAAATCTCTAACATCGAACTGTCAAAATTTTCGCTCTCTGGCTCTGATTTACTGGACTTTTGAAGTAAACGAACAGAGTTCAGTAAAAATTTGTACAAATTTGTACAAATTTGCACAAATTTGCACAAATTTTCGAGTACTCGAACAGAGCTAATATAATACCATTCCTGGATACAAATTCATGTTGCGAACAGTAAAAACTAAAAGGATTTCTTAAATAGCATGAATTCTCAAAATACGAATTAAAGCAAATCGAATAATAATAATTACAAAGTAATGACTAAAGAAAAACAGAAACAAGTATTGGAAAAAAGGGAAAGGTAAAAAAGGTATAAATTACAAAAAATAATTAATAATTCATTACCTTAGAATTGCAGTGTTTTTACGTGAATTTGTTCGCAAATTTAATTTCAATTGTTTTCAAATGCTTCTTGAATAATTAGAGTCTACATACATACATACATGATAAGTACCTAAAGTTTGCAATATGCAATTTGCAACATGTGTTGTTTTAATTTAATTAATGTCTCTGTTGTTGTTGCAGATGACGATGATGCTACTATATCAGTCATGTCATGACGCCGGAAAAGTACCTTATGTAAAGCATCTACATATATCAATTTATAATGGAGTCTTATTTGATGAATGGGAACTTGATGATCTTGTTGCTGGTGCCGTAGGTTTATTCGATGCTCTAGGATTAACCAACAGGCATTTCATAGGTTGCCAATCTAATTGACGGTTGTGATATGTGTCCACAGCCTTTTCAGCATCTTCCAAAGATTTGTAGATAATTTCTGCTACACCGGGTTTCACGATACGTGAATCATACAATTCTCCAATGTCTTCGAACAGCTCCTTAATATCAGATTGTGTAACGCTGGTGTGTAAATTACTAACCACTATGCGATAACCTGAAGATAATGACGAAGATTTACCAGAACCAAATGATGGAACCAAATGATGTAGCTGACGATTGTGCGGGGTAAGAGAAAATGCCCATGGAAGCATGTGGATCGGGAGCCCGTTCTAACCGTGAACGCATATGGTACGAAAGATGCGAGTCCCTTGAATTACGGCGTTGATACAGGTCTGGACTGCGATCACGCACGGTGGTAACCTCGCCTATTGATTAAGTACGCCATTATCAAGTATTTAGCCATGAAACGGCTTCTGAAAATACCGTTCGGAATCGGTGTCAAACTTTAGGTCTCTATTAATGAGTATAAAACTCCAAAGCGCACAGCTCATTGGTTGTGAGAAGCTCTCCCCAACCCCTCCTTGGAATTAAATGGTAAACCATTTGTTAAGCCGCAGAGCTCTTTTCGCCACTACACTCTTAACAAACCGTTCTATCGGAAGCAAATTTTTCATCGTATTGCCAGCAATAGAGGTGCACCTCTGTAATGCCCCTGTCCGATACTCCATATGTAAGAACGGGTGTAACCACCTCCGTGTACATCCATAATACCATCTTCGGGTTTCGGCTCCATGATCTCCCAAATGGATTCTTCCACGCGCAGAAAGGACCTTGCGCCTTCTGAACACTGTGTTCAATATTAAGTAGAATTTAGGTTCCAGGATTACATCTAGTTACTACGCCTTTTCCGGCAACTCTAAATGTACACCATTGAGTGAGGGTAGCTGATATTGTGGAATTGTTCGCCTCCTTTTGAATAGTAGCAGGTTAAGTTAATGCCTAAAGTACAGACTGTGGCCCAAGTGCTGATCTCTTTCACGATATTGCCCACGATTTTAATTATCACGGACATAAAGGGACCTCTTACCATCACTACGACATCATCCGAATATGCGATTACCCTTACCCTTCTGTTAACCAAGGCCACTAATAGAGTGTCCATAACCACTAACCAAAGTAGGGGTGAAATCACCCCGCCCTGGAATGTATATCTACACACTGGCCTAGTGGCTGATATCTAACCCCACTGAGCCCTCATCCGTCTGGTCCGCAGAACTGAGACATGGATCTCAAAACACTTTTCCTAACATTCGTATCTTTCAGGGCTTGTATTATACTTTCCGTGTCGACATTGTTAATAGCGCCCTTTATATCCAGGAAGGCCTCCGTGTAAATATATTAGTTATAGAAGAAACCTCTTTCGGCCGTGCTCAGTACTTCTCCGTCGGCTTCCCCTTCATTTACACATGCTGGCTGTTCAATAAAACACTATTAGTCACTAGCAATCTGTTATCTGCATCCAAAATTATTTCTAGAGTGTAGAGTATAAATGATGAGTTTATTATTGGTGTGAAATTATACACAGATTCATAGCCCCTATTCCTTGGGAGGGACATGACTTTCACCTTTCTTCAACTGTGAGGGTTGTGATTCAATAATAAACTGGCCGTGAATAATGTTATGAGTACTAACCTTAGTACTTATACTTTCTGTAAAATAATCGAAAGTATTCCACCAGGGCCTGGCGATTTGTATGGCGAAAGAAAATTGAAGGCCCACAGTGTCATCGTCATCACCACCTCCACTGTCGACGATGTATCACTATTCCCTACACCGGTATCTGTGGTCGTTGGTGGTGCAATGGTTAGTGTGCGTGCCTCTTCTAGATGAGATCCTTGGTCCGATCCCTGCTCTGAACACCTTAAATTTCTATTCTAATATCGAATATTTAGCCATGAAAAAGCTTCTCAAAATACCGTTCGGAACCGCTGTAAAACTGTAGTTCCCAATCAGTGTGTATAAAACTACAAAGCGCACAGTTCATTGGCTGTAAGAAGCTCTCGCTAATTCCTTCATGGAATGTACCGGGAAACCATTTATTTGTAGTAGTTTATATCCAACAGTGACATCAGGGTTTGCTCTGGTGACTTAGTGCTTGATCCATCCAGCCTCCGTATAAGGGATGGAAATATATGTTCAGTGTAGAACCGTGTGAAAATTCACCACTGCTTTCGTTCAAAATTTAACCAAATATTTTTAATTTAGAAATACTTTTATTCTAAAAGATACGTCGTTAGTTCCACAGTGAATTTTATGTAAAATGCCACTAAAATTGGTGCAACCCTTTGTTGGCATTTTGTCCTCCTCTCACCCCGCACACATAAATTTCAAATCATTTTCCCAAAAGGGCATATAATAACCCTTAACAGCCGCCTGTCTCTCCCCCCCCCCCCTGGCTAACTAATATCTATAAATGCATTAAATGGCTTGAATTAAAGTAAAACTAATTAAAATTTCATTAATAATAACACTAAATATGAGCAGGGTGGAAGGAAAATCCACCAAGAGACAGACTGAACTGGACACCAGCGGAAAACAATACTGGAACCTACTGACTAGTGTGAAATGCAGCCTGGCCACGCAACTTCAGCCTGGAAAATCATTATAAACACATTAAAATTAATGGCTAATTAACCACACAAACACACAGATCAGATTATCACCCAAATGGAGTTAAGTTAAACTGCGACATGAGACGAATATCTGGGAGAATTTTCCTCAACATCCTCAGCTATGTATATGTACATGGAGCAGCAGCAGTGACGTGAATTTCCACCTGCCTGATGAGGAAAATAAAGAAAATTAGTTTTTTCTCTCATTTTCATTATACTCTTCGTTTGGGCCATTATTGTTGTTGTTGTTGTTTGTAGGCCTGCGAAGCCGCTATGTGATGCTCATTGGAATCTTGCTGAGGAAACTAAACGGGAAAATGACAGGAAAAACTAACAATGGGCAAAGAAAATGTGTAAAAAGATAATAGAAGAATAAAAAAAAAATACTCTAGTGATAAAAATAGATACAAAAACAAATGAGAGATGAAAAAGCGAAGCGAAACGAAGCGATACTCACCTGGTACCACTACGAACACCACTGGGTAGTTGGCAGGGGGGTAGATTCAGAGGCAGGTTGGCATTCATCTAATGAAGTGATGTGGATAATAATTCCAATAGGAAAACAGGTTGCACGCTGGCTGCGGATAAGCTGGAATCCCTATGACCGAAACAAAGCAAAATCAAAAAACACACACACAGAAAACTCAACAGGAGAGCACAATTGCGAGTGAAAGAGAAAAAAAGAGTTCCAGGTAAATCACTCAAATTTTAAAAGAGCGCAAGGGAAGAGAATTTTTGTTTGTAAGAATGAAATGACATGGAATCGAAACAGTATAAATTCTCATCTAAGAGTATCTGATGGATAGTTGGTTTAATGGCTGAATGTTGCGTGTGTGTGACTAGTGTCTTATGGATTTCTAATGCTTCACGTCATATCCACAGATGTTAAGCTCTAGCGAGTTTTTGCTAGAAATCAATGACAGTTGATGTATGTAAATGCAAATGACTAACAAATTCATTGCAAATATTTACTAAGATTTGTGTTACAACTTGTTGGAAAACAAAATTTTGCGTTGACAAATATGTATTCCAATTAGATTTTGTAGGTGAATATATGTACGTCTATTTTCAATTTGGCTGCCTAATTTCCGTGAGACTTACCTAACTTTCACACCAACCATCTCTAAATACACATGTAAGTGATGTGGATGGTTGGTTGGTGTACGTGGTTGCTAAAGATAACATTTGGCATCAATTAGTGCCTTGATACACCGTTTTGCATACCACATCACTCCGGACAGTCTAATGTACCGTATCTACAATATCCATCCCGTTAATCGGAGATACCTCATTAGATCCCCTAGATCTATCTCGTGTATCTCAGTGAGGTTGTGCAGGAAGGGGCGACCTAAAGTCTTTAGGCGTCTATTCATTAGAGCCGGCCAACTGCAGAGGAAAAGTTCCACTATCTCCTCTTCTTCTGCGTCTTCGCAGGCACGCCGGTGGTCATTACATGGAAGATTCAGCCGTCTTGCGTGATTGTGCCCGGTCATCGCGGCAATTAGCCTTGATATATGCCCCCTGCTCCGAACACCATAACATTTCTTTCGGCGGCGTGTATACGAGTATAGCCGTTAAAAGCTTCTCAAAATACCTTTCGGAATCGGTGTAAAACAGTAGGTCCCAATCAGTGATTGAAAACTGGAAAGCGCACAGCTGAGTGATTGTAAGAAGCTCTCTCCTGCCCCCTTCATGGGATGTAATGGGATACCATTTATTTATATTTTGCGTTCCCCCGATTATGGCTAATTAGGGAGTTTAGTCCGTTTCTGGCCATTTGTTTCGGGATATGCGGCACGTTTCCGCCCTATTCCATCTGGCATTTGCTCATTCAAGGTAATACAGGAAAATACATCTTTTGACCGACCCTATAGGCATTGCGATTGACACCATTTGGAGTTCGGTGCAAGAGGATCCTGGCCTGGCTAGTTCGTCTGCTCTTTCAACCCTAAGAGACCGTTGGGGCCACGGAAGAACTACATTGTCCAGTTGACCCAGCTCGACAAGTTTTTCCCTAACCAGTTTGGATGCAGTGTTGTTAGATTTAAGTGACAGAAGAGCCGCTTGGCTATCTAAAAATATTCCAATGTGTTCAGTTCTCCGTTGTAGTACAAGTTTGGCGCAGGCTTCCTTGATGGTCAGCACCTCCGCTTGGAAAACGCTGAACTTGTCTGGAAGTTTGAATGATAAATTGAGGCTTGCCTCTTCGGTGAAGACACCCGAGCCGGTTCCACACGCTGAAAATCTGAAGTTTTTTGTTGTTTGGATGCAAATATAATGTGTGTTTGGAGCTTGTCGCAAACATAATATACTTGTGTGCAAACATATTGTGTTTGCTATTCAATATTACCAACAATGATTAATATTTTAAATAAACAAATATATATCGTCGCCTAAAATGCAAAAAGACGTAACAACATTTTCATCACTTTACAGGAGAGGCAAAAAATAGTTAGATATAGAATCGGAATTTTGTGAATAAAATTACCATTTTGGGCGGTAGATGTCTAAAAGTTTGGGGGAATATGTAGTGCAGTCAATTGTAAGTATAGGGGCATCGAAATTTTATATAAAATTACAATTCAAAGAAAAAACGTGGATTTATCAAAAACTTCATCTATTTTATCTTTTTAATAATATCGTGGATTTTGAACTTAGGTGTTTACAACTTTGTCAAATCGTGTATTTTAGTCAAACATATCGTAATCAATCAGAAAGAAAATTTTGCAATTTTGTTGTTACGTCATTTTGCATTTTAGGTGACGATATGTGTTTGTGATACAAATACAGTTGTGTTTGTTGCACTGTTTATGCTCTCTCGAGGGCAGGACAACGAGAATAAAAGAGGGACAACGAGAGAGTCTATCTTGTACGGGTGGATCTGTATTTTATTCATTATTCTCTCAGTCAGTGATTCATAAATATTCCTGAATGTGCGTGTAAATTACAGATGAAGTCAGTGTTTCTTAGTTTGGTCGATATATTCCATTTTAGTTTCGTCAATGGTTCATCGGCCAGTGGATATCAAAAGCAGTTGATCAGTGAAAAAATTCAATGCACGTAAATATAAAAATTACCGATTTAAATCTTTTAATTTTTTGTATTTGTATACTATTGATAAATAAGGATTTATATTAAAAAAATTAATTATTATAAATAACACGTAGTTATGTATGTATAATTCAAAAAATACTTCGGTTCTAAATATTATTATATTTGGGAGGAAATACGCCTATGTTTCCAGGTAAAACACACATGTTTACAAGTAAATATGCTTATGTTTGCGTTCAAATACAAGTTTCAAACATGTACATGGTTCCTGCAGAATATGTTTGTGAGAATATGTTGCAGATGCCGTTTTTCTCCAGGGTGCATATTCCATTTTGGATCCGTCTGTAAATACTTTAGTGTCAAAACCTGTCAGTGGTTCCCCTTTATTGAGTTCTCTTGGGATTATCTGTAGGATTCTCGCATGTCGATATGCGTTGCCCTTCCAAGCGCATTTAGTCGGGTAGCGGTCCAGGCCGCACAAGCTATTATGTGAAGGTCAATTTGTATAATATGAAACATTGCATTAAGATCTTCAGCTGGACACGTCCTCATTACCCCTGTTATGCCAATGCAAGCTTTGGGGTGAAACACGTATAAGGCTCCACATAAATGTGTATATCTTTGCAAGTAAACGTGGTAATGTTTGCATTTAAACATAATTGAGTTTAGGACTTGCAAATATATGAATATTTGGAGTGTGTTCCAAACATATGAATGGTTCCTGCAGAATGTGTTTGAGAGAATATTTTAAACAGAGCATTTTTGTTGAGCGTGTACATATTTCAGTCAAGCTTCAGATTTTTAAACGATTCCCTTAATTCTATTTTCTTTCTTACCTTCATTTTTAGCAGAAGAGTAAAATTGTTAAATCATGTCTAAAATGTTTTTGGGTTACAGTTCAAGGCTGGTAGAATATTTGGATGTAGCTAAAGGGCGTCTCAGTAAGAATTCACTTTTTTATTTTAAAACAAAAAAACTTTTTTTTTTTGAGATAGTTGCGATTTTTTGATTGGATTTTAAATAAGATATGTTCCAAATGGCCCCCACCGCTCTGATGACAGGCCTTTACTCTTTTCATGAAATTTTCCATGACTTTTTTCACAGAGATGTGGCTGTATTTCACCGATGACGCGTTGGATCTCGGGTTTGAGCTCAGGATTTGATTCTGGTTTATTCGCATTTCCTCCTAATCCATGCCATCCAGATGAGGTCACAAGAACTCCGCTATCATGCTTCTGTAACGTATACCGTTCACAGCCACTGCAATTTCGATTTTATCTTAAAAAAAAAAGTAAAACCAAATCATGCCGCCTGATTAAAATCCGCACCACACAGTTGCTCGTTGTGGGTGCACTAGTTTCTCATGGATTGTATGTGGATTTTCTGAGCCCCAAATTCGAACATTTTGTGTATTCAGGACGCTAACTTTTTTTTGAAAAATTGGCATTGACTCCATTTTGCTCCATTACCCATTGAACGAATCGCCGGCGCTTTCCATGGTCTGATGGTTTGACCTCCTGGATACGCTGAATTTTGTACGCATGAACGTGGAGGTCTTTTGTCAAAATTCGCTGCGTCGTGATTCGTGAAATTTGAAGTTATTGAGAACGATGCCGAATTGATGTTGCAGTTCCTTCATTAATTCTATCCAATTACCTTTCGGACACTACAATACCGAACATAACCAATATTTTGGGAATAGACTGGAACACCTTGATGAACTTCTTACATTACACTGAATGCCAGAGTTAATATAATGACTTGGTAGGGCAAATTGAGGTCGGAAAATAGGTCGAATCAGCGACTTAAGTCTATGTCTATGGCAGGCAGGGTTCAAATTTTGTTGGTAATGGGTTTCTCTGGGTTACCAGTTAGTATTGACGTGGGGAATGGGTAGCGATCGTTCTCCCATTACCTACAGGGTATGGGACAAATAAAGGCGAGCGATAGGGAATTACCCAATACGAAAAGGGTATGGGGAAAATAATGCGTAATTATCCACGATATTGGGGAATTACCTATCACGATTACCCATTATCCATTGGGTATTTAGGTAACTCATCTCCGTTTTTGATCGAAAATATGAAAAATTTAGTAAAAATATATATATCTTGGAAACGGAACAAGCTATCGAAAAAATAACTACGTTTTTGCGAAATTCCTAGGATTTTTCATAAAGGGGTCTAACTTTTTCTCAAAAAATCGCCAAAATAAGAAAAATCACATGAGATGTTAGGAGACACACGGTTGGAACAAAGTTCCTTTCGCTGTATATTATGTACTAGTTAGATCCTACACGCCTAAGGCGTCCGTTGATAAATACGATAATGTAAATGGATCTTTAAGAAAAGATACTACTTTTTGTAGAATGGTAAACTTTTTTTAAGAATTTTTTTTTAAAAAAAGGATAGTTGTTGGTCCTATTTGTAAGAATATGTATTATATTTTCCCGAAAAGTTCATTTTTTTTAAAAGCAAATGATTTTCGTAAGAAAAGACACTATTTTTAAGAAGTACTTTCTGTAAGAAAAAGCCATAAGAGTATGAATTTGTTTTTACAAAGAAGTACTTTTTCCAGAATAGGTACTTTTTAAGCAAGTGGTACTCTTTTTAGGAAAAGGTTATTATTTTAAGAAAAGTTTTTTATTTTCAGAAAGACTACTTATCTCAAGAAAAGAAAAGAAAAAGTATTATTTTAGTTTTAAGAATATGTACTTTTAAGAAAAGTGATTTTTGTTAGAAAATTTATTTTTTTAAGAGAAGAAAGAACATGTCTTTTGTTTTGAGGAAATGGAAAATTGTTTAGAGTTGGTCCTTTTTATAAGAATAAGTACATTTTTAGGTGTAGCTATTTATCTCAAGAAAATTTAGTTTGTTTCACAAAAAAAGGTACTCTTTACAGAAAATGAAGTTTTTTAAGAAAAGGCAATTTGTTGTAAGAACATTATATTTTTTAAGAAATGGTACTTATTTAAAAAATTTACTATTTTGAAGAAAAGTTATTTTTTGTTCGAAAATGTACTTTGTTTAAGCAAACCTACTTCTTTAAGATAAGGTTTTTTTTAAGAAAAGGTACTTTGTTTAAAAATAAGAATGGGTATTATTTTGAAAATGACCTATAAATCAATCATCAATCAATCAATCAAGCTCAATAAATTTATATCTTGTCATGTCAGTAACGCAAGAAACTCACAATGGTATAACCTTTTATCCAAGTTAACTGTTGGGGGAAAAACTTCTGGAAGGTCACAGAGCGCGTTAAGGGTAATAGGAAACGCATTACAAAATTATTAATAAACGGCACGAAAATAATAGATAACGCGGAAATAGCAGACGCCATCGCCAAACACTTCGAAACCTGTCATCTAACTACTATAAATCTACGTAGTGTCATCGACAAAAAAAAAAAGTAGACTTAATAGTAAAGCCAATAGGTGAAGAAAACAATATTAACAGCGATCCGAGTTCGCTGACGACATGCGATGGAGTTAAGTTATTTATTAACGGTCTTAAGAATTCAAAAACCCCTGGCTGTTATAGGATAAATAGCATCCCAGTGCGCCAAACGGATCCGTAACGGATCCACTTCTTTGTACTTTCTCTACGTAACGGTATCAGTTACGGATCCGTTTCGGATCCGGAAGCGGGAGAAATTCCTCTCAAAAAACGGATTCAAAAACGGATTTTATGTCCGTTTTTCGGATCCGTTACGGACACGTTACAGACATCATATCAGGATCCGTTGCGGACCCGTATATTTTAATAAAACGTATCCGAAACGGAATCCGTTACGGATCAGTTTCGGATCCGCAAGCGGGAGAAATTCCTCTCAAAAAAACGGATTTTATGTCCGTTCTTCGGATCCGTTACGGACCCGCGTTTTTTAATAAAACGGATTGTGATAAATTTGTAGATTAATTTGTTTTTTAATTTTAATTTTTGTACTATTATTATCTAAATTCAGTCATTTCGTATTAAATTAAAGTAAAAAGCAAAAAAAAAATTTTAAAAAAAATTAATTTATTACGGATCCGAAACGGGTCCGCAACGGATCCGTAAATTCGCAATTACACTGATTCCTTTTTTAAACTTTTCGTGATTGCACTGATTCCGTGTTTTAAGTCTATTACGGATCCGGAACCGGTTTAAATTCGTGATTGCACTGATTCCGTGTTTTAAGTCTATTACGGATCCGGAACGGGTCCGTAACGGATCCGCATCCGTTTTTGTGTACATTGGGATATTACTTAAAACGCTTCCCAATTCTGCGTATGTATATGTTTCTTGTAAAAGTTTTCAACTTTTGTATTCAAAATTCGTACTTTCCAAAAGATTTTAAGACGGCCAAAGTTATACCGATAGAAAAGTCCGGAAAAGATTATAAATTGCCAACAAGTTATCGACCAATCAGTTTGCTGAGCTCGCTTGATAAAGACTTTGAAAAAATTACTCTCTATAGGCTCAAAACGTTTGTTGAAGAACTTGATCTTATACATAAATGTCAGTATGGATTTCGAGCTCAACACTCGACAACGCACCAAATCAAGAGATTGGTGAATATTATAAAATCGAATAAAAATAAGAGACACCCAACTGGGATACTTTTTCTGGACATTCAGGAGGCTTTTGATTCAATTTGGCATAACGGACTAATTAATATATTATAAGCTTCATAAAATGCAAATCCCATTGTACTAAGTTAATTAAAAGTTTTCTTACCGACAGATCATTTTTGTAGAGATCAATGGAGAGCATTCAACAACATGGGGCATCCCTGCTGGAGTGCCTCAGAGATCAGTTTTATCACCACTGCTGTACACACTATACACTTCTGATTTCAGGGTATCTACTTGGGTACCCATTTAATTGGGTTTTTTGATTAATCGGTTAATCGTAAATTCCAATCTGACAATTAACCGAACAAACTGCAATAAAATTAATCGATTAATCGATTATTCGAATAAAATAAAACGAAAAAAAAACCAAAACGAAAACAGTGTTCAAACATTGCACCAGCAAAATTTACCAAGAGAAAACAAAACGTAGCAAAAACAACTTAATTATATAAAATATGTACATGTAGGTACAATTCACAAAAAGTAGTTGCAGAAACATAAAAATTAGTGACATGGCACCAAAAAATCTCAACTTTTGGACCCAAAAGTGCCACGCCTTCGGGTACCTCCCATAAAAAGGCTAGGGTGGGCTCTGCAACTATATCACACTATAACACCCTATTGGATTGACCAAATTTTGCAAAACGTAATTATCTGACTATTATCCTCACTGTACACAGTTTGAGCAGAATCGGACCAGGCTTTTCGGTACCAGTGGGTCTTGAAACTTCATCTGACTATTACACCCAATTTAATAAACCAATTTTGAGACCATTTTTTTTTTTGATTTATGTCTTTGAGCCAAAGCACTGTGCGATGCCTTCTCTCAACAAAATATCAAATCTGTTCGCAAATCGTTGCCATATGAGTTGCCACATTGTAGGAGTGTTTCACGACGGACTGCTTGCCATAAACACGTTCTTATATTTTATTAATCGATTAATCGCTATGATTTGTTCGAGTTAATCGTTTATCGAAAAATATAATTATTAAAATGTTCGGTTAATTTTATAGCACGATTAATCGATTAACCGAATAGCGATTAATTGAATGGTTACCCTAGTATATACGGAAAATGATGTAGCTGTCTATGCCGATGATAGCGCTTTCATATGTCATGGAAAGGTTTCAAATGAATGCAAAAGGGACTCTGTTCAGCGAGCAAATATTTTTCAAAGCGAAAAAAAAAGGTTAACGAAGGCAAACCACAAGCAATACTTATTTCATTTAATATGTCAACAAGAGAACTCCCTCCGAAAAGCTCATTGTGCAAGGTAGGAAATTGGGTTTTCGGCTACAATAAAGTATCTCGGTATAACCCCTGACCAGAAACTTATATTTAAGAACCACATACACAATGCGTGTATGATTGTATCTGCTCTTAAAGAGGAGATCGAAATTGAACGTCAAGAATACTTCTTTTGTATAAAACATGCATAAGGCCGAAACTTACTAATGGATTCCAAATTTGGAAGGACTGTGCCAAGACGCACAAAAAGCGGATTCAAATTATAGAGAATTTACAATCCTTTACAAATCTAAACAAAAATGATTCAGACTTTAATAAATGACTTGACGCCGACATTCAACAACAAATGGAAAAGGTCAAACTACGCCCATCTGAGACGGTTAATTTAGTAGCCCTTAATCCACTCTATATTCTTGTATATAGATTGAATTAGCTATTGCTCCCAAAACTTCATCTAATATAAATATTGTGATACTAAATATAGGTGTTTTCAACTATTTTTTTTCCTATATATTTTGTAATATTTTTAACTGCCAATATTTAAATTATTAACGTAAGCATTTGTTCAAAAATCTTCAGATAAAAACTCAAAACTTGTTAAGAATGTATATGTCACATTTTGTATTAATGATAGTAAATAAAAACATAACATACCATAAACTTCTTTCACTTTGGCTTTTCTAAATTTACTTCAAAACTACTACAATATATACTAAATATTGGTTACAGGTTCCACCTAGAAAACTTCCAATTAAACCAGAAATTTCCCAACATATGTTAGTCTAGACACAAACCAAAGCAAAAGTACCCAATATAGGTGACAATAGTGTTACAATGAACAAAAAGAGATTTCTCCTTAATGTAGTGGAACTGGAGAAAACAAATCATGCAACAATTGCGCGCACATTTAACGATTCTATTAGAATTTTAGAAGAGGACTTTCACAAAGATAATATTCTCTTGTTTCTTGTTTCTCTTGTATATGGTGAAATCTACCAAGGCACTTAACATATTTTATCCAAAACTTATTCATGTCACCTGCATAGCTCATGCTTTGCACCATGTTGCTGACGAAGTAAGATCACATTTTGCTCATGTAGATTTTAAAGTATTTCTAAAGGTACCCTCACGTGTGGCAATGCTAAAAGAAAAGTATCCCGGGTTGAGCGTTCCACCCCAATCAGTTGTTACCAGATGGGGATCCTGGTTACAGGCTTTAGAGTATTACAATCAAAACTTTAATGATTTCAGAAGTGCTACAAAATGGTGTTAGGTGCTTCAGAATCGTCATCAATCAAGAAATATTAAATTTTTCTCATGTTAAATCTAAACTGGCTTTTATATCTTCAAGCTGTAGTTTTCTTAACGAATCCATAACTAAATTAGAGGGATTCGGATTTTTGAATGACCAGATTAAATTGATTGACGATGCTGTTACCAAAATATTTACTGTGGAAGGTAATAATAAAACATAAACTTCAATACATGCTGGACAAAAATGAAGGATTTAATCAAATAATGGAAATTGTTAGCTGTTCAAATTAGATTTAGATGTGCCTATTTCTTTAGAAAATAATTATTTTCCAAATTAATTATCTTCATTTAAGTACGCTCTAATAACTTCCGTCGATGTAGAAGGAACATTTTCTATGTACAAGAACTCTCTTCTCCCCAACAGACATTTCACATTTGAAAATTTAATGAAAAATATATTTATTTACATAAACAAAAATATATGTTAATATAATATTAATATTCAAAAATTAAATTGTTCGAGCGTTTTGTCGTATTTTTAATTAATTTTATTCTTCGATATTTCGCTAGCCTTTGGATAGCATCGTCAGAAGATAAACACAATTATTAATTAGAAACGAAAACAATTGATAAACAAAATTGTTTTCATGTCAAGTCGGGATGAGGCATCTAAACGCGTGGCATCCCGTAAAAAGCGGGATAATACCGCCAAAAGCTGGACAGTTGGTCAGGTTAGTTCTGGATGAAATTTTTCTTACCATTTCCAAGCAGAAATTGGTTCCTTTATCTCAGAGAGCATTAAAATTAGAATGACTTTAGCTTTTGCATATTGGATATTTGTTTATTCTTTGGTATACAATTTCTATATTTTCAAAAATTGTTTTCACACAATAACAAATTACATAATTTTATTTTAATTCCTCAGATAAATTACATTAATTTCCATCCACACTGAATATAATCAAAGCTGATTTGTTTACATGATATAAAAATCATAATAAAACTTCCTCAGACCAACACAATCCACTCTAAACATTATACTCTCTTGAGTTGCGATAAGATGAGTAAAGTAACTCAAATGTCAACGAAGAGAAAACACAATGAGTTAAGTTAAAAGTGTGCAAGATATGAATGAACACCCAGAGTTCAATCAAACACTTTATATTTTAAACACTCCAACTTGTCCGCAGTTGCAACAAACTCTAGGCCAGCGTTATAGGAACATTATGGCATTGAAGAGATTGAGTTGAAAGTTGTGTTGTTTGCGCGGGTTGCAAGAGATTTCCCTAGATGTTGAATGACTGGCGTATTTGTTTGTTTGTTTTGTTGTTGTTGTTGTTGTCTTCTCGTGATGTTGCGGACGACTCAAGTCGGCGGCGGGTTCGAAACATAATGATATCCATGCTGGCTGGCGCGTCTGACCTGTTCCCAAATGAGTTTCAGTTTAGTGCGAGATACCGGTTCGTTACGTTTAAAACTAAAATCTTTTTGAGCGTAGAGCGCGCGAGCAACGCGTAGCGAATGGTAAAAAAAGCAAGATATTCCTCATATTGAAAGCAGCTAAACAAACAAGAAAAAGAAACGTTTTGAAATTTAAAAAAAAAAATCAAAAAAAAAGTAATTAAAAAGAATTTTGTGTATTTCAAGAAAGACGTTTAAAATTAATTTTAATTTGGAGAGAGAGAAAAAAAAACACAAAAATTGTTGGAATATATAAAAATTAGTTTCGCCTTCCGTTTGTAGAAATATCGCGTGCGTTTAATTATGAATTTATAAAAAGAAGAGGGGATTGTTTACGGTGTCGTGCATCATCCAAGCAAATTACGAAATGGCCTTTCAAGACATGTTAAAGATTTGTGTAGAAAATATTCAATAATTTTTGTTTAATTGCCGGAAAGAGTTATCAAAACTGCCATAATTACTGTTAGTTAACAAACAAAGAAATAGGAAAAATATTGAAAAGTGGATTTTATCAAAAGTTTACAAAATTTTAAAATTTAAAAATATGTAAACATTTCGAAATGTTTGTTCAAGAGTTTCAGTGTGTTTAGAGGATGCAAAGTTTTATGTTGGCTGGAATTTCGTAAAAAAAATATGTGGTTGTGTGTTGCTATCAGTGGACAACATCTGCCGCAGCAACATTCACATCACCATCAACATCTACAAATCGTATCACAACAATCTACATATTTGAAAAACAGCAAGTGCCACAAAAGAATTCCTTGTTTATTTGCGAGCGGCCACAAAACGTTGACAACCACTTTAACTGCAACTTAACAACTTTAACAGCAACATCAACTACCTACCACCACCTTAAGTTAAATCAAACAAAGTGGAACCTGAAGCCGAAGCAACATCACATCACAACTTGTAAATCTATCGCGCCAAGACAGACAACGACGCGACGTCCTTCACCAACTTCAGTGCCGCAGAAAACAAAAGAAGGGGGCTGCCACTATAAACTTAAACTTGCCACAAAAGAATTCTTGAGACTTGGCTGCAACAAATTCTTCCGTTTTTTTTTTGTGAAAAATACTATCAGCATATCATCATTATTCGCGTTCTTCATCAAGACGTTCTCGGTTGTTTTTCTTTACCGTCCTGAAAGAACAACGTTGTGGTCGGGTCGGGTCTTCTGATCATCGTCTTTAGATTACGGTAACTTCTTGCCAAGCCAACCCATGTTTGCTGCTACACAACCAGCAACTCCCAAAACCGAATAGGCAAAGCAGTGAATTAAAAAAACGTACAAAAAACGTTAAAAAACAAACCGCCATGTACATTATAATGTTGCTGGCTTAAACACAAAAACAAAACATACAAGTTACCAGTTTTTTTTTTGTTGGTTTGTTGACTTTCTTAACTTTTTGGTTAAACGTTTTATTTTACCTTAACAACGACACCAACTTCTCCACACCCCCCCCCCCCCCCGCCACCACGCTTAACCGATAACAAAAGATAGTCCTACGGCCGCAGTCGCAAAATCTCTCCCGGTACCCGTTTGATTTTGGCCAGTCAGCTAAACCACCTCCCTCTCTACCAGCCACACACAATATCAGCAACTGTTAAACAACCAACTTGTAAACTTAACGCTAAACGCCAACAAGTACAGCAGGAAAACAGAACAAACAACAACAACAAAAACAAATTATAAAAGAAAAATCTTGTAAGCAACTTTGTTGCAAGTGCAAAAGTTTTGGAAAATATAAAAAAGAAAATCAAACTAAAAATTTATAATAACCTCTAACAAAACTAAAAAATACAACAAATTCTTGCAGTGTATAACAGCAAAAAAATGCAGGTGCTATAGAAAAACCAGAAAATTGTGTTACACTAATATTAAAATAAAAACGAATAAAAGAAAAGTTTTCTCATTTTCGCGATTTTCTTTGAAATTTAACTTGCAAACAAAAAATTCAACACAAAAGCAGCAAAAAAATTAAACGTTTGAAAAAGTTTAAATTTACTCGAAACCTCAACAATCTTTATAAAGGTTAAATATAAAGAGTTGACCTTTATTTACCGCAACAATAACAAGCAAAAGTTAAATATTGATTAG
Organism: Phaonia tiefii; assembly: GCA_963931995.1. Taxonomy (NCBI): domain Eukaryota; kingdom Metazoa; phylum Arthropoda; class Insecta; order Diptera; family Muscidae; genus Phaonia; species Phaonia tiefii. The sequence continues at coordinate 38,762,161 of OZ008369.1, forward strand.
CATAAGAAGAAACAGCAAAACATAAAAGTTATTCACGCCCCAGTGCGCCACCTCACTATCAAATTAAAGGAGTTATAAGCTCAGGCAGCACTTCAACTCATATTCAGTGGATTAAGACGGAAGCAAAGCAGAGAACTATTAAGCAGCAGTTTAAAATTAAGGTAAGTGGGAGAAATAAAAAACTGTGCCAGCAAATAAAGTGAAAATAAAACTTAAGCTGAGTTATGCAAAGGTGTAGTACACTGGGGAAACATGCAAATCAACGTGATTTTGGAAAATGTAGACATATGTGGTGTTTTTTGTGTTGGCCAGGATTTGTTTTGCCAAGTAGGTTACTTACTCACTGCAATTAACTTAATCACAATTAAGTAGTTAAAGGTGCTATTAATTCTCAAAACCCTGGAAATTACCGCCCAATTGCAATTTGTTCTGCGCTCTCGAAGGTTATGGAGAGCATGGTTAACCATCATGTAGTCCAATGACCTTCTTAATGATCGGCAGTATGTCTTCCGTAGAATGAGATCTACTGGAGACCTGATGGCGTTACTTTCGGAATAGTGGAGTCGATCCATCCGCCGGCTTGGTGAGAGTAAGGTAATGGCTCTTACTATTTCCAAGGCCTTTGACAGAGTATGGCACGATGCACTCTTGTCAAAGCTCGCTGCTTTTGGTGTCGGTGATAACTTCACTCGATTTATATCGAGTTTTGTCAGACATCGCCCTATACGAGTTGCTGTAGATGGGGTTTCATCCGACGAGCATAAATTCACTGCAGGTGTACCACAGTTCTCTGTTCTTTCGCCTTCTCTTTTTCTTATTTTCATTGACGATCTTCTTGGTCAGACTGTGAATCCAATCTACTCTTTTGCGGATGACAGTAATCTCTAGCATTCTTATTCATTCGACCGTAGGCCAAGTCTTCAAGAGTTTGAAGTCAAACGCTGGACGATGAATGAAACACTCGGCCGGGATCTGGTGTCCATTGTTGAATGGGATCGAATGAATAGGGTAGATTTTAATGCGGGTAAGACCCAGTGTTGTTTGTTGTCGCATCAGCGGATTGCTGACTCAGTTGCGTCGTCATTGTCTATGGACGGTGTGGATATTGATCAATCAGATGCTCTTGATGTTCTTGGCATGAAAATGCAATGTCCGTTGGGCAAAACATGCATTTGAAGTTGCGAAAGATGCATTCAAGTGTCTGGGCTTTTTAAAGCGGTGCAAGAAATACTTCACGCCATCTGATCTTCTCAATATCTACACCACTTCTCAATATCTAATATAACTCCCATATATGGGCAGATGCTTCTCGAGCTTCTTGAAGCTTCTCCACCGTGTCCAGAGGAGAGCGATGGTGTTGATAGGGGACAGTAGGGTATTCAACTCTATTGTCTCCCTTGAGCTTCGTCGAAATGTGGATTGCGTGTCGCTGTTCTATTGATATTTCCACGGTATTTGTTCCTCCGACATTCGTCAACTTATGCCAGACGTGAGGATATTTAGCCGAAGCATGCGGCCTTCCAGGAACTCTCATCCGTTTTTATCGAGTGGCCGGTTGACCGCACTACACACTTTAGAGAAAATTTGTTTTTTCAGCCGTACAGTCCGTATGTGGTGTAAGGATCAAAAAATTTAGAAATATTACTGCGAATAAAATAAAACATCGAGTATGCTTTATAGATGATGAAATCTAGGTGACTTCTGAATGAAAATTTGAAATCAAAAATTACACCCAAAGCAGAATACTCAAAAATTTCATCCAAGTTTTGACAATAAATGTGATATGACGAATTAATAGCAGCTCTATAACGATGAAATGTCATTTTAAAACATTTATTAGTATTGAATGGCAAATCATTAACTTTTGAACAAGTAGCAATTCTATCCAATTCGTGCTGTAACAAAGCGACATCATTTAAGGTACGGATTGATTTAAAAAATTTTAAATCATCCGCATACATAAGATGTTGCGAATTTTTTAAATACACGCCAATATCATTTACAAAAATATTAAACAGTAATGGGCCTAGAATACTTCCTTGAGGAATACCAGAGGTAGGGAAATTGGAACTTGAATAATAACCATCAACAGATACGGTATATACCCGATTACACAAATACGAACTCAACCAATTTCATACCTTAGAATGAAAACCAAACTTATAAAGCTTAAATATAAGAATATCATGTCAAGAATATCATATCAAGAAAAAAACCAAGTTAACACAGCCTTATTTTTATCACAAACTAAGCTGTCTTTGGGTCACAAAAACACATATACTAGAACATATTAATTGTTGTGTCTCAAAACATGTAATTTTGAATAGCAAACACAATGTATTTGGACACAAGTATACTACATTAGCGACAAGCTTCAAACACTCGTTATACACTCCGGTTCACTTATTTAAAGGCACTAAAAATTCCATATTCAGCAGCCTGAATCTTTTGCAATTTGTAACCGATTGCGGAATATTAAAATGGAGATGGAAGCTAGACATCTGGAGATATAAAAAAAGTCATGACAATAGTCGTTTCTTAACTAAAGCATTTTTTTTGAGCAATTTATAAATTTTTATTATTATTTTTGTGCTATTTTTTTGTGCTATTTTTTTCTGCTATTTTTTTGGTTCACTTGAATAAAGGCACTTTAACTAATTTTAATGAAAAACTGTTTTTCTTGTTTTTTTTTAATTTATTTAATTTAATTTATTTAGGGCACAATCCCCTTTGTTTTTAATAACTTCAAATATACGGGTTTGTATTGAGAGATAAAGAGAATTTATGTAATCCAACGAAATTTGATTCCAAGCATCCTTAATGGCCTGAATTAGTGACTACTTGTCATCATAGACCTTACGAGATAACCAACCCCAGACATTTTCGATAATGTTTAGATCTGGCGTATAGGGTGGCCAGTCAAGAATATTAAAATTTTGGCTTGCAATGAACTCCTTTACTACTCTGGCGTTGTGTATAGGGGCATTATCGTGTTGCAATAGCCAAGATATGGGACCAAGTAGTTCACTGAACTTCGGAAAAGCCGATTCCAATAACGTTTTTTTAGCTTGCACCAGTCATTTTTGCACTTTGATATTCAAGATCGATGTTGCCATAGTACATAATAGCACCCCACACCATAATGCCCCCCTCTCGGCTGTGATGTCGGTTCCAAAAAACGCTTTTCTTTGCACAGATCATGGAAATAATTGTCGTAGCCATCAGGCCCATCCAAATTAAACTTCTTCTCATCGGTAAATACAACGGTTCTCCAGTTATTTACATGACCTCTTGGCTGCACATCCCATACCCTGTAGTCTCTTGCGAATTGAGGCCGCTTTTGCTTACGAGGAACATTAAGTGGCGGTTTCTTTTTGTAATTTCAGGAATTTAAGTACTCACAGCTCTTAATTACTTTGCGTACTGATGACTTGCTCGCTTCCACTCCAGCTTGAGCTCTTATTTTTGACAAGGATAAGGCAGAATTAGAATGAATTCTGATGATTTTTCTTTTCTCGTACGTAGGTAAAGACCATGAAACCCTTCCTTTAACATTTTCTCCATATCCCTCGGGGTCCGTGATGTTGAATTTTTTTTAGCTATTCTATTCGGTCAGAATATCCTTCAGAACGGTAGGTATCGATTTTAGTTTTTTCCGATAGATTTAGATTTTTTTGTTTTGTCATTTTGACTCGTAAAATGATTAAGATGCAATAAATTGTAATAAACAAACGCTCCCTACAAAAAATCATCGCCTACTTTAAAACAAATAAAAAAAAATAATAAAGTTTCTTTATTCAAGTGAACCAAAAAATTAGCACATTTTTGGACTTTTTTTTTAAATTGCTCCAAAAAAGTTCTTTAGTTAAGAAACCACTATTGTCATGATGATTTTTATATCTCAAGATGTCTAGCTTCCATTTCCATTTATAAATTGCAAAAGATACGGTCTGCTGAATATGGAATTTTTAGTGCCTTTAAATAAGTGAACCGGAGTGTATGTTCAAAAACTTTAGTAATATTAGGTAATTTTGTAAAAGGCCTGTAGTTAGTAACTAAGGTTTTTTTCTACAGATTTAAGAACTGGAAAAACTGTCGAAGATTTCCACTTCTGAATAAAATATTCAGAAGAAAGTGATTTTTCAAACAAAATACTAAGAGGTACCAAAAAGGTTTTTGAGCATTTTTTCAGAAGAAATTCCATGTAAATCAGATTGGAAAGAATTTTTAAGCTGTGAGATGGCAAATAAAATATCCGCATCACAAACATGTCAACGCAGGCAGTGGAGAAAGCGCGAGAGTGAGAAAATTGAGACATACAGAAGGAAGAACGAAGCCCGAAAATTCTACCAAAAAGTTAAAAACGGAACTAATGGACATGGTTCAGGGCCCCCCTTCTGTAAAGACAAGGACGGAAATCTCGTCGCAGATGTGCAGAGCATGTTGGGAATATGAAGAGAGCATTTCTCCGCGCTACTAGTACCTGAGATATCCGATGACGATGGGACAATCGATCACAATATGGACGACGACTTCGATTGCCCCCCTCCTAACCAAGACGAGGTCAGAACAGCTATTGCCCGGCTTAAGAACAACAAAGCCGCAGGAGCCGATGGATTACCGGCGGAGCTGTTTAAGCGATGAGCTGATAAGGTGCATGCATCAGCTCATTAGCAAAATTTGGTTAGATGAATGCATGCCCGGCGATTGGAGTCTCAGTGTACTATGTCCCATATTTAAAAAATTACAGCAGACAGTTGTCCGAGGCCTTGGCCACTGACTGTCCCTGCAGGCTGTGTCAGAGACACGGCCTTTAAGTTTAACGTAGAATACGCCATCCGATAAGACAGAAAACATATGTAACAATAAATTCATTTGCTTATATTATTTATCATTTATTGTTATATATGTTTTCTGTCTTATCGGATGGAGTATTCTACGTTAAACTTAATGGCCGTGTCTCTGACACAGCCTGCAGGGACAGTCCGTGGCCGAAGGCCTCGGACAACTGTCTGCTGTAATTTTTATATTTACCAACGGCATTTGATTCAAGTTCGTTTAAAAAAAAAATATTATGTTCAATTTTTTTAAACTTAATTTAATTTATGTATTTTAATTAATATTTTTATTGAAATAAGTTCTGCGAATGTTGAGAGGGCCGCCCTAATATTAAAAAAGGTTTACCTTATCGAGTCTTCGCATTAGCATTCGAGCGTTGTGTGAAAGCTTTACGCTTTACAATTCAAAATTAATGTTACAACAGCTTTATTGAAGCTTTCGCAAAAAAGCTTTATTACGTTAGCTTACTGTTTGTTTCACTTTTTACTAGATACATGTTGCCAAGCAACATTAGCTTGCTGTTCGTTTCACTTTTTACTAGATACATGTTCCTAAGCAATGTTGAGCAACCAAAAACACTCAACCAAACACCACACATATGTTTGAGTGTATGTGTTTAAACAATTTTCATTTGAGAAATTAAAATACTAGAAATATATCAACCAATATGAAATGTATATCAAACGAAAGATAACATCTTCATTTACCTACAAAAAAAATTTTAAACAAATTCATCTAGCCGTTTCCTCAAATTCAATGAAATAAAGATTACAACAATAAAAACCTGACATGACTCCTCATACCGTAAGGTAAGACGTATTCTACGTCAAAAAGGTGACCCGAGTATCTGTGCCAACTACCGTGGAATAAGCCTTCTATCAAGTATAATGTGCGAAAGACTAAAACCAATTATCGCTGACCTGATTGGACCATACCAGTGTGGCTCGCGTATAGATATCATTGGGCGCACAAGTAGAGAAGTTACTGCGGTTTTTTCGAGAATTGAGATGGAGTCAGCAAAAGTGGGTCTGACGGTGAATGAGGACAAGACAAAATTAATGGTTTCAACGAACAGGGCCTCCACGCGATTAGACCAAAGCGTGAACGTTGATAACCGTTATAACTTCGAGGTAGTGGACGAATTTATATACCTCGGATCTGCCGTGAACAAAAACAACAACGTCAGCCTTGAGATCAAGCGGAGAATTGTGCTTGCGAATAGATGTTATTTTGGGCTAAGCAAGCACTTTAGAGATAAAGCCCTCTCTCGAGTAACAAAGGTCCAGCTGTACCAGACTCTCATTCAACCTGTCTTACTTTATGGCGCAGAATCCTGGGTCCTATCGCAAGCAGACGAAACATTTGTAGGAGTCTTCGAGAGAAATATACTCCGAAAAATGTATGGCCCTATAGTGCAAAACGGCGAGTATCGGCGACGCATGAATCATGAGCTGTATGAGCTTTATCCCGACATTGACATAGTTAAGCGGATCAAAATAACGTGATTGCGCTGGCTAGGCCATGTGAGTAGAATGGATGAAGATGAACCAGCGCGAAGGGTTTTCGAAACCGAACTCGAAGGAAGACGAAAAATAGGAAGACCAAGACTCCGCTGGAGGGATCAGGTTGACGAATCCCTGCGTACACTTGGTATTGCTAACTGGAGAGATAAAGCAAAAGATCGAACTGGTTGGCGAAATATGTTATCTTCGTTTTGTAAGGTCCCTGACCCCACGGGGCTGTCCGATACCGGATAAGTAAGTAATGTCAACGCAGGGCAAACTATTGTTGAAATTGTCAAAATTATTAAAACTATTATCTTTCGTAAAGTTCGATTCAAAGAAGGTCTTAAACAAATCAACGGCTTCTTGTGCAGAGTTTGAAACAATATGTACAGGTTGTACAAAAATTTGTTTAATCAATTGAAAATCCTTCAAAATCCCCATAGTTTTGGCAACGATCTGGCACCACTTTTATAAATTAAAATTTTTCAGATTGTCAATTTATTATGTTTTAACGAAACCTTTGAAATGTCAATTAGCGTACCTAAGGCTGCGCCATTTTCAACATAAAAGTACTTAAAACAAGTTGTCAAATACTCGGTGCCTCAGGGACAAATAGCTAGTTCCAATTTTAAAAACCATTTTTAGTGGTTTTCATACCAAAAAGTAGGTGATAATTCATATATAATTTTTTCGTTTTAAATTCTTATATTTGTTTGTTACATGTATAGGAACTTTAATATAATTACATTTTGTGGAATAAATCAAGGCTTTTATTACGCAATCTGTGTTTTATTCAAAATCCCCGTGGAAATCACTAGCTCCGGCCTACCTGCTTTCTCAACACTGAATATACCACATTTCATCTACGGGAGAATTATAAATACCAAATTTATTATAAAATCTATTCCTTAAATTTTTAATTTTTTCAAACCTCTGGTGTACCAAGAAAGTTTATAAACCTTTTGTTTGATCCGAGAAATATTCTGCTCAATTATAAAATTTACTTTTTTTTAAAACTCTTCATAACAAATAGCAACAATAACACTATCTAAAACAGAAAACCAATCAATGTCTGAAAACAATACGTTACAGTATAGCGGCTCTTTGTTCCAAATTGGAATCAATACACTTGTAGGGACATAAATACTGTTACTTATATTTTGAGCTATAAAACAAAAACTAATGAAACCAAATTTGATTTATATAGTTATTGCTATGTATTGTATACAAAAAGTTAGGTTTCATTCAAAATGTCCGCCCTTGGCCTTCACGCACGCCTTAAGTCGCATTAGTCAATCATCAATAGCTACACGCACCTCATCCATTGGAAAATTGGTTACAGCACGAACCAGAACTGTCTTAAGAGAATCAATGTTGGGTATTCTTTGTGACAGAGCATGTCCTCTAAAACAGTGCACAATTTGTAATCCACAGGGTTCAAATCAGGGCTTCCAGAGGGCCATTCTTCAGAGCATATAAAAGCTGGAAAATTGTTTCGATGCCAGGTTTATGTCTTTTTAGCCTTATGAGCTGGTGCTGAATATTGCTGGAAAGTCCAAGGCTGGTTTTGGAGCAGAGAATTGTTAAGCGGCTTCTCAACTGCTTCCAAAATGGTTTCTTGGTAATCTTTGGCCGATGTTTTGACCCCTTGTTCACAAAAATGCCAGCCAGTTACCCCATCATAAGAGACACCCCACCAAACTATGTCTGCAGGTGTATAATTACCCCTTTCGATCGGTGGGATAAGCTCAGATGCTTCTCTAGATGATCATGCCTACCATTTTTTTTGTTAAATTTTTCCTGTGCGGTACAAATTTTTTCATCCGTAAACAAGATTTTTCTATGCAACTTATGAGCGTATTTCACCAACAGACGCTTGGATTTTTCTATCCTATTTTTTTTTTTAAAGTTGCAGTCAACAAATGTCATGTCCGCTATTTGAAAGCTCCAAGTCCCAAGTATTTTTTAATAATGCGACTCATGGACTTTTACGTGATTTTCATCTCACGGGCTATGATTTTCTGTTTCCGGAGAGCATTTCGTTGAATTCTTGCTATGACGGCTTTCATGACTTGCTGTGTCCGAACGGTACGTGGCGGTACGACAGGGTGCGGTCTTTTATATTTCCAGTCTCCTCGAACAATTGTATGTACCATGTAGACGAATATGCGACTAATGCCGACAATACCAATTTTTTGCAAAATTAAGAAACAAGGTTGCATGATGCCACAAATACTTCCAAATTTCAATGCAAATGAATGTTTATATTGTGATAAGCTGCAAGAACTTACATACTTTTGGTCGAAATATCCATATGTTTAAAGAAAATATTTTATTTTCTGTGAAATGTTACAACTCAACGATGGTTTTTTTTCGATTGTATTGACATTTTGTCTCGCCTGTGTTTGAATTTGCCAAATCAAAACTTTTCAGTACAAAAAACTCTTTTTGTTTGCACCCAAAATAAAGTGTACAAAATCTTAAAATTAAATTCGTTCGTCATTTGACTGTGTGTAATTTTTTAAGTCATGGAAATATTATCATATACGGACACCACTACGTGCTAAAAGACCAAAACAAAACAAATGACCCGTGTTTCCCAGTTCATGTACTTTTTTTATGGGCCACCAAAGACTTGGGGCCTTGGTGTAATTTTTGCAAAAAAGTGATCATTTTGTCAGGCTCATATCTTGCAAACTATTCGGAACTTTGATTTACTCTCTGAGGGAAAGTTGTAGCTCTTCTGATAAAGAAGATATAACATATAAAATCAAAAAACTTCATCTTCAACGTCAAAATCTTTAAAAGAAAATAAAACTTTAAAAAATAGGTAGCAAACCATTCAAAATTCAAGGAAACAATCAACTACAAAAATATACGTAAGATCTCAGTAAACAACTTTTTAGAACATATAAACTTCCTCGGAATGATTCTTATATTATGTGCTGCGTCCGTTGTTGCGTATGCTGAGCTTACTGCTTTGACTGTACTGCTGCTGCAAAATTTTGACTTTGAAGATGAAGTTATTCTGATTTTATATGTTGACAAGTTTTATTCTTTATGACAAGAGCTACAACTTTCCCTCAGCGAGTAAATAAACATTCCGAACGGTTTGCAAGATATGAGTCTGACAAAATGATCACTTTTTTGCAAAAATGACACCGGGGCCCATAAAAAAAAGTCCATGACTTTGAGCAAAATTGGAAGACACGTGTCTTTTTGTTTGGTCTTTTATCACGTAGTGGTGTCCGTATATGTTTATATTTCCATGACTTAAAAAATTACACACAGTGCCATTGATTGGAACTGGAATTTGGTATGGAATTTCTTTGGAATTTAGAATCGCAAAATATTGACATTTTGCGAAACAAAAAACAGAAATCAATTAAAAGTATCAGTACAGGTCAGCTGAAGAATGTCGCTATATTATTCAACTCAAGTAGTTTTTTTCAATCTTTGTATTATTTTTTCTTGATTCATTTGAAAAATAATAATTATTTCTTACTTATTTCTAAAACCTACAAAAACAATTCGATTTAAATAAGAATCACGTTCGGTGACACATCACACGGTGACATCTAATAAAAATTTTATTCATTATTGCATGGAGGGTTGCCGCGGGAATTACTGTAAATTAGGCAATATTGTTGGATTACAAGTTAATGTATGAGCATTTTATACAACAAGCTTACAAGTTCAGAAACATTATACTAAGTGAAAAATGTATGGGTCTGTTGGAATAACAGACAATTCAGGAAACCACACTCACTGGCATGACAAATTTTGAAAAGTTCATCATCAGATGCTTAACCACTGTGCCTGACTTGACACCATCGGTAGATCATCAATCGTATATATACAAACTCAAATATGCAATTTCAAAAAAAAAAATGAATGGTTTCACGTTACATCCCATGAAGGGATTAGGGAGAACTTCTGATAATCAGTCAGCTGTGCGCGTTCTAGTTTTACACTCACTGATTGATTGGGACCTACACTTTTAACACCGGCTCCCAACGGTATTTTGAGCAGCTTTTTCATGGCTAAATACTCGATAGTGTTGCCGTCACTAAGCGAGGTGACCGCCGTCGAAAGAATTTGTAAGGTAGTCAGAGCAGGGATCGAACCCACGTTCTCATGCACAAGAGCCGGGCACTCCACCATTGCACCACCGATGCAATTTACATTTGCGAATTAGCATCGATCGAAGATCCCTAAGTTCCCACACATACTGAAAGATCCACAATCCAACACAAGAATAGAAAACTTTTTTTCTCCACGTTCTTCTTTTCCTCTTGCATACTCGCATGGTTTTAGTGCTTTGAGGTGAGTTTTAATCTGTGTCACAGAGATGAATTTTTCTGTGATATCGCTTTTTGATGAACGGGCAAGTGTCAGTTACGTTTTTGAATTTAAATTTTATGACCAATTTTGTTAGGTTTAGTTAATGTATGAGAGTCCATACTACAAGCTTTCCAGCGGTGGAAGTCGCAAGGCCTTCCAAAAATAAGGCACGCGGAATGGTTCTTTTGTAATGCCTTCCTAAAACAAGGCCTGCGGAATGCATCAATTTGTTCATCAGATATAACAAAGAAGAATATTTTTACAATTTTGAGAAACTTCTTTTCCGATTCTTTTTAATCGTAATTTATTTGGAAAATTTCATACAAATTTTAAAATTATATTTATTATTTAATATTTTTCAGGGTATTTTTAAAATTTTCAATTTGAAGTTGGGCTTGATACAACTTTCTAAGATAGATACATACATACATACTTATAAATAAATATGTAGAAGTGAATAATTATGCTGTGATAAAATAAATTCTTTTAATTTTATTTATGTTTAACAAAAATAAATTAAAGTAAATGTCTTCTAGGCCTTCCTCTTTGCATGCCTTCTAAGACCTTCTTTAGGCAATGGGCAAGGAAACGCTTGCCTCCCAATCTCACGCAATGTTAAAAATAAAGGAGGAGGTAATGTGCGAAGGCCTTCCGTATTTTAAAGAACGCCTGTTTGGTCATGATTTCAGACCTTCCAGATCATGACTTCCGCCGCTGGGTTACAAGCTCAGAAATATTTTTCTGAGTGACAAATTAATGGTTTTTTCTGGATGCAAATGTAACGTGCTTTTAGTTTGTCGCAAATATACTATACTTGTGCCCAAACACATTGTGGTTGCTATTCAATATAACATGTTTGAGACACAATTATTAATAGGCTATAATAACGGGTTTTTCAACAGAGACGCTACAAAAGTAAATCGATAGGGACAGCAAACGACGCCATATTGTTTCCCGCTCTTTTGACATTTCTCTTCAGTAAGGTTTGCCATTTCATCATGGAAAGATATACGAGCCAACAACGAGTCGAAATTATTAAAATTTACTACCGAAATTTGGAGTCAGTGGCCTCAACTTTAAGAGGCCAACTTTAAGAGGCCTCAACAATCAGCTTTGAGGCTCATTTCTGGCTGAATGTCTTCGTCAATAAGCAAAATATGCGTTATTGGTCAGACAGCAATCCACACGTAATCCATGAGTCATCATTGCATCCCGAAAAAATTACGGTTTGGTGCGGTTTATGGGCCGGCGGCGTCATTGGGCCGTACTTCTTCCGTGATGATCAAGACCGGCACATTACTGCGAATGCGAATCGCTACCGTTATGGATAATATGGACTTGGAGGACATGTGGTTCCAACAGGACGGCGCCACAAGCCACACAGCGAATGCCACAATCAATTTATTGGAAACCAAGTTTGGTGAACGTGTAATCTCACGAAATGGCCCAGTCGATTGGCCGCCTCGGTCGTGCGATTTGACGCCGTTAGATTATTTCCTGTGGGGCTACGTCAAGTCTATGGTCTATGCCAACAAGCCAGCGACGATTGATGAACTTCGTACGAATATCGAATGTGAAATTGCAGCAGCATCGGCCGATTTATGCTTGAAACCGTCGAAAATTGGGTTCAGCGTCTGGACTTCTGCAAGCGTGCCCGTGGTGGCCATGCAAAAGAAATCGAGTTCCATACATAATGGCATCGAACGTACTTTCACAGGAATAAAGAATTTCATTGGTATCTAAAACCGGGTTTGTTTTATTTAAAAAAACCTTTGTAGCGCTCTTATTGAAAAACCCTTTATATGTTTTTGAGACCAAAATGTGGTTGTTTTGCTGAAAACCGCTAAAAGCAAAAACACGGCAGATAACAAAGAGACAATAAGGCAGCAGATCTTCAATTCATGACTGCCATGCTTGCAAACATGTACATGTTTCATGCAATATATTGCTGGGGCCATTATTTTTCAGCGTGCGTATAACGGAGTTTTAAATTTATTTGGCAGCTGCAATTACGGCGAAGCTCTTAATCGTTTTTCTCTCTGTACAAAATTTTTGACTGGGACATACTCATAATCATACATATTGGGGTTTTAGATTAGTTTAACTGCTGCAAGTTCTCTAAATTGTATTCACTTCTCTTGGGGTCACCCGTTAGTGAAAATTGCGATTTTCTATTAAAGATTAAACCCTACAAGTTTTTTGTTTTACAATATTTTCTGTTTCTCACAAAAAAATAGCAAATGACCCAGATTGTATTAGGATAGTTACATCAATTTTAAAAACAAATACAATTTTATGAAATAAATCTTAAATAAAATTGTAATGGGATTTTACTATTGACTTAGTGACTTATGGACATGTTCCATTTCTCTGTACACACATTAAAGAAGTCATTCTAAAGTAAATCATCTCAAATCTCATCAATTTCAAAAGAGTAAATAAATACAAAATCCCAATATGAGTCCACATGCATCATTTCGTTATATCTCCAAACAATTTCGGTTAGATTTCCATTAACATTTTTTTTGAAATGGAAATCATTTCTATTGAAGTTATAAAGGTGAATGGGCTCCTTCCAAAAAGAGTACATTACGGATATTAAACAAAAGGGGCTGGTGGCTCTCTTCATTTATTACAATCAAAAGCAAAACTTTTGCCTTAAATAGTTTCCTTTCGCTCTACACAAATACACAAGGTAGAACAACCATCATATCAGGATATTACTTTTATCTTAGATATTTGCCATTTTGCTTTACGAGTGTAGGTGGAACGAACTAAAAACAAACCTTTTCAACTAAACAATACAATACTAGTGGATGTGCCTATTGTCCTTTACAAAAAAGGAAAAAATATCATTTTGCATCCTGATGGCCATAAAAGCTGTCTTCGTGTGTTTAAAAGTAAGATTCTTCCATTTTGTTTTTGAATGAAACATTATACAGTGAAAGCGCTCAAGTGTGGACTGCCGAATAGTTTTCGCTGCACTGTTAAAATTTAGTTGGGATCTTAGCAGTGTGACTTTAGAAACGGCAAATTTACAATCCACTACACGCTCAGAAAACCCGGCTCTGTTACATATTCTCTCAAACACATTATTCATGAACCATGTATATGTTTGAAACACTCCCCAAATATTTGCAAGTCCTAAACTCAGTTATATTTTAGTGCAAACATTAATATATTTATTTGCAAATACACATGATTTTACGTGGAAGTATATGCGTGTTTCATCCCAAACCTCCATATACTTGCGTTGAAGTATTCGTGTGTTTCCTCCTAAACGAAAGATTTACGATAGAATGAATGCATGAAACTAAAACGCAACAGATCAGTCAACATTAAAAATGTTCCATTCATTCACACACACGCCTTCAAGAATATTTATGTGTCACTGACTGAAAGAATAGTGCAAAAATGGGTGTGTCACATAATTCCCAAAATCTAAATCCCTAATATTAAGAAATTTATCATTTACATTTTTGTAGAAAAAAGGGGGAAGTAAACGAGAGTTTAAAATAAACCGAGACTCGAATCAAACAAAAATTAACCACATCGTTATAATCGCGTCTTTGATTTGGGGATTTTGATTTGGGAATTTTGATATTGGGAATAATCTGGTACGCCCTGCAAAAATATAGTTATACACTCAGAAATTCTTTTTTTTTTGTTGTATGGATGCAAATATGACGTGATTATAGCTTGTCGCAAATATAGTATACTTGTGTCCAAACATATTGTTTTGCTATTCAATATAACATATTTGGGACACAATATGTGTATTTGTGACCCAAATTATATATGTATTTATGATCCAAATGTGGCTTTGTTTGTTGAAATTTGCTGAAAACAAAAACGTGACAGACAATAAAGAAGTGAATAGCAGCTGATCTTCAATTCACGAAATCAAAGCTTGCAAACATGTACATGGTGCCTGCAATATGTTTTTGGGGCCGCTACTTACCACCGTGTACCCTTGCAATAACATTAACTTAGGCTAAGAGCAAACTCTCTTTGCGCCACTTTCATTATCTTGCTCACGATAGAGCAAAACGACAAAAAAAAACCAAGTTAACACAGCCTTATTTTTATCACAAACTAAGCTGTCTTTGGGTCACAAAAACACATATACTAGAACATATTAATTGTTGTGTCTCAAAACATGTAATTTTGAATAGCAAACACAATGTATTTGGACACAAGTATACTACATTAGCGACAAGCTTCAAACACTCGTTATACACTCCGGTTCACTTATTTAAAGGCACTAAAAATTCCATATTCAGCAGCCTGAATCTTTTGCAATTTGTAACCGATTGCGGAATATTAAAATGGAGATGGAAGCTAGATATCTTGAGATATGAAAAAGTCATGATAATAGTGGTTTCTAAATTAACGAACTTTGTTTGAGCAATTTATAAAAAAATTCAACCACTTCAATAAAGGCACTTTAATTCATTTTAATGAAAAAGAGTTTTTCTTTTTTTTTAAATTTATTTTACTTTATTTAAGAACTATGTATTAGAAATGGGAATTTATGTAATCCAATGAAATTTGATTCCAATCATCCTTAATGGCTTGAATTAGTGACTCCTTGTCATCAAATTGTGTACCTCCTTCATATACCTTACGAGATAACCAACCCCAGACATTTTCGATAATGTTTAGAACTGGCGAATAGGGTGGCTAGTCAAGAATATTAACATTTTGGCTTGCAATGAACTCCTTTAATACTCTGGCATTGTGTATAGGGGTTGCAATAGTTGCAATATCCAAGATATGAGACCAAATAGTTCACTGAACTTCGGAAAAGCCGATTCCAATAACGTTTTATAGCTTGCACCAGCCATTTTTGCACTTTGAAATTCAAGATCAATGGTGCCATAGTACATAATAGCACCCCACACCATAATGCCGCCCACGCTGCTGTGATTCTGGTTCAAAAAACCCCTTGTTTTTGCACAAATTATGGAAATAATAATTGTAGCCATCAAGCAAATCCAAATTCAACGTCTTCTCATCCGTAAACACAACGGTTTTCCAGTCATTTACATGACCTCTTGGCTGCACATCCCATACCATGTAGTCTCTTGCGAACTGAAGCCGCTTTTCCTTACAAGGAGCATTAATTGGCGGCCTTTTTGTAATTTCAGGTATTTAAGGTACTCGGTGGTGCAATGGTAGTGTGTGCGGCTCTTGTGCATGAGAAGGTAGGTCCGATCCCTGGTCTGACCACCTTAAAATTTCTTTCGACGGCGGTCACCTCTCTTAGTGACGGCGACACTTTCGAGTACTTAGCCAAAAAAACGCTTCTCAAAATGCCGTTCGGAACCGGTGGAAAATTGTACGTCTCAATCAGTGAGTGTAAAACTAGAACGCGCACAACTCACTGGTTTGTGAGAAGCTCTCCCTAATGGCTTCATGGGATGTAATGGAAAACCATTAATTTATTTTTATAACCGAACCGTTTTGGTTGGGTCCACTGA
The DNA here is from genome assembly GCA_963931995.1 of Phaonia tiefii. Lineage (NCBI taxonomy): Eukaryota > Metazoa > Arthropoda > Insecta > Diptera > Muscidae > Phaonia > Phaonia tiefii. The sequence continues at coordinate 38,778,332 of OZ008369.1, forward strand.
AGTTCTCGATGCAGTTTTAAAAAAATCACGCTTCAGTGTACCCACTCGGTGGAGTGTAGGTGGTAAATCGGATGGTTTGATGCCATACTTTAGTCTGTCTCTACAGCAGTGCTAGTCAGCCACTTTCCCCGGGGAACGAACATCTTCGGCTTTTTCACACGTATTGACACGAGTGTCAGCAAAAAAGGCAAATAAACGCTAGTGAGAGCAGTCATTTCAACTCAGTTGCTCTCAAGCATTCAATGAAAGCACGTCTATGTTTGTTTTTGCGGATAATTATTACACATACACATACATACAGATAATTATTAGTACACTGAGAATATGTGGGATGTCGAATCGATCTTATATGTTATTTTTTATTATTATGCTTAAAATATTGCATTATTATTTAAAAAAAATATATTTTATAAAAATAAAATATACCTCTTTGAGTTAGTTAACAAACAAACACAATATTTCTTTCAGTGAAAGCACGCTCATCTACCCCAATACAGTCACTCACTTCTCACTAACACAACCATGCTCTCTTTTTGACTAGCACTGCTCTACAGGCTGCAAAATCTGTCTTTTTTCTTGTTTGGATGCAAATATAACGTGTCTTTAGAGTTTGTCGCAAATATAGTACACATGTGTTCAACCACATTGTGTTGGCTATTCAATATTACATGTTTGAGACACAATAATTAATACATTATAATATATGTGTTTGCGGTATAAATTTAATTTTTTTTGTGCTACAAATACAGCTGTGTTTGGTGCATTTCCTTGTCGCTATGTTCTGTCGGGACCAAAATAATGCAAGAGAGACAAAGTGAGATTGTTCTCAGCCAAAGTTAATGTTTTTACAAGTGTATAATTGTATTTTTGCATTATTTTTTCAATCAGTGATTCATAAATATTCCCGAATGCTAGTGAAAATATCTTGAGTGTTTGACTTGACTGACTGATCTATTCCGTTTTTGTTTCATGCGTTCAGTCGTCAATTGTTCGTTTGGGAAGAAACCCACGTACTCTTCGACGTACGTGTATAGATGTTTGGAATGAAACGGGCATATGGTTCTACGAAAAAGTACTTAAACTTAACATGTTTGCATGTAAATATAAGTGAGTTCATTTCATTTTTAGAGTGTGTTCCAATTATATACATTAGGGTGGCAATATGTGGAAGAAAATATATTTTCAAATTTTAATAAAATTAACTTGGTGAAAATTTGAGCCGAATCGGACAACTCTAAGCCGGGCCGCAATTTAGTCATAGTTTTCGGATTTTGGCATTTTAGGTGAAAATTAAAAATCCGAAGTTGGTTTTTCATTTCCACCCTAATATACATGTTTGAGAGAATATTTTACAGAGACCCTTTTGCAGCATATAGGGCAGTTTTAAGAGAAGAATGTTTGTAAAATGTAGAATTTTTTTTTGGCAAATTATAATAAAAGTAAATATTGAAATAAATAACAAAAAGTCGAAATCAAAAACCGCAGATATGTAAAAAAAAATCAATGAGTGCTATAACTCACGGGTGATGTGTTAACACCTTTTTGTTACACGGTACCTGTTCGATTTCTGTGTACACATTAGTAAATGTTACGTTGGACAATAATAAAACGAATAGCGTTTGTGCTGAAGCCTCTTTTTCTATTGCACTTTGTTTTTTCTTACATCTGCTTTAACATTAGATGTAATATTGTTAAAATAAATACAGCAATATTTAGGTCACAGCAATAACACTGTGAGACAAAATTACATTGTTTTCAAACTGATGGGGTTCTGTCAACGTATTCTGGTAGAAAGGTCTAAAAATAATATACGTGTAGCGGCGTTTTGTCAGATCTGATCAGAATTTTTTTTTAGGGCGGGTCAAAGAATCCGCCCCTCAGAACTGTCCTGCAACATATCGGCAAAGTATGTTCAGAACTTTTATAGAAAAGATTCAGATAAACATTTTTGTGGAACAAATTAACACTTTAACTGTCACGTAAAACCACAATTTTTACTTTTTTTTTTGAAAACTCGCAAAAAACTGCTCCAAAATTACGGGGGGCGTGGTCAAAATGTTCTACAAAAATTATCGCCATGAAATTTCACTATATGTGTCTGAACACTCCAAAACACAAATCTTAGCCCAAGTGCTAGATAATAAGCAAAAACTAACTGCCTTCTGAGGGTTAATAATGAATTTTGTCATTTTGCTGTTTCCATTAAAAATGGTCCACATAATATAATGAATTTTAATCATATTTCATCTTTTATCTAGTACTTGGCTAAGATTTGTGGTTTGGACTAAACCACATAAATTTTTGTTGGTGTCGCACAGTGTAATTGGTTTTGTTTTGCCATAAACAGAGCGACGACAAAAAGTATTGAATAGTATAGAGAACTTACTGCACTCTCTTTTTCCGCTCTCACGTAGAGTCATTTAGTCTGAGTAAAAGAGCATAAACGAGTTTTATTCTCTTTATAGAATATTTCAATATAAATGCACCATTTCGACAATGTTATTGTACATAAAACAATACAAAAGGCATAAATGTTTCAAAAGGCATCAATGTTTCACATCAAAATTATGAATGGACCAAGTTATGACAAAAAGAGAGTAATACATTTTGAATCATTCGCCAGTTGTCGCCATTGCTTTTGAGCCATACAATTCGTTACATGAGTTCTCTTTACTATTCAATACTCTTTGGCGACGACGACCTGCTTGTTTATTCGCTGCCGCTACATCAATACCATCATACTTATTTTCAGGCAGAGACTATTGTTGTATAACAACCACGTATGTGATGCTAAAGCTGTGTGTTGTTTGCATGTGTTCACTATGATAGATTGCCCTACCCGTGCCTATAGATGTTAACACATTAAAAATATCAAAATTTCTCACAAATTAGAACCAAAAAATTTGGCAATTTCCCCATTATGCCAGTCTAATGACAAAAGTTACATGGGCTACACAACTATTTAAGAAATTCATGAATAGGTAGGTGTCTGTCTGTGAATGTGTTTATTATTCAGAGATTTCACTGTATATAGATTTGTGATATAAATTTTGAAATCTCAAAGGATTTTATTCATACAATGCAGCAGCATCTCTAAAAGGTGTGAAAATTATTTAACATTACCACAAAACAATATAACTTCTTTCTTTCTTTCATTTTTGTCCTTTGTCCTTTGCCTTTGCCTTCCTGAAGGCTCTTTGTGTTTTTGTTGTTTTGTTTGTTTTTTGTCACGATATCCTTAAGAAATCCTTAAAATAATATCAAACTTAAACAGCAAATCCCACATGAGTCTCTGGGCACAATCTCGGCATAAAAGCCATCTTTTGTTTGAGTTTCCGCTTAGGCCACATAAAAAAACAAATAAAATCCATAAAGAAAACCACAATCAACCGACAAAAGTCGGATTCTTGCCCGTATTTGTGTTGTTTGCTGGAAAGAGAGAGGGAGTGAGACATACAGAGCGAGCGAGCGCGTAGACATATAAAGTGTATTTTGAGGTCGAATGGTTGGGCTGGCGTTCGGTCGTTTGTTGGTACTCTGCCGTAGTTTATGTTTGGACATACAGCCAAACCAAGTGATATCCCTTGCTCCAGCGTTTCTTAAGCGGATCGTCGTCATAGTTCCGCATAGTTCGGTTTACTTTTCTGTTTTACGCTCTGTCTCTATTTATTTTTCTCATCTTAATACTAGAAAAGCAAATATGTATGAGGGAATCCGACGTAAATCGTAATATAAATACAAATCAAATAAAAACAACCCACACAATCAAACCGTTTAGTATCCAAACATATATGTGTTTGTGTGATTATTCGATTTTATTTGAATTTTGAACAAAAACGCAATTCTGTTTCGATGCGTGTCAGTCAACACAACGCAACGCAACATGACGCGTCGTGTGTTTGCATAAAAGGCCACTAAAAATTGCGTTAATGCGTTTATAAATAATAAAAGGACTTAAATGCCGTTTAAGGCGGTTTTTCATTCCCTTTCAGCGTTATTAAGCTGGTGTGTTTGTTCAGGTATTTGTAGACATTTTTGCTCTAGTTCCCAAAAGACTCAAAGAAAAATATCCAAGTGGATTAAAATGTGAATTAATCAAAAATCATAAAATAACAATAACTCCAAAGCAAAAATCCTACACACTTTAACTAAAGAAAACTAAATCTTCGGCGAGTAAATTTGAATTTTTCGTAAGAGCTATGAGCCGGATTGTGGGAGGAAAATCTGGTCAAATTTACACGCAAAGTGAAAAACATTGGGAGCTCGTTTGCTGCAAAAGTATTTTTGTTTACCTCAAAAATATTTCTGTTACTGCTTAGCCTCATGGTTGTCCGCAAAAGTTGATAATTTTGCCGCAAATACAAAACTTGTGTCGTAAAAGTCGCTACCTTTGTTGTAAACGAACTTTGCATTTTTTTGGGATAATTTATTTTTGTTTCACATAAAAACCACTTTTATTATACACTAAAAAGTTTACACCCACCCGCATTCACTTAAAGATAATTACTCTGATGAATTGCTTATCTTTTCGTTGGGACAAAGAAGTTTGTACAAACGTTCACTATAGTGTCTCTTGAATTGATTCTGCCATTTTGCAGCCAAAATAAACAAGCAACTCCTAATTTTAAGAATTATTTCGGCTTCGCGCAACAACCGCTGTCCTGGCCATGACATTTCGATTGCACTTGGGTGTGAGAGATGCTAGAGTCGACGGCGAAAATGTCTTGGGGCCAACCATCGGTAATTTCAGTGTACATGATAGTTCTTGCGATAGCGGAATGAGGCTGTTAGATTTGGCGCGGCGAAAAACACGGTTGTGACTAATTCGAGATTCTAACATAAAGACTACTGGGTTATCCCCTGATCAACTTGTGGAAGATATGATTGATCATCAGGTCATTGAGGAAAGGCACCCTACGGATTTAGACGACGTACGTGTGTGTGGAGGCGATAATATCGATTCGGATCACTACTTGGTTACGGCAAAGATTAGAACAAGTTTGGGTCGTACGAAATCTGATATATAGAAAACTGGACATCAGCAAGTTGCCAGTTTCGGAGATAGCCGCGGCCTTCGCAGCGAATTCCACTCAGCCACGAGCGCAGATCGAACCAAGGCCCCATTATCCTGAAACGTAGTGGAAGAAGTCCTTTTCCCACTATATGAAAACTACTGCAGATACGGTGCTTAGGTACAGAAAGACCTTTCAGGAAAAACCACGATGCGATAAAGAGTGTCACTTGTCAAGTGCTGAAAATGACGCTGCGCTCATGGCGATGCTGTAGCCAGTTACAGCGTGAGCCGGAACGGATCGGTATAAGGAGAAAAGGAGAGAGGAACCCCGTTTATTTGCATTCCATGAATGGATTGGGGAGAGCTTCTCACAACCAGTGAGCTGTGCGGTTTGTATTTTTACACTCACTGATTGCGTCGCACAGCTTTACACCGGTTTCGAACGGTATTTTCAGAAGCATTTTCATGGCTAAATACTCGTCAGTGTTAACGTCACTAGGCAAGATGACCGTCGGCGAAGGAAATGTAAGGTGGTCAGTGTGAGAATTGGGCCCATGTTCTCATGTACAAGAGCTGTACAAACTACCATAGCACCACCGACAATTTCTGTATTAAAGACTTTGAAGATTTTTCCTATGACGAGGGGAAAATCAGGTTGTGGATAAAACGCGGGAGTGGACAAATTGGAACATATGGAGGAAAGAGACCCGAAAGTTCTAAGGCTGAAAAGTCATATCGATGACCGAGAATCAAACCCTTCTTCGGTAGGGATAACGACAGTAATCTAGTCGAAAATATGGAATATAAAGAAATCGGAGTTGATCAAATACGCGTCGATGTGGTCGATTGCAACCCGCTCAACCAAGGCGGGGTCCGACGTGAAATTTCCCGGCTTGAGAACAATAGAGCCACAGGTGCTGACGACTATGCATCAGTTTATTTGGAAAATCTGGTTAAACGAATCCGTATCCGAAGATTGGAGCCTTAGCATAGTGTGTGCTGTATTCCAGTCCAGTGTCTGTAAAAACTATCGAGGAATAAACCTTTTATCCATTGCATAAAAGGTCCTCTCGAGCGTAATTTGCGAAAGATTTAAGCTATTTTTTTTGCAGACTTGATCGGACCTTAACAGCGTGGCTTTGCAACAGTAAAATCGGTGACGTCTCATAATGTCCAGGGGCATAATGTCCATGGATATTATGACACCACGAAAAGTATAATAAGGTCCATGGACTTTAGCACATTTTCAATAGTGTCACAACGTCCATGGGCAGTGTGACTCTACTACACTAGAAAAAAGTATGAAAATAACGGTATTTTACACTAAATTTGTCTTTTGAAATATTGTAGACATTAACGGTTTCCCATTACATACCATGAAGGAATTGAAGAGAGATTCTCACAACCAGTGAGCTGTGCGCTTTCTACACTGAAAGAAAAACTTCATCAAATTTATGTATTCCTTTATCAATTTGATGAAACATTTCCTCATTTTCCAACCTACGTCACATTTCATTGAATTGATGAAGAACATTTCGTAAACCTTTCGTTCATTCTTCATCAACAGTTTATGTTGATTTAACAACAACGTTACATCAAGTTGATGTAAATTGTCATCAATTTGTAAGTTTGTCATCAAATTGAAGTACATTTTTCACCATTTTGATGTAAATTGTTCATAAATTTTCTGTACATTTATCGTCAATTACATAGAAGCTTGCCATCAATTTGATGTAAGTGTGTCAGCAATTCGATGTAAATTTGTTATCATTTTAAGGTAAGTTGGTTGTTAATGTGCAGCCAAACTCTTTGGAGGATTTTTCATTGTAAAAAATTAACAAGAACAGTGTATAAGTGTAAGTGTTGTCCCATTACATCCCATGAAGGGGTTGAGGAGAGTTTCTCACAATCAGTGAGATGTGCGCTTTCTAGTTTTTACACTCAATGATTGGGACCTACAGTTTTACACCGGTTCCGAACGGTATTTTGAGAAGCTTTTTCATGGCAAAGTACTCGATAGTGTCGCCATCACTGAGCGAGGTGACCGTCGTCGAAAGAAATGTAAGGTGGTCTGAGCAGTGATCGAACCCACGTTTTCATTTACAAGAGCCGCGCACACTAACCATTGCACCACCGACGGCCGACAGTGTATAATACCACATGGAAAACGCTCATTGTGTGGATATAGGATTTTGTTTATTACACTATTTTCTTTTATGTATTTATTATCAATTTTCTACTAGGTTTTCTCCTTTCTCTTTATTTTTCCAATACTACGCCAATATTTTGAATCGACCCCACAAATTATTTCTAAATTCCAACGATGAAGATTGATGTAAAAAGATCATCAATTCAATGAAGTTGTAAGAGGTGAAAAAACTTACAATCTTCAAACTAAAGAATCTTCTCATTGAGTTGACGAAATTTGTCATCAATTCAATGAAAAATAATTGGTGAACATTTATCATCGATTTTATGTAAAGATTTTTTTTCAGTGTAGTTTTATACTCACTGATTGGGGCCTACAGTTTTACACCGGTCCCGAAAGGTATTGTGAGAAGCATTTTCATGGCTAAATATTCGATATTGTCGCCGTCACTATGTGAGGTGACCGCCGCCGAAATGAAATTAAGGTCGTCAGAGCAGGGATCGAATCCAGGGTCTCATATACCTGAGTACACTAACCATTGCACCACCGATGGGCACAAAAAGTGTCACTATGTCCATCGACGCAGTGACATTAATTTTTTATGCACTGTAACACTTTTGCAAGTGTCGTTATGCCCATGGACCTTACGACACTTTCTGTGGTGTCATAATGTCCATGGACATTATGTCCGTGGACGTTATCATGTGCCAGCGTAAAATCAACCATCAACCGGATATTCATAATACGGCAAATCTATAGAAAACCCACTGAGGACAAATCGAAACCTATGAACTCTTTTTAGATTATAAGGCTGCCTTCGATAGCCCGATACTGGTAGAACTGTACGAAACTATGCTCATCCTAAGCTCATACGTCAATGTAGAATGACACTGACCAACACGAAATCCTCAGTAAAGCTTGGAAGAGATCTCACCGGGCGACACCCTATCGAGAAACCTCTTCAAAATTTGAATACAGAAAAGTTGCAGTCATCATATATAAGACAATTAGCAGCAAAAACTAAATGCTTTTCGGGTATGCTGATGATGTAGACATCATGGAGCGCAGTCTGTTGGAAGCTACATCAGTATTTTCGGGAATCCAGAAGGAGATAGAAAAACTGGATTTGGCAGTAAATGGGCACAAGATAATTATTTAAAATACATGGTTTCGGCGAACACAATACCCCGTACCGTACACAAGATTTTATTGCAGGGGGCCCAGTTTGATATTTAGGTTAAAATATAGCACTAAATTCAAAAATCACCTATTAAAGAAATAGTTTAGATGGGTGTCCCCTCCCCTGCAAGCGTGGCTGACAAACCCCACCAATTTGGAGGAAGTGCTTTGGAGTCAGGGCACAAATTCAGTTATTTCGCCCAATATCGTCAGTATGGAAGTCACACGGATAATTGTGCTTGCAAACAGGTGTTATTTACGGGCGTATGAGATCCTCTCTCGTTAAACAGAGATTCAAATCTATCAGACTTTCATGAAACCGGTCATGAATATGGTTCCATGAATATGGCGCAGAAGAGAGATATACATATGTTTCGAAAGATATATGTTTCCTATAATGGGGAAAGGCGAGTGTCGACACCGTATCAGTCACGAGCTCTGTAAACTGTATCCCGAAATAGCTTCTCAAAATATGGTTCGGAACCGGTGAACACAGTAGGTCCCAATTACTGAGCACAAAAACATAAGGCGCATAGGTCAGTGGTTGTGAGAAGCTCTCCTCAATCCTTCCTGGGATATAATGGGAAACCATCCCGACATCGACGTAGTTATGCGGATAAAGATACCGAGATTACGCTGGCAAGATCATGCCAATAGAAATGATCAGAATGCGCCAGTGCGAGGGGTGTTCAAACTGATACTCGAAGAACATCGAAAATAAGACGACCAAAACTTCGTTGGAAAGACTAGGTAGAAGAAGGCCTGCGAGTGCTTGCTTGTACCAACTGAAAGGCAAATCTTAAAGATCAAACCGGTTGGAGATATATGTTGTATTCAGTTTGTAGCGTCTCATGAACAGTTGTAGATATATGTTGTACTCTGTTCGTAAGGTCTCATGTACTGTTACGATCTTAAGCGATGTTAGCTCTCACGTCGAAAGAGAAAGCTGAGAGAAATTAGTGGAGAAATTAAAACACAGCTATAAAGATTAACAGCCAAAGTCACGATGTCGAACGTTAACGTTCGCTTTCTTTCTATGCGACAAACAGCTGATTTGGGAGTCACTAACAAGCGAACGAAAACATATACAATTCAGTACAAAATCGGACCCCACTTACACCCTCTCCTACAAAATCCTAGCGAAGGAAGTCAGTCACTCACTTTCGTTTCAAAAAGCGAGTCACTATCTTTCGACTTGTCGTTCGCATGGTTTTACGTGTGTTTGTGTGGTTGTTGTTCAAAGCAATAACATAAAGTTGACGTTCGTCATTTAATTTCGGAGCGAGAGAGAAGAGTACGAAGAACTAGTATCTGCTGGTGCCGCAATGTTGGCGTTTTTGTGCTGAAATGGAAATATAGTTTAATAACAAATTTATTATAATGACATTATTTTCTGTCCATTGTGTTTCTTCCATTGAATTATATAATAATTGTTTTTCTTTCAAGCTTTTATTTGATTTCCAGCTAGGCGACAACCAAAAGACAAGTGAGTGGTTGTGACATTTTCGTTCGCATAGATGACAGCGAAAATAGTTAGTGGCTTCCGATTTTGCAAACACACAATCGCACAATAACATTTAAAGCCTGGGATAAGAAAGAAAGTGAGTGACTGTCTTTCGTTCGCTTAGGTTTTCTTTCGAGATCGTGACTTAGGCTGTAAGATACCGGCCGTCGGTGACGCAATGGTTAGTATGCGCGACGCTTGCACGTAAGCACCTAAGACGGTCACCTCGCTGACTGATAACGGCACAACCGAGTACAATGCCATGAAAGGGATTTTCAAAATACTGATCGGAACCGGCGTTAAACTGTAGATACTAATCAGTGAGTGTAAAACTGGAAACCACACACCTCACTGATTGTGAGAAGTTCTGCACTGTGCCTTCATGGGATGTAATGGGAAAATATTTGTTTATATATCTGTGCTGAAAAGGAAAAAGAACTTAAGAGCTTTCAAGAAGCAGAAACCGCTAAAGACACTAAGAAGACCACTGTGGTCACAATTAACGCCAGATGCAGTTTTTATATATCTCGACCGATATTTCAGGAATGTATGTACCAGAGATTTTTGACTTAACTAATCAAATGTTAGAACTTCACATGGAAAATTCCTCTTAAAAATTATCACCCTAAAAAAGTTGTTAATGCACATAAGTCGTTTTTCCTTTTCAGCACAGATATTTTGTTTGGTTAGGGTGATGGGTTTTTTGGAAAAAAAAATATTTTGCTTGATGACCTAGCTCACTCAATTCGTTTTATTGCCAAATTCAAGCTGTTCGTAGTTGTCAACTGAAGTTTGTAATGTGATTTGAAGACAAGCATTAGTTTCTTTATTTAACACCAAGTGCTTGCTTTTGAAAATCACCAAAAAAAAACAGGCAACCTTTGCTCGAGTGTATTCCGCAACTCCACCACCGAAACCTAGAGATTTAATATTTTATACTGGTATGTCTGGTCTGGCACATTACTATGTGGAGGTACAAGGTTTCAGTTTTCCCATATATGATGGTGTAAAATGATTGGGGGGGCCAAACGTGCATGATTTATTCCTGTTACACTTACGTTGCAGACTTGTCGGTTGCATGGTTTGGCTCCGTACGCAGGCAGGGTTTGTGCAACTTAATACCTTGAAAAAGATACCAAAAACAACTAACATGTTTAGATTGCATTTTTCCAAAACGGTATTCAATGGCTTACTGCATGGTTGTAATACTCGTACATGTTGTAACCACAATACGGACAAAATGTTGACTATGGAAAGAATCTGGAGTTGGAATATAAAGTCAATAGGATTTTATATTTGGAATTTCAATAGATAAAATTTTGGTTAGGATGGGGGGTTGGTGAAATTACAAGGCAACCGAAATGTTTGCGTTACTTTTGGTACATCAAATATTGCTAAAATATCCGCATTAGAAATTCCAATCAATACTAGGAATCGTATCACTTGTAATTCTTTGTTGTCATATGAGAAGAACGTTCTTAACATATAAGTGGTTTTGTAGTTGTGTCGTTGGTAAATGAAGCTTAGTAGAAAAAATGTTGCGAATCGCTCAATCAGACAGGGAATTTTATTCATTTCAATCTAAAATTTATTAGAACCTATGAAACCGGGAAGTAGTTTATGCAATTATATACAAATTTGCATAAAAAGGTTTTCTATTACATCCCATGAATGGTTTGGGGAGAGCTTCTCACAACCAGTGAGATATGGGCTTTTGTAGTTTTACACTCACAGATTGTGACCTACAGTTTTATACCGGTTTCGAACGATATTTTCAGAACGTTTTTCATGGCTAACTACCGACCGTCGGCGACGAGGTGGTCAGAGCAGGACTCGAAACTACCATCTCATGTACAAGAGCCGCCCCAACTACAATTACACTACCGACATTTACTCTGTTAAAGACTGAAGTTTATCCCCCCTATGACCGCAATTAAATATACAATTATTGTAAATGTTTGTGATGTAAATTGTGGATGTTGTATTTATTGGTCTTCTTGGGAAAACAGGGCTATGATTAGGTTGTTCAAAACCAGAAAAAAACCCGTACACCGGTTAGATTGCAATTAACAGGTTTTAACTCACGTTGTGTTAAATATCCTTACAAAAATCTTAATATTAAGCAAAAGATATATAATTTGTAAATATTAATGAATTTTCTAATTAACTATTTTCAAATACAATTAATTATGCAGCTTGAACAAGTTCAACATAAGTTTCTAAAAATGTTTTGTTTGTTTTCAAAAAAGGTGTCCCGAGTATGTTACAAACTATTGTGGAATAAGCTTCTTATCCAACCCATTCAAGGTCCTTTCCAAAAGAAAATGTGCGAAAGACTAAAGCCGGACTTACGCCTGGAAAGCCCACTATTGACCAGATATTAACATTACGATAAATCGTAGAGGAATCCCCCCAAAAACCGATCGACACCTACCCCCTCTTAGTAGATTATAAACCTGCCTTCAATAGCTCGTTCGAGAAAAACTGTAGCAAGTTATGTCGGAGCTTGGTATTCCCTCTAAGCTAACATGCCGACACTGACCGACACGAAATGCTCAGTAAGAATTGGTAAACGTCTCATCCAACCTCAGGCACGAGATCATGCGATCTCTACAACATATTAATTGAAATCATCCTGAAAAAAACTGCAGTTAACACGAATAAAACTGTCATCAGGTAAAGTCCCATGCCGGTCGTTTAGGCTGATGAATTAGACATCATTGGGCGAAATGTACGAGAAGCTACTGCAGCATTTTCAAAAATGTGCAGTAAACGAGGACAAGACAAAATTGATGGTTTCTACAAGCAGGACATCCAACGAATTAAATCGAATCGTTCATAATCCTTATAATTTCGAGGTAGTGGACAAATTTATTTTCCTCGGATATGCCGTGATCAGAACAAATAATGTCAGCCTATAAATCAAACGGAGAATTGTGAATGGAAACAGCTGTTCACTTCAAACCAATACAATTCAACTCAATTCAATTCAATTCAATTCATTTCAATTCAATTCAATTCAATTCAATTCAATTCAATTCAATTCAATTCAATTCAATTCAATTCAATTCAATTCAATTCAATTCAATTCAATTCAATTCAATTCAATTCAATTCAATTCAATTCAATTCAATTCAATTCAATTCAATTCAATTCAATTCAATTCAATTCAATTCAATTCATTTCAATTCAATTCAATTCAATTCAATTCCATTCAATTCAATTCAATTCAAATCAATTCAGTTCGATTCAGTTCAATTCAATTCAATTCCATTTAATTCAATTCAACTCAAATCAATTTCATTCAATTCAACTCAATTCAAATCAATTCAAATCAATTCAGTTCGATTCAGTTCAACTCAATTCAATTATGTTCAGTTCAGTTCAGTTCAATTCAATTCGATTCAATTCAATTCAATTCAATTCAATTCAATTCAATTCAATTCAATTCAATTCAATTCAATTCAATTCAATTCAATTCAATTCAATTCAATTCAATTCAATTCAATTCAATTCAATTCAATTCAATTCAATTCAATTCAATTCAATTCAATTCAATTCAATTCAATTCAATTCAATTCAATTCAATTCAATTCAATTCAATTCAATTCAATTCAATTCAATTCAATTCAATTCAATTCAATTCAATTCAATTCAATTCAATTCAATTCAATTCAATTCAATTCAATTCAATTCAATTCAATTCAATTCAATTCAATTCAATTCAATTCAATTCAATTCAATTCAATTCAATTCAATTCAATTCAATTCAATTCAATTCAATTCAATTCAATTCAATTCAATTCAATTCAATTCAATTTAATTCAATTCAATTCAATTCAATTCAATTCAATTCCATTCAATTCACTTCAATTCAATTCAATTCAATTCAATTCAATTCAATTCAATTCAATTCAACTCAAGTCAATTCAATTCAATGCAATTCAATTCAATTAAATTCAATTCAATTCAATTCAATTGAATTCAATTGAATTCAATTCAATTCAATTCAATTTAATTCAGTTCAATTCAATTCAATTCAATTCAATTCAATTCAATTCAATTCAATTCAATTCAATTCAATTCAATTCAATTCAATTCAATTCAATTCAATTCAATTCAATTCAATTCAATTCAATTCAATTCAATTCAATTCAATTCAATTCAATTCAATTCAATTCAATTCAATTCAATTCAATTCAATTCAATTCAATTCAATTCAATTCAATTCAATTCAATTCAATTCAATTCAATTCAATTCAATTCAATTTAATTCAATTCAATTCAATTCAATTCAATTCAATTCAATTCAATCCAATTCAATTCAATTCAATTCAATTCAATTCATTTCAATTCAATTCAATTCAATTCAATTCAATTCAATTCAATTCAATTCTATTCAATTCATTTCATTTCATTTCAATTCAATTCAGCACAATTCAAGTCAATTCAATTCAATTCAATTCTATCCAAATCAACTCCGCTCAATTCAATTCAATTTAATTTAATTAAATTAAATTCAATTCAATTCAATTCAGTTCTATTCAATTCAATTCAATTCAATTCAATTCAATTCAATTCAATTCAATTCAATTCAATTCAATTCAATTCAATTCAATTCAATTCAATTCAATTCAATTCAATTCAATTCAATTCAATTCAATTCAATTCAATTCAATTCAATTCAATTCAATTCAATTCAATTCAATTCAATTCAATTCAATTCAATTCAATTCAATTCAATTCAATTCAATTCAATTCAATTCAATTCAATTCAATTCAATTCAATACAATTCAATTCAATTCAATTCAATTCAATTCAATTCAATTCAATTCAGTTCAATTCAGTTCATTTCAATTCAATTCAATTCGTTCCAATCCAATACAACTTAAGTCAATTCAATTCAATTCAGTTCAATTCAATTCAATTCAATTCAATTCAATTCAATTCAATTCAATTCAATTCAATTCAATTCAATTCAATTCAATTCAATTCAATTCAATTCAATTCAATTCAATTCAATTCAATTCAATTCAATTCAATTCAATTCAATTCAATTCAATTCAATTCAATTCAATTCAATTCAATTCAATTCAATTCAATTCAATTCAATTTAATTCAATTCAATTCAATTCAATTCAATTCAATTCAATGCAATTCAATTCAATTCAATTCAATTCAGTACAGTTCAGTTCAGTTCAGTTAAGTTCATTTCAGTTAAATTTAATCCAATTCAATTCAATTCATTTGAATTCAATTCAGTTCAACTCAATTCAGTTCAATTCAATTAAATCCAATTCTATTCAATTCAGTTCTGTTCAAATCTATTCAAATGATTTCAATTCAATTCAGTTCAGTGCAATGCAATGCAATTCAATTCAATTTTATTCTATTCAACTCACCTCAATTCATTTCAATGCAGTTCAATTCAATTCGAGTCAGATCATTTCAATTCAATTCAGTTAATTTAATCCAATTCAATCCCAGCTAATCTAACACAGACTAATGTAGTTCAGGTGGTTTTGCTGTCATAAGGAAAATATTAGCTTATGTGTTTTTAAAGAAAATTTTAATATATTAAATTTTAAATATATTATAGTTTTAATAATAATGAATATTTTTATGGGCAAAGGAGACAAGACAATAAAAAGTTATTTGATTTTGATTTTGTATTAATTTTTGTAGAAAAATTTAAACATTCTTTTCCATTCATAACAAAAAAAACCGGAAAGAAACCTTGAAAATTAACCAGTTTCACCTTTTTTCCGTTCTGTGAAACCGAAATCAGGGTTTCCCACAAAGTAGTTTTTCGATCAAACGCGAAAGCCGGTTATTCGAGAATGACTGTTTTTTGTATGGTTTTGTACAAAAGCCAAAATTTATAGAATCATGAATCAGGTATAATTTTTTGATTTCACATTATTTTATTAACTATTTGTTTACCCGGTGGGCTGGGTTTGCCTCCCGCCACCGTTCATAATGGCAGTGAAAATACAAAAACGAAACAGAAAACATAAACAACCCCTATTTGTTGACGGCCCCCGCAAACGTTATAAGGACCACGATTTACGGATATGCACTTGGAATGTAAGAACTCTATATAGATCCGGTGCAAGTATCCAACTGGCAGATGTCCTCGAAAGTTATAAGGCTGACATTACCGCTATCCAGGAAATGCGATGGACAGGACATGGCTGCACAAGAAAAAGAAACTGCGATATATACTACAGTTGCCATGAAAAAAAACATGAATTTGGTTGTGGATTTGTAGTTGGCAAAAGACTGCGACATCTAGTCTCTAGGTTCAATCCTGTGAGTGAACGAATAGCCACAATCCGCATAAAAGCGAAATATTTTTATATTTCCCTAATTTGTGTGCATGCCCCGACAGAAGAGAAAGATGATGATGCCAAAGACATATTCTATGAGCTCCTAGAGGAAACGTATGACCGCTGCCCTGGCCATGACATTAAGATTGTACTAGGAGATTTAAGATTGTACTAGGAGATTTTAATGCCAAAGTAGGAAGGGAGAATGTGTTTAATCCAACTATTGGCAATTTCAGTCTTCATGCTGACAGTTCCGACAACGGTATGAGACTGATTGACTTTGCCGCGGCAAAAAACATGGTCATCAGTGGCACAAGATTCCAGCATAAAGACATCCACAAGGCTACTTGGGTATCCCCTGATCAAAGAACTAGGAACCAAATTGATCACGTGGTAATTGATGGAAGGCACTCATCCAGTGTAATGGACGTACGAGTGATCAGAGGAGCTAACATCGATTCTGATCACTACCTGGTAGCAGCAAAGGTTCGCACAAGATTAAGTAGAGCGAAAATCGTACGAAACCAGACGCAGAGGAAGCTGGACATCGGAAAGCTGCAATTACCAGAGGTAGCCACAGCCTACTCAAGGAAGCTCTCGCAACTTTTGGCACAGAACCCACCCCCTCCCGATGACGATCCTGATGCGCAGTGGAAACCCATTTCCGACTCTATAAAAACTGCCGCAACAACCGTACTTGGTTTCGAAAAACCGCTTCGCAACAAACCGTGGTACGATGAAGAGTGTCGCATAGCAAATGACGAAAAGAACGCTGCACGTATGGTAATGCTTCAGTCAATTGCAACGCGAGCTGCAACTGAGCGGTATAGGGAGAAGAGAAAGGAGGTAAACCGTCTCTTTAGGCGTAAGAAACGGCAGTGGAGAAAACGCGAGAGTGAGAAAATTGAGACATACAGAAGGAAGAACGAAGCCCGAAAATTCTACCAAAAAGTTAAAAACGGAACTAATGGACATGGTTCAGGGCTCCCCTTCTGTAAAGACAAAGACGGAAATCTCGTCGCAGATGTGCAGAGCATGTTGGGAATATGGAGAGAGCATTTCTCCGCGCTACTAGTACCTGAGATATCCGATGACGATGGGACAATCGATCACAATATGGACGACGACGTCGATTGCCCCCCTCCTAACCAAGACGAGGTCAGAACAGCTATTGCCCGGCTTAAGAACAACAAAGCCGCAGGAGCCTATGGATTACCGGCGGAGCTGTTTAAGGCTGGCGGCGATGAGCTGATAAGGTGCATGCATCAGCTCATTAGCAAAATTTGGTTAGATGAATGCATGCCCGGCGATTGGAGTCTCAGTGTACTATGTCCCATATTTAAAAAAGGTGACCCGAGTATTTGTGCCATCTACCGTGGAATAAGCCTTTTATCCATAGCATATAAGGTTCTATCAAGTATAATGTGCGAAAGACTAAAACCAATTATCGCTGACCTGATTGGACCATACCAGTGTGGCTTTAGGCCTGGAAAATCGACAACTGACCAGATTTTCACGCTACGCCAAATCCTGGAGAAGACACACGAAAAACAAATCGACACCTATCATCTATTTATCGATTATAAAGCAGCCTTCGATAGTCCGATACGGGAGAAACTCTATGAAGCAATGTCTGAGCTTGGTATTCCTGCAAAACTCATACGCCTTTGCAGGATGACCTTGACGAACACCAAATCCGCAGTGAAAGTTGGTAAGGATCTTACCGAACCTTTCGAAACTAAGCGAGGCCTCAGGCAAGGCGACACCCTATCGTGCGATCTCTTTAACATCTTAATGGAGATCATTATGAGAAAAGCTGCAGTCAATATGAATAAAACCATCAGCAGCAAAAGTCACATGCTGCTCGCGTATGCTGATGATATAGATATCATTGGGCGCACAATTAGAGAAGTTACTGCGGTTTTTTCGAGAATTGAGAAGGAGTCAGCAAAAGTGGGTCTGACGGTGAATGAGGACAAGACAAAATTAATGGTTTCAACGAACAGGGCCTCCACGCGATTAGACCAAAGCGTGAACGTTGATAACCGTTATAACTTCGAGGTAGTGGACGAATTTATATACCTCGGATCTGCCGTGAACAAAAACAACAACGTCAGCCTTGAGATCAAACGGAGAATTGTGCTTGCGAATAGATGTTACTTTGGGCTAAGCAAGCACTTTAGAGATAAAGCCCTCTCTCGAGTAACAAAAGTCCAGCTGTACCAGACTCTCATTCAACCTGTCTTGCTTTATGGCGCAGAATCCTGGGTCCTATCGCAAGCAGACGAAACATCTGTAGGAGTCTTCGAGAGAAAAATACTCCGAAAAATTTATGGCCCTATAGTGCACAACGGCGAGTATCGGCGACGCATGAATCATGAGCTGTATGAGCTTTATCCTGACATTGACATAGTTAAGCGGATCAAGATAACGCGATTGCGCTGGCTAGGCCATGTCAGTAGAATGGATGAAGATGAACCAGCGCGAAGACTTTTCGAAACCGAACTCGAAGGAAGACGAAAAATAGGAAGACCAAGACTCCGCTGGAGGGATCAGGTTGACGAATCCCTGCGTACACTTGGTATTGCCAACTGGAGAGATAAAGCAAAAGATCGAACTGGTTGGCGAAATATGTTATCTTCGTTTTGTAAGGTCCCTGACCCCCTGGGGTTGTCCGAGACCGGATAAGTAAGTAAGTATTTGTTTACAAACACTTAAGTTTAGCATCGGGGTTCTTATATTTCTTATGAAAACTAAAAATGAATTACAAAACTATTGCTATTTAATTCAAAATGTGAAAAAATATACGCAGGTTGATAGAAACATATGTAAATTGGCAACCATGTGCTGATGTTATTCTTTGTTATGTTTACATTGCTTTCCTGCAGTAGTGTAAAAAATAGTAGTAAATAATGGTTGTGTGAAACAGAAGCGTTGTATGCATAGATTTCGGTTCGTTCCAGCGAAATATCGAAAATATATTGATATTACAACTTTATGAAAATGTAAGACTACAGGATGTAATACATGTCCATAATATTCCGGCTGCTATTGAAGAAACTGCGGTTTCTGTGTATACCTTGATGCAATAAATTTGACTTTCAGATTAAGTAGGTGCAATGTCCTGTGTGTTAGCTCCATAAGCTTCAAGTAGTTTGAATAATTCTTTCTTTTATCGATTTTGCTGTTTTTGATCCGAGTTATTTCCTTTTAAACCACGGAATTTAAACTTTTTACACTAACCGGGAATGGACAGAATTTGTTAGCCTAAATGGAATTACAACTTTCTGTTTTATTCTGAATTATATTATTATGTTTCATATCTGTTTTATTCTGAATCTCAATTACGTTAATATTCATTACGGTTCTGGTTGTACTGCGCTCTAACATTGAACTATTTCGGTTTCTATTAAAATATAATCTTTACTAATGATTAAGTGGTAAATTTATGTTTTATCAAACAATTCTTCGTGGTTCTGATTTCATCGCATCCAAGGTATTACTACTATTGCAAGTGTTTTCTTTAATTGTGGAAAATTGTTTTAATAATTTGAAACCAAGTCAGAGCCTTTCATTTCTCTCCACCTTTAACTGCCGTTGTTTGCTCTATAAAAACACTTGATTACTTAGCAATCCTTTTATGAATCGTTGCTGTTACTTCCCCTGTTATACAATTAACACTCCTTTTCATTTGGGTATCCTTCCCCCATGCCCTCTGCCATTCATTAGGTATTCATCCGGCATACATTTGATTGCAAACACTACCAACCACCAACCACGAACTCGAGTAAATTTTGCACAAATAGAATTTCGAAAGTAGTACTACTAGTAGTAGCTGTGTCAGTCGTTCTGGCAAGTCCCCTGTTCGACTGTTCCAGCAAGTGGGTTAACTAAACAAAAAATCCAAATATGTCATCATTTTTATGTTTCACACTTAATTTTGCGATCAAAAAAATAAAAACGAAAAAGCGAACGAAAACGAAAGGAAATCAACATACATACATGTGTATTTGTTGAAAGGGTTATTGCAAGCCACGTCTCCAGGGGCTTCCTTTTCCTACCTTTTCACACCACTAGGTACACCTCTCACAGACATCCAACATACATATCGCATCACAAGCGAAATGCAAACCTACCAAAATTTAGACATTATATTCCCCCAACATTTTCAAGTTTTTGGGATTGGGATATATGTTCAAACTTAAGGAAGGGTTTAGGGAAAATCTGAATGCATTACAAAAAGGGAAAGGTTTGGAGCAAATTGTTCGTATGCTAAATTGGTTTAATTGTTTAAGTACAGAGGTTATCACAAGTTAGTTTCAAAGTTATTTTAGTATTTTAGTAGAAACCAAGTCCACAATACCCGATGCCCTAAAATTACTTTGTTACAAAAAACGTAAAGAGCCATGAAAAAACAATCGCCCAACTCATAAAGGATTAAACCCACGACACATGGCAATACAGTGGATAGGTACATATCTTCATTACATTGCCCTTGCAAAAAAATTTCACTTAAACCATAAATATCGTTGACGCCGATCGCAAACTGTGCAGAATATTCGGTCGTGGAACTGCTGTTAGTATGTCAATAACTCGAAGAGTGATCAAAAATCTTGAAGAGACTGGGTTGATTCTGGTCAGTAAATCTCCTGTGCGTCGATGTAATGCTTGGTCTCATGAAAACATTGCTGCTGAAATCGAGAGTGTTGCCCGAGAGTGTTCTACCAATACGCCGACGTTCACAGCAACTTTAAATTTTATGAAGACAAGACCTATAATCTGAGCCGCGGAGGACATTTGCCGGGTATTTTATTCCATAGTTAACCCCATGATGAAAAACGCAGCCTCTGTAACATTATGCAGAAACCACGTATATGTTTGAAACATCCAAGTACTTACGCGCAAACATTGGTTTCATGAATTGAAGATCTGCTGCTGTTTATATAATACATCACATTAATCATTGTGTCTTCAACATGTAACAGCAAACACAATGTGTTTGGACACAAGTATACTATATTTGCCACAAGCTACAAAGACGTTAGATATATATTCCATTTAACCAACACAAAACGAGAGATTTTGCAGCGTGCGGTGGTTGTCTACACGCTGAAAAATCTGTCTTTTTTGTTGTTTGGATGCAAATATAAAGTAGGTTTGGAGCTTGTCGCAAATGTAATATTCTTGTACCCAAACACATTGTGTTTGCTATTCAATATTACGTGTTTGAGTAACAATGATTAATACGTTATAATATATGTGTTTGCGACCCACATATATTTATGTTTATGATACAAATATGGCTGTGTTTGTTGCACTGTGTAATATATTATGCTCTCTCGAGAGCAAGAGAATAAAAGAGGGACAACGACAGAGTCTATATTGTAAGTGTGTATCTGTATTTTTACATTATTCGCTCAGTCAGTGTGTAATACATATTCCTGAATGCGCGTGTAAATTGCAAATGTAGTGTGTCTTATTCCATTGTGTATGTGTTCCGCATATATGTATGTATAAGTGCTGCCAAAGTGAGAAACGATTTTGAGGAAAGAAACTGGAAAGGGCAACAACGTGAAGCTTATACTGAGAAAATCGGAAAGGCGGACCATTTGTGAAATAAGTGTAATAAAAAAAAGAAATTAATCCACGCTTGGCTTGTATGAACTTGCTTTGTATATAAATACCTTGTCTGTGTACCAACGCATAGTGATAACCAACGCATAGCTGAAACCTTCTAAAAACAAAAACGCGGGAGACAACCACGATTTGACTTTTTTCTACTTCTATTTTAATTAATTCTGAAAGGCCTCTTAAAGACCTTTCCAACAAGCCCAAAAAATCCAACCACTGGCTCAGAAGTTAGCAACTTTACCCTACTACCCTCCGACCGCCAATCCGAAAATTTTGAACCATTTGAGCCATTTCGCACCTTTGCATTTTCGGACATGGTCCTAGTGGACTTTTCTTCATGAAATGAGCCAAGGAATACGCTGGAGAAATTTGACCGGAACTTCCTGAATCACCCCGTATATTGAAATCGAAGAAAAATTTATTTCTAAATATTATTATATTTGGGAGGAAATTCGCATATGTTTCCATGTAAGTATATATAGGTTAGGGGGAAATGCGCGAATGCTTCCACGTCAGTATATGAATGTTTGGGATGAAGAACGCATATGTTTCCACGTAAAAGCATACATGTTTGTCAGTAAACATGATAATGTTTGCACTTAAATACAAGCAAGTTTGGGACTTGCAAACATATCAATGCTTGAAGTGTGTTCCAAACATATACATGGTTCCTGCAGAATATGCTTTGGAAAATATGTTAAAGAGGCCGTTATTTTACAGCGTGTGCTTTAAACGGCAATATAAATAAAATCACTCGGTCAAAATGTAAACGTTTTATTTTTAAATTGGATCGTGCAATTTTTTGGCGACACCCATCGTAAACTTGTCTTCTAGAAGAGGTATTGCCTTTAGTTTTGTTCGGAAACCGAAAAAATTATTTCCGCAATAGTATTTATCTTCCAGGCAGGATAATTGGCGATACCTCGGCTGTATTGCACTGTCTGCTGGCATAAACGTATTTGATTTTCAAAAAATATTTGTAATAGTGATAGTGTGTCCCAAGAGCAAAAATGTGGCAGCTGACATTTATAATTTTCGTAGACAACATGTTGTAGCAAAGTATGACAGCAATCTTGCCGAATATATATGCTCAGCTTGCGTTCAGAATTAGATAACCAGAATATGTGCATAATTTGGAAACCTTGGTAAGAGAGAACCAAAAATGCCAGAAATTCACTCAAACGCATTTATCTCTCTCTTTATATCTTGATTATTTCATACTTTTTGCATAGTTTATGTAATTTTTCTTCAACATGGTTGGAATTTGTATAGTTATATACAATAACACTATCAAAAAGCAGAGAATTTCTAGGGTTTCACTCGTTTTGTTTGTTGGCATTCGAGTGAAGAGAAATTTTGACTGTCTACTTGTACATCGTTTTTGGTTTAATGTCATATAGAGCTGGCATCTTTCTCATCTGCCCATTCGTTTCACTCTCTTCGTGGTGCGGTCGGTGCGATGAATAGTTATTTGACGTGCATTGACTTACACCAGGTGGAATTGAATTGAATCGTTGACTTAAATTTGCATGCCGTTTTGATGAAAAACTGTGAAATTGAAACACAATTTGGACTTTTTTTGTTACATTTTATTGTTAGTAAATATCTGTGGTGTAGTTACACAAAATTGTAAAACGAAATGCCATTGCTGGTCTATTGTTGGTTGTTTTAAGCCATTGCCTCTATCTGGTATTATTAAAGCAATACTTTCCAACATCCAACCGCTCATCTGCAACACACAAAATGTCATCAATTTACTGAGAGAGTTGACTACTCTATATGTCATTACTCTATGCTTGCGCTCAAATGTACTGTAAAATATAAGTCAACATTTTTTAAAATGAAGATTCTAATAGAAAATTGATTTAGATCAAACATCGAAACAGTACAAATAGGTGCGGCTTTAATAAGAATTTATTGGATTGTCAAGTAATATGGGGGTTTTGTTCAAAGTAATTTTGAATTATTTTGTTCATATAATAAATTGTAATCCATAATGTAGGTGGCATTTTGTTCAGTGACCCTATGCCATCGTTCAGGCAACTTTTTCATAGAATGACTGGTCCGTCCTGCAATTATACTGGGACAAATCGGTTTGTATGTCGCCTTCGATATTGAAGGATTTCTCATTCAAAACGATTTGCAGACTCCGGGGAATAAATGCAAATTAGGATGTGCCAAATCATGAGAATAAGGTAGATGTTGCATCTCTTCCCATACAAGCTCCAATATTGTTTGCCCAGTTTGCAAAAATGTGTGAGGCTTAGCTTTGTTGTGATGGAAAACCACGATTTGCGATTTACCAACTCAGGTCGTGTTTCCTTCATTGCCCCATCAAGGTTCGTCAAATGCTGTAAAAATGTACAATTTTTAAATTGGTACAATCATTTTGGAACGCAGAATGTAATTTTTGTTCATTAATGTATTTGTCAATATTGTTAAGTATATTAAACACTACAACTTTCTAGGAGATATAATTTTGTAATTTCTTTAATATTGAATATTTAAAGAATATGTTTAGCCACAGCATTTCTATACCAATTATGGGGCTATAAATATAATTTATATAATATAATATATAAATATATATAATATAATTTTTGTTGATTAGTGTATTTAGAACAGTTATCAAGAAATTTATAAGCTATAATTCTTTTGAAAGCAGCTATCGCAATTTGTTTACCCTTGGGCAACAAATGTCAAAACATATAAAATATGTGAAATTTTTCATGACGTTTCGTGAAATAATCGAGTAACAGTACACTTTTCCTTAGAAATATATTAGAGGGAATTGTGAAATGGGGAAATAGCTACAATATTGTCAAAGGTTGTAATACAATATTTCGAGCTGTTTAGGATTTATTGAAGTAAAATCTGAAATAGGGCCCTGATCCATGACGTTTCGTGAAATAATCGAGTAACAGTATACTTTTCCTTATAAATATATTAGAGGGTATTGTGAAACAGGAAAATAGCTACAATATTGTCATAGGTTGTAATACAATATTTCTAGCTGTTTAGGATTTATTGAAGTAAAATCTGAAATAGGGCCCTGATCCACCTCCAAAATTTTGTCGGCCTATAAAAAAAAATTTCACGTATAGGGGCAAAACCTAGCGGGGTTTTGTGATAACACGTCCAAGTACGTCACGAAACATATTCCTTTCATTTGTGTCACAGTGTTATTTAAACCTGTTGTAAAAATATTTGAGTGTGTAAAAATATATTGCAGCCTAAAGGGGCGGAATGCGGCAGTTGAGGTTTGAATGAATACATAAACGAAATCTTAAAGCTAAGTTTGGCACTCCTGATCTTAAAGAAAAAATAACCACTGCTTGCCCAGAAATTGTTTAAAAATTTAATTGTTTAAAATGAACCCAAAGCATTGCTGAACAGTTTCAAATTTAGATTCTTAAGGTAATTCATTTTATGCAACAAAATTTTATTTTCTTAACGCTTAACTTTTTTTTAAATTAATGTAATGTTCATAAAACGCTTTATAAATGGATTTTCTACACATTGAAAAATAGTTTTGTTTTTAGTTATTCGAATGCAAAAATATAACGTGCTTTTAGCTCGTCGCAAATACAATATACTTGTGTCCAAACACATTGTTCTTGCTATTCAATATAACATGTTTGAAACACAATAATTAATAGGTTACAATACACATATTTTTGACCCAAATGTGTCTTTGTTTGTAGAAAACTACGGAGAACAAAAATCTGATAGGCTTTAAAGAAACAAACAGCAGCATATATTCTATTCACGAAAACAATGCTTGTAAACATATACATGGTTCCCGCAATATGCAGCTGGGTTGATATTTTTCAGCGTGTATTTTTTTAAATTAATCATGCGTTTATATTTTCCCTAAACCCTGCTGATTAAGGTGTTCTCAGAGTTGCTGGCTGGTTTTGTTCTGGTTGTTTTTGTTGTTGCTGTTGTTGTCAATTGTACCAACATATCCCTTAATAAATTTGCATACCTTTGTCGAGCAATGAATATGTTGAATAAATGTGAGTACGAAACAAAACAACTACAAAAACAAAAAGCTCTAGAGGAAAACCTGCAAAAATGAAACGTATTGAATTTCACCTCAAAAAAAGAAAACAAGAAAAAAGTGCCAAAGGAGGAATTTCAATTCTTTCCACCGGCAGCAGCAGCAGCAGCCGTACATAACACACGGCACAACATGTCATTATAAAGATTGTGGCACGTTTCACATATAGTACGTACCCTCAGCACATACAACCGCCATACGGTGAAAGAACGAACATGGCACGGTACTGCACCGCATACAAAAGAGAGGCCAGAGAAAGAAAAATTTAAACAAAAAAACACAAAAAACGGGCTTGAAACCCAAAACACTGAATGAAGTGTGAAAAATTTCATGAAATATATATTCCAATGAAGTTTCTCGCCTCTTGACAATATAATTTGAACACTTTACCACCGTCTTCTTGATGTTTGCATTTGCCTGACGTGACGCGAGGAGACGCGACGCAGGTATGTGGTACATGACACCAGGTACATCTACCTCATCAAATGGGTGGTTGGGTAGTGTCAGGGTTTGTCAATTGGTGTAGTGTGACAGCGACAATTGACTGGGAATATTCTTTACGTGTATCAAAAGTTTATGTCAAGTGTGAGTTTATTTCCAAGCTTCCTAATCGAAGAATTATTACCGATTTCAGTTTAAATGAATGGATGTTGATTTTATAATAAGGATTATTTTTGTATAAAAATCATGATGAGATTTTACTCAAAACTGTTAAGGAAGATATATTAGGATTTGTTAGGTCATTGGCTCTCAGTTTCAATAATTTCTTTAAAGTAAATGTTACAAAGTTAATAGTTAATTTAGTTAAATTTTTTTTTCTTTCAAATGATCCCTGATGGTTTAAATATTTTATTATACACGCGCTCAAAAAAATAGCCCCTATAACATTATGCAGCAATCATATATATGTTTGGAACATGGTTTTCACGAGTTTGAAGATCTGCTGCTTTTTTGGTACTTTGTTGTTTGCCACGGTTTTGTTTTCAGCAGTTTTGAACAAACACAATATGTTTGGACACAAGTATACTGTAGTTGCGACAATCTTCCACGTTATACTTGTATCCAAACAAATAAACGGTGTCCCAACAAGAGCGCAACTTTTAAATTTTAAATAAAACAAAGATATTTTAAAAAAAATCGTGAAACTTTATTATATCGTAAAGTAGACAGAATGAGGTTATGTATGGAACAATATATCGTGCAGATGGCCGCCGCGGCAAATCTTTCGTCAAAATTCGCTGCATAGTGGATTTGGAGACACCAATTTGCTGAGCTCGGTGTCGAATTGAGGTGGATGGAGTTTGAGCGACATCATCACGTACAGCTGCGACATTTTCGGTCGATCGACCTGGTCGATGGCGCGTTGTTGTCTTTACATCACTAACAGACCCAGTTTCGGCAAATTTATCCATTAATCTCTTTACAGTTGACTCTTTTGGAGCATTATTCTGACCCCAAATTGATCGCAATTTGCGAACTGTAGCCGCAAAACTATCACAATTTCACAATGAGAATGCGTTGTTCATTCGTGTAGCGCTCCATTTTTACTAACCTCGTACCTTCTACTAGCAAACAATAACAATTGTTCAAATGTCAAACAATGACACTTCGAATGTTGCCAGATTTAAAAATTGCGTTCTTGTTGGGACACCCTTTAAAAATACTGATTTGTCAGCGTTTATGCATCCAAAATGATTACTTTTCTGTGAAAAACTGAATGCTTGAAGGGTCTAAATTTTTTGTACACTTTCGCAAGAATTTTGCTATTTATTATATTGCTATTGGTTAGACGGTGAAAATTTTGTCTTTTTGATGTGTTTGTATGCAAATGTAACGTGTTTGTAGCTTGTGGCAAATATAGTATGCTTATCTCCAAAGACATTTTGTTTGCTATTCAATATAATAATGTTTGGGACACAATTATTAACAGGTTATAATATGTGTTTTTGTGACCTAAATGTAGATTTGTTTCTTAAAAACAGCTAAAAACAAAATCGTGACAGACAATAAAGAATCAAACAGCAGCAGATCTTCAATTTACGAAAACAGTGCCTGCAAATATGTACACGTTTCCTGCAATATGTTGCTGGGGCCGATATTTTTCAGCGTGTACTATTTACATTTCGGATCCTGGCAATACTAGTGTTGCCAGATGCAAACTGGAACTTCGATTTTAAAGTTTGATATTTTTTAGCATAAACATACATAAAACATTCTCACTTGCGAGTACTATTTGTTGTATTTACAGTGTGTTAAAAACAGAGATCGTATTTACCCCCCCCCCCCCCCTCCATGCAGGTGTAACCCACACACATCGTGGTTGGGAATGTGTAATGAACGTTTACCAATTACCCACAGGGTATGGGGAAAAAATAATGGCTAGTTACCCACTAAAATAGGGAATTACCCATTACGATTACCCATTGCCCACATGGTTATAGGGAAAATAATGGGTAGCTACCCACGAAAATGGGGAAATACCCTAAGGGTAATGATTGATTACTGTAATTGTGAGGCGAAGATAAAAAACTCGATCAGCTGTGTTGGTGCAACCACCTTCTTCACTACGCCTTGCTACAGTGGTATTCAAATAGTATCAGCTGATTGCTTAGGCCCAATTTGTGGCTGCTCAATTATCTTTGATCAACAATCAAACATAATTTAAACTCTGAATTAATTTTTTAGGTTAATAGTTAAATTCTATTATATTCTATTAAATTCTAACTATGATCAGTGACCATATGATTTTGATAGAAAACAACAAGAAGAACAAACAAATTTTTTTCACTAACCGGAGAAAACATGATCTCTTACAGCCTTAAAGGAAATTACAACTTTAAACAAAGATTGTTTAGAAGTTAATGTGAACAATTGTAATCACCATCCTAGTTGGAATAACAATAAAAACGTATCATTTAATTCGTAGTGCAGTTAGACCTTTATTTCTGCTCAAATTTTTTTCGATTTAATTAAATATTTTGTATTTTATCACGTCACTTTTGTTTTGCAAATGGCGTCAGTTTGATGCATCGTAATGATAAGCCGCGAAATGTATAAGTACCGGTTATTTTTCATAGCATTTGACACTGTTGCCACATGTAAGTAAGATTACACTGTGACACAAGTGAAAGGAATTTGTTTCGGGCCTCAACCAAACCAAAAAATTGTGAAAGCACTTGGCCGTGGTTTTGCCCCTACACGTAACAATTTTTTTTTATAAATAAATAAATGGTTTCCCATTACATCCCATGAAGGGACAGGGGATAACTTCTCACAATCACTGAGCTGTGCGCTTTCCAGTTTTCACTCACTGATTGGGACCTACAGTTTTACACCGATTCCGAACGGTATTTTGAGAAGCTTTTTCATGGCTATATACTCGATAATGTCGCCGTCACTATGCGAGCTGACCGCCGCCGAAAGAAATTTGAAGGTGGTCAGAGCAGGGTTCGAACCCAGTATCTCATGTACAAGAGCCGCGCACACTAGCCATTGCACCACCGACGGCCACAGAATTTTTTTTTATAGTTCGAAGAAAATTTTGGAGGTGGGTCAGGGCCCTATTTCAGATATTTCTTCAATAACTCGTAAACAGCTCGAAATATTGCATTACCACTTTTGACAATATTGTAGCTATTTCCCCATTTCATAATTCGCTCTAATATATTTCTAAGGAAAAGTCCACTGTTAGTCGATTATTTCACGAAACGTCATGAAAAATTTCACATATTTTATATGTTTTGACATTTCTTGCATAACGGTAAATAAATTGCGGTAGCTGTCTTCAAAAGAATTGTAGCTTATAAATTTCTTGATAACTTTCCTAAATACACTAATCAATAAAAATTATATTTAGAGCTCCACAATTGGTGTAGAACCTTGAACTTATTTTTTAAACATTCACCTATATGTATTCAATATTAAAGAAATTACAAATTGATATCGTCTACAAAGTTGTAGTGTTTAAAATAAGCTGTTTGAAATAACCTTCATATGCGTATTTGAGTTCTGAGCTAAAATATTCTTTTTGCGTTTGGCAACTAAATAACAAAATTTTTTTATACTGTTTTTCCACACATCATTTCACTAAATTACGCTGACATTTTAGGACGTTGATGTAACGGGTTTTTCAACAGGGACGCGACAAAAGTAAATCGATAGGGACAGCAAACGACGCCATATTTTTCCCGCTCTTTTGACATTTCTCTTCAGTAAGGTTTGCCATTTCATCATGGAAAAATATACGAGCCAATAACGAGTCGAAATTATTAAAATTTGGAGTCAGTGGCCTCAACTTTAAGACGGAATTCATCGGAAAATCATCTTCAGCGATGAGGCTCATTTCTGGCTGAATGGCTTCGAATATGCGTTATTGGTCAGACAGCAATCCACACGTAATCTACGAGTCATCATTGCATTCCGAAAAAATTACGGTTTGGAGCGGTTTATGGGCCGGCGGCGTCATTGGGCCGTACTTCTTCCGTGATGATCAAGACCGGCACATTACTGTGAATGCGAATCGCTACCGTTCAATGATAACCGAATATTTTTGGCCACAATTGGATAATATGGACTTGGAGGACATGTGGTTCCAACAGGACGGCGCCACAAGCCACACAGCGAATGCCACATTCAATTTATAGGAAACCAAGTTTGGTGAACGTGTTATCTCACGAAATGGCCCAGTCGAGTGGCCGCATCGGTCGTGCGATTTGACGCCGTTAGATTATTTCCTGTGGGGCTACGTCAAGTCTATGATCCATGCCAACAAGCCAGCGACGAATGATCAATTTCGTACGAATATCGAACCGAATGAAAACCGTCGAAAATTGGGTTCAACGTCTGGGCAAGCGTGCCCATGGTGGCCATGCAAAAGAAATCGAGTTCCATACATAATGGCACCGAACGTACAGGAATAAAGAATTTCATTGGTATCTAAAACCGGTTTTGTTTTATTTAAAAAAACTTTTGTAGCGCTCTTATTGAAAAACCCGTTATTTGGCAATTTTATCGAAAGCCTTAAGTTGTACAACTTTGGAGAACATTATTACATTCCTGTGTTAATAGTATAGAAATTATAAGCGAAAATTTTAAAAAAAAAATTATTTCTAAATAGGTACAATAATTTTGTAACCCCAAATGTCATTTTTGTTTATTAGTGTATTTGACAATATTGTAAAATATATTAGGCACTAAAATTTTCTAGAAGATATCAGTTTGTAATTTGTTTAATATTGAATACATACAGATAAATATTTAAAGAATATGGTTAAACACAGCATTTCTACACCAATTATGGAGCTCTAAATATAATTTTTGTTGTTTAGTGTCTTTGGAAAAGTTATCAAGAAATTTATAAGCTACAATTCTTTTGAACACAGCTACCGCAATTTAGTTACCGTTATGTTAGAAATGTCAAAACATATAAAATATATGCAATATTTCATGACGTTTCGTGCAATATTCGTTTAACAGTTTACTTTTCCTTAGAAATATATTAGAGGGAATTGTGAAATGGGGGAAATGTGATATAATATTTTCAAAGGTTGTAATGCAATATTTCGAGCTGTTTACGATTTATTGAACTAAAATCTGAAATAGGGCCCTAACGCACCTCCTAAATTTTATTCGGCCTGTAAAAAAAATTGTTACGTACAGGGGCAAAACCTAACGGGGTTTTGTGATATCACTTGCAAGTATTACTTTCACAATTTGTTGGTTTGGTTGAGGCCAAAAACCCACTGTTGCACACTGTTATTGGACAAAGCATTGAAAAACTCTTTTCGTATTTAAAGTCAGATCAAACATAAATCAAAATAAACAGAGTACTATTTTAAATAACCAGTGAATAATTTGGCCTTAGTACTCCGCAAAAACATATCTGCAAAAGTTGTACTATCGTACAACACTTTTGTATGGAAAAAATCTACTACAGTTGTACAACTGTTGTAGAATTTTAGCACATACGACACATACAACAGTTAGGACACTCTAGTAAACACCCTATATATTTTGTACACTTTCTTCGTATATCCAAAGTATAAACAGAGGAACAAAATTTTCATTTAAATTCAACGCCGTAAGTAGTTACGCTGTTCGCTCATGTGTATTCGACAAAATGACAAATTTGCCTCAATTTTCTTAATTTCCTTGTAATTTTTTCGTATTTTTCCTAATTGCAATTTGTCGCTGATGGCAACAACTATATACAATAAAATTTTATCATCCTCTAGATAAGAAAGTAATTCTCATAAAACTTTACAAGTTTTGTAAATTACAATCACATTTCGAGTCAGTAGATTAAGTAATTTGGAGAGGGACAGAGGAACAGAACTAATAACAAAATATAAAAAAAAAAAGATAAAACGAAAAAAAAAACTGTAACACTTTCATCAAAACATCAATATTAGATGGGCAATCATAAAAATAATTTTACACTTTTCATGGAAACAAGGAAAGATTGACAGACTGACAAACTGGCACAATGAACAGACAGTGAGACACACACTTTTCCATCAAACATCGCTTAACTATTCATCATAATGATGCCACAACAGCAAGAAAAGTTTTCAAACAAAAAACATGAAAACTATTGAAGGTAATTTTGGTAACAACAAAAAGATAGAAAAAAAACTCTTTTCAAATTGCAGAATTTCGAGAACTGAAAGAAAAGCTTGTGCTCATACAAAATTGTATCTAATATTACGAGATGAGCTGTCATTAAAAACAGACGTCTAACATTATTTTTCTCCAGCAGTTATCAATGATGGAGGGGCCGAAAGTACTTGCGTCAAAAAGACAGCCAGACAGACGGACTGCAAAGCCAGCATGACGAACAAACGGACGGACAGTTATCACTTTACATTGTAATTTACTTCAACACCAATTGCTGTTTTGACAGATTTGAGTTTTTGTGGGGCGTTGTTAATATAAATGGGCCTAAATTAGATGGCAAACACTGATGACTTTGGCTTAAGTCATTTTAGTGTAAAATAACGGCTTTTAATGCCCGACTGTTTGTTTAACTCTTAACGTTTTTTTCCTTGTAGGTACGAGCACTTCGTTTAGGGTTTACTTTTTTTCAAGGGAATTACGTGGTCGTTGTAGAATAAAACCAACAAAAACAAAAAACCCAGGGAGAAAAGTTCGTTTGGTAAATTAGTTTCCTTGGAAATAATTCACAAACCAAAAAAAAAACAGGGGCCATAAGGGGCTTCTTTCATTACATCCACATCCACATCAACATTCATTCATTCCGTCATCTTTTCATTCATTCTCTCATTCATTCAGTTACTTTTTAAAATGTTTTAGCTTTTGCGCAAAAAGGTGTCGAAATACAACTGAAAATTGCCAGTTGTCATTGGGTGTTGAAACCATTTCATAGCTCATATGGGCAAACAAAAATTGTAAGTGAAACCTTTTTGTATGGGAATCTTGAAAATGATACCATTTTACCCCTAAACAAGATTGACTCAGTTAGCACAGTGTGGCCATTACCCGAATATCGTAACGCCATTTGGTGTGAAATATTAGGAGGGTTGGTTGGGCCGCCTCCTTTTTCAGCGTCGCTTCTCATGACCTCCAAATGGAAATTTTGTGGTAAATTTGGATATCAAAGTTTGATGAGATAATCGTAATGTAAAGAAGCGAAAACTAAATGAACTACAAGCATTTGTAATACACAAACCATAATTTCCAAATGCTATGGAAAAATTTGAAATTGTAATACCCCGGACATGGGACTGTCCGTGGAGTTGGAAAGTTTCTGATAGCCATTCACTAGGGAGTGGCCAGAAATGATTCCCTCAATGGGCAGTCCAACCAACTCACTACTTCCACGCAGTATGTTGTGGACAATGGCCTTATCGGAATCTTCCTTTAGCTAGCTAAAGCGAGAAGGCGAAGCGAATGAGCAGCCTGATTGGCAGCCTAATCTAGCAGGTGACTAATTTCACTGAAGCTCATCAAGCTATCGGGCATATTATTTTGTTCTTAGAAGACGGATGAGCCAAACATATGGGCCAACGGCGGATAGAAACCATACGAAGAAAATCCAGGTTCGACATATTGAATCCTGGTCAGCGTCTGATCCATAATGAGCGGCCGCAATCAGATATCCTGGCAGATCCGGAGCAATTATCCAATTGCCAAATGTCCTCGAAAGTTATAATGCTGATATTACGCTATCCAGGAAATTCGGTGGATAGGACATGCCTTCACAAGGGAAAAAACAACTGCGACATTTACTACAGTTGTCATGAGACAAAATGACAAGAGATATCAGGAAACACCCGTTTGGAACGAAGTGCCGTTCGCTGTATATTATGTAAAGGGTTTTTCAATAAGAGCGCTACAAAAGCTTTTTAAATAAAACAAAACCGGGTTTAGATACCAATGAAATTCTTTATTCCTGTGAAAGTACGTTCGATGCCATTATGTATGGAACTCGATTTCTTTTGCATGGCCACCACGGGAACGCTTGCAGAAGTCCAGACGCTGAACCCAATTTCCGACGGTTTTCAAGCATAAATCGGCCGATACTGCTGTAATTTCACGTTCGATATTCGTACGAAGTTCATCAATCGTCGCTGTATTGTTGGCATAGACCATAGACTTGACGTAGCCCCACAGGAATAAATAATCGACTGGGCCATTTCGTGAGATAAAACGTTCACCAAATTTGGTTTCCAATAAATTGATTGTGGCATTCGCTGTGTGGCTTGTGGCGCCGTCCTGTTGGAACCACATATCCTCCAAGTCCATATTATCCAATTGGGGCGAAAAATATTCGGTTATCATTGAACGGTAGCGATTCGCATTCACAGTAATGTGCCGGTCTTGATCATCACGGACGAAGTACGGCCCAATGACGCCGCCGGCCCATGAACCGCACCAAACCGTAATTTTTTCGGGATGCAATGATGACTCATGGATTACGTGTGGATTGCTGTGTGACCAGTAACGCATATTTTGCTTATTGACGAATCCATTCAGTCAGAAATGAGCCTCATCGCTGACTGTTGAGGCGTCTTAAAGTTCGCCTCTTAAACTTGCGGCCACTGACTCCAAATTTCGGTAGTAAATTTTAATAATTTCGACTCGTTATTGGCTCGTATATCTGTCCATGATGAAATGGCAAACCTTACTGAAGAGAAATGTCAATAGAGCGGCAAAAATATGGCGTCGTTTGCTGTCCCTATCGATTTAGTTTTGTAGCGTCTCTGTTGAAAACCCCCTTACTGGATAGTTCCAACACGCATAAGGCGCCCGTTGAAAAATACGATAATTTAAATGGATCTTTAAGAAAAGAAACTTTTTGTAAAATGATAAGCTTTTTCTAAGAAATTTTTTTTCCTTTTTTGAAGAGAGGTACATATTTTATTACTAAAAAGGGTACAATTTTTAAAAAGAAGTACTTTCTGTACGAAGAAACCATAAGAGTATGAATTTTTTAACAAAAAAGTAATTTTTTCAAGAACAGGTACTTTTTAAAGAAGTGGTACTCTTTTTAGTTAAACGATATTTTTTTAAGAAAATTTACTTATTTTTAGAAAGGCTACTTATCTCAAAATAAAAAGAAAAGGTATTATTTTATTTTTAAGAAAAGCTACTTTTAAGAAAAGATATTTTTTTAAGAGAAGGTATTTTTTTGAAGAAAAGGATACTTTTTAAGAAATGGGAATTTTTTTTTCACAAAAAAAGGAACTATTCAAAGAAAAGGTACTTATTTTAAAAAAAATTATTTTTTCTTCGATATTTCGCTGCCCGTTGGGTAGCATCATCAGGAAGATAAACACAATTATTGATTAAAAACGAACAGAATGGATAAACAAAAATTGTTCTTATCATTTGAAAAAACGACTAATGAAAAAATTAAACAATTGAAGAAATTTTCTTGTGATATGAAAAATGTTCTAAGTTACAGCCAGAAAAATTTTTGTGTAGAAATAGTTTCTCTAATTTACACCCAGAAAAATAATTTAGTTGAAAAAAGTATATACATAATGGGAAATTGAACAAGTTACATCCGTATATGTTAAAAATGTTACCTAATGACAAATTCAGTGATAAATCAAACAATTTTCGGTGAAATGTTCTACAAGAAAAGATACTTTGTTTAAGAACATGAATAGGATTTTTGTTTGACAAAATCTACTTTTTTTAAGGAAATGCACTTATTTAAGAAAATGTTCCTTTTTTAAACTTCTATCACATTGGCTTTTCTAAATTTACTTTTTATTGGGATCAAAACTACAATATATGCTAAATATTGGTTACAGGCTGCACCCAGAAAACTTCCCAGTAAACAAAAAATTTCCCAACATATGTGCAACATTTAGTTAGTCTAGACTCAAACCGAAGCAAAAGTAAACAATATAGTTGATAGTAATGGAATAAATAGTGGCATAATAGTGTTAAAAGCAAAGTTGTTTAATTTTTTTTATTTATCCCCCATCCCGCAACGTGCGATAAAGAACCTCGGTCCAAAAACACGAATTTGGCTGCGGATTTGTAGTTGGCAAAAGACTGCAACATCTAGTCTCAAGGATCAACCCCGTGAGTGAACGTATAGCCACCATCCGCGTAAAACGATATAAAGGGGTTTTCACCAGAGACTCTACAAAAGTAAATCGATAGGGACAGCAAACGCCGCGATATTTGTTCCCGCTCTTTTGACATTTCTCTTCAGTAAGGTTTGCCATTTCATCATGGAAAGATATACGAGCCAACAACGAGTCGAAATTATTAAAATTTACTACCGAAATTTGGAGTCAGTGGCCTCAACTTTAAGAGCGCTACGTCCAATTTATGGTCGTCATAATCGTCCTACCAGATCAACAATTCAGCGTCTAGTGGAAAAATTTGAATCCACAGGCACAGTACAAAATGTTCCCGTGCCAATGAGACAAAAAAGTGCCCGTAGTGTCGAGAATATTGCTGCAGCTGAGGCTTCAGTTCAAGAAAGCCCAAATGTGTCTCTCACTCGTCGTTCTCAAGCGTTGGGCATCTCTGTGACGTCGTTGTGGCGAATTTTGCGAAAAGATCTTGGCCTACATCCTTACAAGATCAAATTGACGCAAGAACTGAAGCCGCTTGACCACCACAAGCGTCGTATGTTCGTGAATAGGGCTGAGCAACAACTTGAAAATGATTCGGATTTTCATCGGAAAATCATCTTCAGCGATGAGGCTCATTTCTGGCTGAATGGCTTCGTCAATAAGCAAAATATGCGTTATTGGTCAGACAGCAATCCACACGTAATCCGTGAGTCATCATTGCATCCCGAAAAAATTACGGTTTGGTGCGGTTTATGCGCCGGCGACGTCATTGGGCCGTACTTCTTCCGTGATGATCAAGAGCGGTACATTACTGTGAATGCGAACCGCTACCGTTCAATGATAACCGAATATTTTTGGCCCCAATTGGATAATAGGGACTTGGAGGACATGTGGTTCCAACAGGACGGCGCCACAAGCCACACAGCGAATGCCACAATCAATTTATTGGAAACCAAGTGTGGTGAACGTGTTATCTCACGAAATGGCCCAGTCGATTGGCCGCCTCCGTCGTGCGATTTGACACCGTTAGATTATTTCCTGTGGGGCTACGTCAAGTCTATGGCCTATGCCAACAAGCCAGCGACGATTGATGAACTTCGTACGAATATAGAACGTGAAATTGCAGCAGTATCGGCTTGAAAACCGTCGAAAATTGGGTTCAGCGTCTGGACTTCTGCAAGCGTGCCCGTGGTGGCCATGCAAAAGAAATCGAGTTCCATACATAATGGCATCCAATGTACTTTCACAGGAATAAACAATTTCATTGGTATCTAGAACCGGTTTTGTTTTATTTCAAAAAACTTTTGTATCGCTCTTATTGAAAGTCCCGTTTTGTATGTTCGTTAAATTTTTGTTTTTTTTTTTGTATTAGTATAGTTTGAATTCATTTGTTCGTTTGTTTTTTGATGTAATTTATTGTTGTATTATTTGTGTTTGTGGGGAGAAGGGCGCCGCAGTCAAAAACCCTTGATTTTTTTAAAAAATTTCTTTATTTTGCACGGAATAAAGCGCCGCTGGGAAAAAATTAAATAAAACAAATGAATAAAAAAATGTTATTTTGTCTTCCAAAATTTTTTCCAAAACTTTGACCATAAATATCTCCGGTCTTGCAAAGGTTATAGGTGATTATTATACCTTTGAAAAAAGGTTGGACTCTTCTCTATTATCGGAGTTTGCCAATATAATAATTTTACTAAGAAATTTTTGAAAATAATAATTTTTTGTGGAAAAAGTGTGGTTAAAAAAACCTTTTTGATTAGCCCTCAATGGGTTAATAAAAATAAACATGTTTCTACACAGA
This sequence comes from Phaonia tiefii, assembly GCA_963931995.1. Lineage (NCBI taxonomy): Eukaryota > Metazoa > Arthropoda > Insecta > Diptera > Muscidae > Phaonia > Phaonia tiefii. The sequence continues at coordinate 38,816,562 of OZ008369.1, forward strand.
TTTATATAGTTTAGAAAGGCCTTTGTAATGCTACCCAGTTTAGGCAGATCGGATTTAAAATACCTGAGATATGACCGATTATATACTCAAGCTTCAAAGGCCTATATCTCAAGAAATTGGATCGTCCGCCGAAAAAAAAACACTTTTCCGACTGAGAGCAGAAGGTTTTCTCGGTGATGAAATGTTGGTGTAAATCAGATCACTGTTGCTACACTAGCATTATGCCAAATTTTTATAATAAAACCAATCTCAAATATGAAACAGACAGAATTAAAAATAATTAGAATTAATAATTAGAATAAATACTAAAAAATTAATAATAAAAAGTGTAGTTTTCTATTTCGACATAAAAAGTGAAACCGTTTATTAACCCATTCTTAATCCACGGTTTAACCGAAACCCGGTTTCGACAAAATTTTAATATTCGAAGAGACCGAAAACCGAAATTTTTGAAAAACCGGTTTTTTGAATACGCTAGATGTAATGGAAAAATATTTATTAATTTATTTTAGTTATTCCTGTATTTTTAAAATATGTAAATACTAAACACTTTTAAAGCTACGGCAATGTTTAGAGGGTTTCACAGCAATTAGGAAGAATGTCGTCTTAAGTTTTCACAGCGATCAGGTATTGAATTTGACAGTCAATATCTCAAACTATCTTTTGTAGAATATTGGATATGTGGTTTGTTTAGGGAAAATAATGTGTCTTCGAAGAATGCGACAGCAATTAGCAATAGGTTGAATAGCTCGGAGAGCCCTGATAAGAACAACCAAAGAATATTCTTTTGTTTTGTGTTAGATCCTTTTCAATGTTTTGCCACATTGTTCGAAGTTATTTTCTAGAAATTTAGTAATTTGAATTATGGAGTTAGTATTTCATTTAAATACCTGCTTGCATTGTTTGACGCTCTGGGTAATTTAAATTATTACAAATATTTGTATGTGCATGTTTGCATGTATATTGTTTGAAGTCTCATTAATAATAACTTAACGATGGCATAATTAAATTTTATTTGCTTCAACGGAAACGTAATGCCATAAATTTCCTTTATTTACCATTTTCATTTCATAACTTCCCACTGAGTTTGCATGATTTTATGCGACCGCCTATACCTTCTCAGTGTGGTAGGTGGCAGCTTCATCTTTGGCAAAGTTTTAGGCGAAACAATTTACAATGATGAAGATTTTCCCTATCACATTTTGTGAAAAGTGCTTAAAGCATTTCCAACTAATTTAAAGTATTTCAACAATTTGTTTTTTTTTTCGTCTTTCTGTTATTTTTTATAGTCAATTCAATCAAATTTCGAGAATTGGAGAATTGGTGGTTGCGTGGGTTGGGTGGCTACATAAAAGCATCAGGTCAGGTCGGGTCGAGTCAAGTGGGCGGGTGATTGTATGTCAGTGGGTGAGCTGTGTTTTTGGGGAAAAAGGAGCAGCAGCAACAGCAACAGCAACAAACTCATATAATAATAATACACAAAAACAAATTTACGGTAATAACATCCACTTTGAACAAATTAGATTGTTTTCCACTTGAATTCGTTTATTCGGTTGATTTATACAAATCATCATCATCAACGGCAATGGCAGCGGCAGTGGCAACATAATTTTCAGAGTCAGAGCGTCAATGCCATCATGGCCATTACATGGAACGCAATTGGCCAACACACCAAGTAGAGCAGCAGCAGCAGTACAACACAACACAACACAGCACCGCATCTTCAACAGCAGGAACAGCATCATCATTCGCAGCAGTAATCTCATCAGCAGCATCTGATGCTCTATACAATATGGATGGCCATTAACATCATTATTACTCCGATCCACAGTAAGACAAAACCAACCACCTCATCTGTAAACATTCCAACTGAAGCGAAGGGTGAGCAACTGTTCGCCCTCGCCTTGGCTGCAAATCCGAAACATTGACTTTCATCACACTTTCATTGGTATGATGATACTTTTCCGTTGAAGAGCAAACAAAACAACAAAAAAAACCGTCCAAATGGCCAACCAAATACACAGACAGACGGAACGACCGACAATCATAACAGTCGCAGTAATACAAGTAATCATTGTACTATTCCCAGCAAATAACCCCGATGTTTATTAGTCCAGCTAGGGAGCCAGCCAACCAAGCAGTTAGACATCCCGCCCGCCACAGCCACAGCCATCATCATCCGCATCCTCATCCTCATCCTCTTCATCATCATCATCTTGGTATGGAATGAAATGTTATAGATTTTTGTGTTTCCTTCCGTTCTTCGGGAAATTTATGATGATAATCGCTGCGAAATTGTTATGACCAAATGAAATGTGATGATTGTAATGATAATGATGGACGCAATGACTACGGCAAAATGTTTTCCCTCTCAAGGACGGGGAGGGGTAAGGAAAGAATGTCCACCTCTTAAATGGAATGTATAGGAAAAAGTCAATTCTTAAATGAAACGTAAAATAAAGAAACTTATGGCTCTAGAAGATGAACGCGTGTACGCGGTTTCTTAAGCATTTCACGGATTAAAAAAAAAAGACGTCACACTGGGTAACACGGAAAAGTGTCAGGACAAAATATAACAACAACCAAAAGGTTATCTGATATATTCTAACGGGTGTTCTCTTTTAGCTGCATGACAACTTAGGATGATAGTACAAGACGGAAATGTTGTTGGAATGGATTTTTTTTATTGGACCAAGTTCCTTGTCGCACGTTGCGGGATGGGGGCTAAATGAAAAAAATTAAACAACTTCTGTTGTAATACTATTATGCTACAACCCAATATTATCAGGTATATTGGTAGCTTTGGCTTTGGTTTGTGTCTAGACTAACGGCTGTTTACAGCCCTATTCTGGCAGGGTTACAAAAGTCACCACGGTTACTATTTGACAGCAATGTGACAATTGGTGACAAAAGTAACAAAAAATGTTACCTGCCAAAGAGGAGGTAACAGCACATGACAGCTGTTTTATTTGCCGGAAAGTTGATACAAAAACATTTTATAGAGTCTGCAAGTAAACAACCGGAAAAATTATATATACCGGAAAAATTAATAATATATTTTGTACCAAAACGACAAGAGGGCATAATTAAATGGAGAAAGAACTTCTGTTACTTTGTGCTATGGAAATGGAGCAGAAAGAACACGCTTTTGTGTTAGAAAGATTGAAAGGAGCGCGAAATCTATTACAAAATATTTAACGAAAATATTGCTATTGGTGAGTCATACACCTTTAAAAAAGACTAAGGTCTTGTCTATTATAGGAACCGGCCAAAAAATAAGTATAACAGGCCATATTTTTTTGAAAAAAAAAATTAATTTTTAGCAGAAAAGTAAGGTTAAAAACCCTTTTTTAATTAGCTCCCCAATGGGTTAATAAAAATAAATATGTTTATGCACTGATTTATAGAGCTTAGACAGACCTTTGTAATGATACCCATTTTAACCAGTTCGGTTTATAAATACGGGAGGTACGAACGATTATATACTCAAGTTTTAAAGGCCTATATCTCAAGAAGTTGCACCGACAGCGGGGGAAAAACAACTTTTTAAACTCAGCGCAGAAGCTTTTGTCGGTGATTAAATTTTGATATAGATCGGAGAGTTGACGCTAAAGTAAATTTCCTCTTCTATTTGGCGCGGATGCGAAGGTGTATCTATTCTTTCCGCTTAGGGTTTCTGGATGTTCCTTGAGGAAGGCAATATAGCATTCCAGCTGTGCCTTTGCGGTGTGCTCAAATTCCCTAAGTAAAAATGTATTAATTTTAATTCAATAACGAATAAATATATTAAATACTTACTTTTCCTTTTTTTACCGCGTTCATTTTGTGCAGAAAACCATATGTTTTTTGTTTTGTTGTGCCTGCTTTTGACAACCAGTTATTGTGAGGTGAATTATTTGCTACGAGGTGAATTTTTCGCTGTCACCGTGTTGCCAGAATACAAGATACAAACAATGATGACAACTTTGTGGTTACAATTAGATTGTTACCACATACACAGAATGGGGTGTTAATGGGAAGTTTTGTAAGTGGAGCCCGTAACCAATATTATATAACTACAATACCCCAATAAAAACTAAATTTAGAAAAGCCAAAGTGAACGTAGTTTAAAAAGGAACATTTTCTTAAATAAGTGCCATTTCTTAAAAAAGTAAATATTCTCAAAAAAAATCCCTATTTAAATATTTAAAAAAAGTACATTTTTTTTAAAAAAAACCTTATCTTAAAAAAGTACCTTTGCTATAAAAAGTAAATTTTCTTACAAAAAGTACCTTTTCTTCAAAAAATTATTTGTATTTAAATTTTCTTTAAAAAGTACCTCTATTATGAAACAAAATAACTTTTTTTGAAATAAGCACCTACTCTTAAAAATGTAAATACCTATTCTAATTGTCATTAATTTAAAAAAAAAATTTCATTTCTTAAAAAAAAGCATTTTCGTAAAAAATATACCTTCCCTTAAAAAAAATACCGTTTCTTACAAAAAATCTTTTTCTTAAAAAAATTAATTTTCTTAAATGTACCTTTTCTTAAAAATAAAATAATACCCTTTTTTTCCTGAGATAAAAAGACTTTCTGAAAATGAGAACATTTTCTTAAAAAAAAATAACGTTTTCCTAAAAAGAGTACCACTTCTTTAAAAAGTACCTGTTCTTAAAAAAAAAGTACCTCTTTGTAATCTAATATATATATACTTGTGGCTTTTTCTTACAGAAAGTAGTTCTTCTTAAAAATAGTCAATTTTCTCAAAAAAATACATTAGCTTTTAATAAAAGAAATACCTCTCTTTAAAAAGGACCTTTTCAGGAAAATATAATAAATATTCTTACAAGAAGGACCTGAAAAGATTTATTTAAAAAAAAACATTCTATAAAGAAAAAATTCTTAAAAATAGTTCATGATTTTACAAGAATTTAAATTATCGTATTTTTCAACCGCCGTCTTAGTCGTGTTGGAACTAACTAGTACATAACATAGAGCGGAAGGAACTTCGTACCAACCGGGTGTCCCCTGACACCTCATGCGATTTTTTATAATCTTGTATATAATTTCATGGGCCGTCGGTGGTGCAATGGTTAGTGTGCGCGGCTCTTTTAATTCTTAAATATATAGAATTATGTTGTAGTATCCGTATTAAAAATGAATTCGGTTGTTCCAACACACTTCATGAGAAATTCGTGTACAGCAACCGACGTCACGCCAAGTTCGCTCGTTGTAACCCACTAAAGACCAAATTCGGTTATTGCGACCGAATTGATATCAAGTTCGTTAGTTGCAACGCAATTGATGCCAAATTCGGTTATTGCATCTAAATTGATGTCACATTCGTCTGCTACAACCGAATTTACTATCAATGTTGGTTGCTGTAACCGAATTAATTACAAATTCAATTGTTGCAACCAAAATTGTTCAAAATGTAGATGATATAATGAACATAATTGAAGATTCAGTTGTCACAACTGAATTTTGCACCGAGTTATTGCACCTATATTGATATCACATTCGTTTGCTGCAACCGAATTTGGTACCAATGTCGTTTGCTGTATCCGTATTAATTACAAATGCAACCAAAATTATTGAAAATATAGCTGGCTTGGTGAATTTAAGTGAGGATTCAGTTATCACACCCGAATCAAGTATAAACCGAGTTTGCTTCAACCGAACATCAGTTGTGGGAACTAAGAACAGTTGTAACTACCTTAATTCGGTCGTAACAACCGAATTCGATGGCCACAGCGTAGATTACGGCTGATACAACCTCTCTTCAAACATTTCGTTCTTTTAGTGTTTGAGCTTTAAAAACCTTCCGTCATTTTCTTTTTGACAAATCTATTTCAAAATGCCACAACCATATTACACTTAAGTGACGTACAAGAATACCCATAGAACCTCTATATATCTCTTTACGTCATCTCGCTGACGACGGGCTACTAAGCAATTTTATCGAGTTCTAGTTGCTGTTGAATTTTACTGTTTGGTTGGACATAAAACGGAAAGGAATAGAAGGGGATGCATAAACGTTCAAAAATTTGTCTTTTTTTGGTGTTTGGATGCAAATCTAACGTGCTTGTAGCTTGTCGCAAATATAGTATACCTGTGTCCAAACACATTGTATTTGCTATTGAATATAACGTGTTTGTGACACAATGAGTATTAGGTTATAATATATGTAAATGTAGCTTTGTTTGTTGAAAACTTATGAAATCAAAAACGTGACAGGGAATAAATAAACAAAAAGCTTGGAGACATGGACATGGTTCCTGCAATATGCTGCTGGGGCCATTATTTTTCAGTGTGTATTGCAACCAACATAAAACGTAATATAGTTATCATTAGTATCATACATGGGTTTTTTAAGCTGCATTGGATTGTAATATGCATTACTTTATCTAATGCAAATGCAAAAGAATTGCCATTGTTCGCAATGGCAATTAAAAAATTTTGAATTTGTATTTGCTCAGGCAATGCAAATGCAGCTTGTAGAATCGGATGCCAATTATAATAAAATGGGGGAATGGTTTTAATTGTTTTGAATTTGTTTGACTGCTGGCAAATCTGTTTTTAAATTATTTTATATGTAGAGGTTTGTGGCTTTGATAGGTATTGCCTCATAGTACTTTCAAATTCATAAACCTGTACTGTATAAAATACTTGAAAACTAAAATTGCCAGATACGAATGAAATGCTTTGAAAGTAAGTACAATTGCCAATGGTACTGACATTTTTTTGAATTTGCATTTCCAAAAGGTAATTCAAGTTATACTACCTATTATAATAGTCATAGTTTCCTCATGTATGAATAGTATCAATCAAACACTATTTAAAGTTAGTTTGCTGCATCGTTTGCTTCTGGTTTCTATCAATTTCCCTATACATATGCGATGAGCTGTGTCATGGAATCCCCAAATTCGTTGTTTTCTCGATTTTAAACCGCTTAACGTATGTTTTGCCGTACAAATCATATTTTTTATGGTAATGAAATACCGAAACCTGCGGACATCTATATACTTATATATACGAATACTCCGTGTTCTGAAACATTTATTATTATAATTTGGGACCTTTAGTTATACTGTCATTGTATTGTCTATAGAATATTCTGTTTATTTTCAAAACACATTGACAGTATAATGTTAAAATAATAACCTTCAAATTTCACGTTTATGTTAGAATTTTTATGACAATTTAGTAACATTCCAACAACCTATATACGAATTTTCCCAACTCTGAAATCCTTTCAGTTTGATTGATTTTATTTCAAACTTGGTAAATTACGTGTTTTATTATTGTGCTGTTTAACATGATATAGTTGAAATAGAGGGAATAATTTCAAACTATGAGTCCTTCAAAAATTGACCCACCTATATGAATTGTCATTGCTATGGAACTCTTTATTTGAATAACTTAATTACCTACTTAAAATCAATTTTTGGCTTAGGATTTCTTAGGATTTTTTAAATATTTAAATTCAGCGATAAGAACCGTGAACAAAATCAAAAATTTAAGGTGGCTTAAAGAAAACTTAAGTTAAGTACATATTGACCATATTTCTTAGAGGGGCTGAGGAGGGGTTTCCACCATTGAATTCCAACATATACAAAAATTCCATAGTTTCTGTACGGGATGGACCAAAGAAATTATTTCAAACTGAGTTTGATGTTGTTTGACTGAAAAGCAGAGGATGGCAATGCATTCGAAGAATGAGGCTACATGGCTGGTGGGGGGGGTGGGGATGGAAGCGTTTGTGTATTAAACCAAATTACTTTTGTTTAGAGCCTCAGGGATTAGAAGTGAAAGAGATACGAGCGCGCTTAGTCTAACATACGTAATGTATCTTAGACTTGAGGGCATTTTGTTGTTTCACTCCTAGTGTGTTACGAAGTAGCTGCTTGGACTCGTCCTTACAGCTGAGACAGCCAACGGATGGCTCGCACTCCCTGCCTGCCTGGCGACTTCGAATGAGGTGGTACATGGAATTGTTAGGGGAAGGAGTATAGAAAACAAGTGCGCTTGGGGAGTTGAAGATGCGTAAAATATTTTCGATCCATTACAAAGTTTTGATATTTATGATTTTGGCCATGGGATTTAAGGTTTATTACACTGGTCGTTAGATGATCTGCTCTTTCGCTGCCATACGAGTATAGTAAAAAAAAAAGAAATTCCTTTTGCTTCTTGATTTGTTTTGTTTTTTTTTTTTGAATTTGCTGGAACAATAAACGGATAAATGTTAGCAAGTGAATAGGGTGGTTGTTTTCCCAGCCGTGAGGGGGGGGGGGGGGGGGGAAGGATATAGGGATGTTATCTTTTCTAGTTTGCTGTTGTTTGGTGTATTTTTCATTTTATTGTCAAGTTTTTATTGCATTCATTATGATACTTTGGGGAGTTTGACACAATGACAATACGAGCGAAAGGTCCCCAAAAAAGGTACACATCACACAACTGCGTATGGGACAGTGTCTGTGCCAAAGCTACAACTTGCATTGCCATCCCATTTCAAGTTCATACAGGAAAATATCACTGTAAACATTTGGGAATGGAGCGTAGCGGATGGGAGCAGCAAAAGTTTGATGACTTTTCATAAATAAACTTGGCAGAAAGTTTTGGGTGAACATAAAATGGCAATTTTGCTTTAGGGCCAAGTTGGTGGAAATAGCAAATAGCAGAGAATATTGTGATTTTGGACAATCAGTTTTTGCTCAGGTGGTGATGGTGATGGTGGTGGTGGTGGTGGTGATGGAGAGTCTTTTGTATCGAAAGAAGCTTTTGGTTCTTATCATCAAAATATTGATTTGTTTAATTTCTTTGCCATGGAATTATATACGGATGATTGCCATCCTTTAGTCATCTGCTAATTTAAAAATTGAACATGATAACGGAGTTCTTGTGACCTCATCTGGACATCATGGTTATGGATGCCGTGAGATTTCAGCAAGACGGCACCACCTGCCACACCGCGCATGATACAATCGATTTATTGCAGCAACGATTTCCAGCACAAATTATTTCAAGAAATTCTAATGTCAACTGGCCAACAAGATCATGCGATTTAACGCCGTGCGATTTCTTTGTTTGGGGTTTTATGAAATTTCGGGTTTATGCGAATAAACCAGAATAAATTTCTGAACTCAAATCCGAGATCCAACGCGTCATCCGTGAGAAATAGCTACATCTCTGTGCCAAAGTCATGCAAAAACTTCGTGAAGAGAGTAGTGGCTTGCCATCAGAGTAGTGGGGGCCACTTGACGGATATTTTGTTCCATATATAATCGGACCATGTCTCCTTTACAATTCGGTAAAAAAATCACAACCATCTCAAAATTACGTGTTTTTATATTAAAATGAAAAAGTGCATTCTTAGTGAGACACCCTATATGAAGGGTGGTGTATTTTTAAAAATTAAATAAAATGAACTGAACTTAATTATCAGCGTTATTAGTTATAACAAATAATATTATTTATGGAACACGATTTCATTCATGTGGCTGCCGCTGCTGGCTTCGCAGTATCTCATCTTATCAGTCCAATTTACCAAGACCTTCTTGACTGTTTCTAGTTCTATCTCACGAATGGCTCGGACGATATTAGCCTTAAGACTATGGATCGCTTCTAGATTATTCACATAGTATCAGTCATTAAAGGCACCCCACAACAAAAGTTCTTAAGGGAGGCGGTCAATTGCAATTGCAACAGATCGAATGTTTGATGAGCTGTGTGACAAGGTGCGCCATCCTGCTGAAACCAAAGATTATCTAAGCTTATATCTTTCACTTCAGGCCATCATATGTCCGTAATCATGGCTCTATAGCCCTCGCCGTGGACTGACTTGCGCTTCCACCACTCCAACATCCACATCAAACTGTCACTCTCTGTGGAAGCATTTGCTTCTCGACAGAGACGTGTGGGTTTTCCGATGCCCAGATGCGGCAATTTTCTTTGTTAACGCACGCGCAGAGATGAAAATGTGCCTCGTCAGAAAAGGTGATTTTTTGGCCAAATTCGGTGTCAAATTGGAACTTATGTAAGGCCCATATTTCCAACATTGTTCAAGTGTAAAGCGACTCATTTTGATACGTGGAGGTATCATACTAACTGAAATGGTCTTCCCATGAAGGGACTGGAGAGAGCTTCTCACAGTCAGTGAGCTGTGCGCTTTGTAGTTTTACATTCACCGATTGGTACTTACAGTTTTACACCGGTTCCGAACGGTATTTAGAGAAGCCTTTTGATGACTAAATACTCCCTAGTGTCGCCGTCACTACTCAAGGTGACCGGCGGCGAAAGAAATTTGTGGTGGTCAGAGCAGGGATCGAACACACGTTCTCCTGCACAACAGCCGCGCCCACTACCATTACTCTACCGACGACCGCCACCGAAAAATATAGTTCCACTAATACGTTGTTGGTCAATTTTGCAGCGAAACAAATTTATTGTGCTCAATTTGTTTCATGTGAACGAACTTAGTACCTGCCGTAACAGAGTTTCACAGTTATGACAATTCGTATAAATGTTGATGAAATGTGAACACAATGTCATAACTATGATTCGAGCATAAAAGTTTAATGACTTTCAAACAACTTAAGTGCATGGAAGAATACAGCCAAAAGATTTAATGATTTTGACTACAATTTACAAGTATGTAGTTCCATATCCATCAGAATTTATTTATGTGGATATTGTGAAGTTTCATAGCAAACATAATTTGACAAATTTCCAACAAAGTTAACCTCTATCTAAAACAACCAACAGCGTAAAAGATGCAATTAACACATCACGACGGTTGAGAAAAAAAGTGCTACAGAATGATAACAAAATAATATATCCCACCCGCACTAAAAAAAAAGGGTCCTAACTACCAAACATCAATTTTAATCATATGACAATGCAAATTAATTTTTCTATTTCATGTTTGTTAACATGGTCTCCGACGTGATAATTATTCCAAACTAGTTTCCAAACTAGTTTCTTTACCACATCAAGGGAAATACGCTACAAAAGTAAATCGATAGGGACAGCAAACGACGCCATATTTTTTCCCGCTCTTTTGACATTTCTCTTCAGTAAGGTTTGCCATTTCATTATGGAAAGATATTCGAGCCAACAACGAGTCGAAATTATTAAAATTTACTACCGAAATTTGGAGGGCCTCAACTTTAAGAGCGCTACGTCGAATTTATGGTCGTCATGATCGTCCTACCAGATCAGCAGTTGAGCGTCTAGTGGAAACATTTGAATCCACAGGCACAGTACAAAATGTTCCCGTGCCAGTGAGACAAAGAAGTGCCCGTAGTGTCGAGAATAGTGCTGCCGCTGAGGCTTCAGTTCAAGAAAGCCCAAATGTGTCTCTCACACGACGTTCTCAAGCGTTGGACATCTCTGTGACGTCGTTGTGGCGAATTTTGCGAAAAGATCTTGGCCTACATCCTTACAAGATCAAATTGACGCAAGAACTGAAGCCGCTTGACACCATAAGCGTCGTATGTTCGTGAATTGGGCTGAGCAACAACTTGAAAATGATTCGGATTTTCATCGGAAAATCATCTTCAGCAATGAGGCTCATTTCTGGCTGAATGGCTTCGTCAATAAGAAAAATATGCGTTATTGGTCAGCCAGCAATCGACACGTAATCCATGAGTCATCATTGCATCCCGAAAAAATTACGGTTTGGTGCGGTTTATGGGCCGGCGGCGTCATTAGGCCGTACTTCTTCCGTGAAGATCAAGACCGGCACATTACTGTGAATGCGAATCGCTTCCGTCCACTGATAACCGAATATTTTTGGCCCCAATTGGATAATATGGACTTGGAGGACATGTGGTTCCAACAGGACGGCGCCACAAAGCACACAGCGACTGCCATAATCAATTTATTGGAAACAAAGTTTGGTGACCGTGTTATCTCACGAAATGGCCCTGTCGATTGGCCGCCTCGGTCGTGCGATTTGACGCCGTTAGATTATTTCCTGTGGGGCTACGTCAAGTCTATGGTCTATACCAACAAGCCAGCGACGATTGATGAAGTTCGTACGAATATCGAACGTGAAATTGCAGCAGTATCGGCCGATTTACGCGTGAAAACCGTCGAAAATTGGGTTCAGCGTCTGGACTTCTGCAAGCATGCCCGTGGTGGCCATGCAAAAGAAATCGAGTTCCATACATAATGGCATCGAACGTACTTTCACAGGAATAAAGAATTTCATTGGTATCTAAACCCGGTTTTGTTTTATTTAAAAAAACTTTTGTAGCGCTCTTATTGAAAAACCCGTTATTTATCGAAACAATGAAACATGTACATCGCAGCAATGGAACACATTTATTGCAACAATGACATATATTCATTGCATTTGTGAAATGTGTTCATCATAAATTGGTAGCACCGAAAGCAAAAGACAGAATTAGGGTACAGAATTTCAGTTTTTACTTTCGAATTCAAGTTAGGTTTCAAGTAGACCGTGTCCTCACTGGAAAAATGTTCTTCTTAATATTTTTGACTCATTTTTCATCACTCTTCTGAAGTTTTTCGTAAATTTCATAGATTTTATGACAAACTTGCGCAATATGTTTCGAATTAACGAAACATGTTTGTTGAAAACTTTCGTTGATTGGAAGAACAATTTTCTTATTCTGTAACTCGTGTTTCGGTTTCAGCGATATTTCATATGAACATGCACAATTTTGGAAACAACAGATTGCGAGCTCATAAATATGAACAGCCTAGCGGCGAAATTTGCGAGGCCTTCCACGAATAAGGCATGCGGAATTCTTCTTTGGTAATGCCTACTTTAATAAAGCCTGCAAAATGCATGAACGCTTCCACAGGCCTTTTAAAAGAATGCCAGAAGACGCTGTTGTTCACGAAAACCTGTCTTTCCATATGATCACAATTCGTCGTTGCAAAATCATAACATCCGATAGCCCAGTATATAAAGCGTCCAACTGTCAGTTCTAATGTTGTGTGTTCGATTCCTGTGGCTGCAAAATAATTTATATGAAAAAAAAATTTTTTTTAAAAATTACAATTGGTTAAAGTATAAATCTGAAATATGAAACTAATTTGCATATGTAACGGGTCCGCCATCTAACGTTTTTTTTTTCAACTAGGGCTTATTTCGTGATTAGTAATTAGTTTTATCCTTCCGCTGAACGAATACGGTTGTGTATACGCTTGAACAACGCTGGGAAATATTGCGACATTACTTTGAAAATCATGGTAATGTTGCAGAATGTGTGCTACACTCGATGTTTTGCGCCCTGTTTTTGAAGATCGCATTATCAGCCGCAGAGCTGATGTCGTTTGGCCACCTCGGAGCTGCGATTTGACACCGTTGGACTATTATTTGTGGGGTGCCCTCAAAGACAAGTGTTACGCCGACAAGCTAGAGACAATTGACGCTTTAAAGGACAATATTCGTGAAGCCATTGGTGAAATACAGCTGCACACAATCGATAATGTGCTTACAAATTGGACCGATCGTGTAGGCTACTGCATGGCCAGTCAGGGCCGCCATTTGGATGAAATTATTTTCCATTATTAACCGGAAGGATTGTACCTTCAAATAAAAAAAAGAAATTTGAGAAAATATTTAGTAGTTTTTTTTTTATAGTATTTTCAAAAAAAGTTGTTTGGCGGACCCTTTATATATTTTTTTATTTTTACTTAAGTCCTTCTAAAACTACTCTTTATGCAGGCCTTCATAAGGCCTTCTAGTAGAGAGGAATAAAAAGCCTTGTCCCCCAAACTAATGCAATGTTAAAAAGAAAGGAGGAGGTAATGTGTAGGGAAGGCCGGGCGTATTCTATAGAATGCCTTCTGGGTCATGATTTCAGGCCTTCCAGCTTCTGGTTTCCGCCGCTGGGAGCTGTCTATCAGCTGCTCTAATGTGTATGTAAATCTAGTAAAACTATTTCACACTTTTTTTGTGTTGGTAGCAAATTTAAATTGTTTTCCATGGATAGCCGAGCAAACGAGAACCGTTGGCTACTACATTTTGAAAATGTTACTACCTAACGAGATATAGAAGTACAGCCAGTCCACGGAAAATTGAACAACTTAAGATCACGCCATCTACACCGAGCGAAAGAATGTGTTCTGTTTATTTTGCGAGGTCCTCGAACTAAACATTCTGTTTCGTTTGCGTAAACGAACTAAATACAAAATTTTTGAGGTATTATAAGTATTTGCATTCCCAGTAGTGGAATTCATAACTTAGAAGGCCTTCCAGAGGACCTTCTTTGGGATACGGAAGACCTTCGTAACACATTGCCTATTCCTTTCTAAATTACATAGAGTGAGATTGGTGAGGAAGGCCTTGCTCTTTCCTTCCTATGAGAAGGCCTACCATAAGGCCTTTAAAATAAAGGCCCACCATAAGGCCTTTAAAATAAAGGCCTTCAGAAGTTGTGTATAATAAAGGCCTACCAGAAGGCCTCGTACATAAAGACTTTCAAGAGCTCTGAAGGACAAGGCCTTCTAAAAGGCCTTATCTATGAAAGCATTTTAGAGCCATGAAAAAGAATCATTTAATAAAAACAATAAGAATGTGTTAATTAACACGGAAAAATATCAGTTTATTAATAAACATTAACACATAAGTCACATTACATTACAATAACAAACAGAAACAAAAACATACTTATATTTCATGTTCGCACGTCCATCCGGTTGTCTAGGCGTTCGGTTTTTATTCCTGATGCCAGGATCGTCAGCCTTATGAGGACCGAGTTTTCTCCGATGAGTTGGTACGGTATCCTGTTGCGCTAGTGTTCCATGGGCTGCGGCCGGTTGTACAGGCTTTGTTACAACCCTTCTTCTTCCAGATGTCGGTGGAACGGGGCCCTTTCCGGTTGTAGGTTGTCGGGATCCGATGTAGTGAAGCATGTCGGTGTGTGATCGCGATGATGCTGGCTGTGATGCACACGAGGTGGAGGGAGCGTCGAACAGAATAGGCGAAGGATCCCAGTACTGGAGTTTGCCTCACGGGTAAACTTTATGAGTGGTGGGGGTCCTCCCTGATTCGGGTGGGGTACTTCCATGAGGGACTTCTTTCGCGACTAAAACACAACTAAACCCTCTATTGGTAAATGATGTCGTTACAAACATTTCTGGAATTCCAGCATACAGGACTAATCCTATTTTCCGTTGCTGACTATGTTTTTTTTTCAAAAATACCTTTGCTTGCATATAACATTCTTTGAGAACGGAATGTCAATGTCTTGCATACACACACTATCTACATTGTCAACTGCAGGAGTTACATTTTTCGAAATATTCGCTTGCATCAGGCATTCAACAAGAATGGAGAGGCAATGTCTAACAAACATAAACACCTTCTACAGTGCGTTCTATAATTAAGCAGTATTTCATGCCTTCGGGACGAATGTTGACAGAATGTTGAGGGGAACGAAAAAGCGAGGCCTTCAAGAAGATCTTCTTGTATAAGCCATGTAGCGTAATTTGGAGAATATCCAAGAAGGCCTTCCAGAAGGCCTTCTCAAAGTAAGGTATTGACAGTTTCGCTGCTGGGTTGTTTAACTGGCTCACCGAACCAACGACAATATTCGAATAACAGAATTTGTCAAAAACACAGGCGGAACTTTCAGACGGCAATGTCAAATTGGACGCAATAAAATATGTATGTAGTGGTACGTATGTGCATGGAGTTGTAGAGAACGCATCTACTTTGCATAAGTGCGAAAGAGACAACTGGTTTGACGTAGCGGGCTGCCAACACAGAAACATATGGTTTATTGTACTACCCCAATTATAATTATAGTATATGTATAATTTCTGGGCGATAAGCAATCAAACAGTCGCAATCGTTACAATACTTTTTTATGTGTAAACTTATGCCTTGTTCACGCTGCCGCGAAATTGAAGTCTTTTGCAATTTGGGCTGAAATTGAGTTGAAATTGCTCAATTTCGCATATATTTTGACAACTACGAAATTGAGATATTTACGACAATTTCGTTGAAATTGACTTGAAATTGTGGTATACAACGCTGTTTTTACTCAACAACATTAACTTAGTACTCTTTTTTGCACACATGCAAGAGAACGAAGTCGACAGAATATTTTCTGGTGTGCCGCCGTCGTAGATATTTTTTTTGAAGTTCACGCCGCCGTCTTTAAAGCGTGCTTCGGCTTAAAATGTTAGCCGATATTATCTGCATTTAAAGGCCCGAATTACTAAAAAAATATCTAAAGTTATTACACAACCAACGAGATGAACCTAAAAGTAACGTCTGCCGAAAAATTACATTCAATAAAAACTCAGTTGCCGCCGTCGATTAATTTTTTTTGTAGCTTCAACGCCGTCGATAATTATGGGTCAACTTAGTTCACCGAACACGTGGTTACTAAAATTACAACAAAAAACAAAACAATTGTATGCCGCCTCATTCATCAGATTGAAATTTTAAGTTTCCATCGAAATAGGCTAGTGAAAATAAACTATAAACCGTGGCGAATCAGTGATTCATGTTAAAGTTCACGTACCATTCATTTATTTTATTGTTTTCATTCATTTCCAAACAGAATTTTGGTTATTGTGCCCAGGCACTAAAATTTTACTAATGGCAATATTTGTAAACAAACAGTTGTCATTTTTCAACGAAATTGCTCAAAACCAGTGTGAACGATTTCAATTTCGTTCGACAATTTCAATCCGAAATTGTCAATTTCGTGGCAGCGTGAACAAGGCATTATTCAACAATCTATTTTTCAGCCTGTATGTCTTTAGTAAAATGTTCCAGCTTTTTGAAGTTCATAACATTTTCGATGAAAAATGTTGTGTAAAAATTTTGTATCAAAATTGCGATGCCTCTAAATAAATCTATGACTTTCATCGATTCCTTGAATTTTCAATCTGCCACCACTCCTCTGCATTTCATCACATTTCCCAGTTGCTTTTTGTTTACTTAAGCCTATTTTCTACTTTAAAATGCCCTTAAGCTTCTTTTCCAGTGATTTTGTTTCATTTCGTCTGCGTTCGTCTTCTACGTACTTTGTACTTTATAAGTCTATATCGTTCTATCGTCTCCTGTCCGCTGGTGGCGACATGTGAAGCACTAGTCTTACCAAACAACACGGCGTTAAGTGCCTGGTCTCATAAAATCCACAACATTGTTGGGCTTGCATGTGGTGAAAAAGCATTGCATTCACCACCACCACCATTACACTGCCACTTCCAATGTTACGCAGTATCGGGATAAAAAAAATGTTGCTGCGTTTATTACATGGAAGTTTGGTTATTTTGATGAAGATGTTCGTAAACTTGTTTGCATTTTACATCTTTCTATTTGAAAAGCAGTGGGCTTTTAAAATGCTTCATCTGAAATTCCAGGCCAATAAACAATGATAGCTATAAGACATTTGGAGTTCAGGAAAAACAAACATGATTGCAGGAGCTATAAAAATCTATAAAAAGTTCATAAAATCCATAAGATATTGACAGAGAAAGGAAGGAAAACAATTGTTGGACAAAATTGTGTGCGTCAATGTTTAATACTCGCTTCCAAACAATTTATAGGCGTAATTGCGATGTTAAAGTCATTAATGCGATTGCATTAAACCTGTTCAGAGAGATACATTGTAAGACGTTTTTAACACCAAAACCATTGCCTATAAATCCTTCCAATCATATGAAAATCCGGCAGAATTTTATTACACTTTTACCAAATGATTATTGATGCCAGTAGTGTTTGCTTTAGCTCTATTTAGTAGAATATAAGATGTTGAAGAGATCGTTAACATATTGATAAAATATTATTTCGCATGTCGAAGTTAATTCAGTTTTCTCACCAGTTTCACATTCAGAGTGTGACGTTTTTAATTAAAACAATTTTTCAATATAGTTATGGGGGAATTCACCTAAAAAAGTTACTTTTGGATTTCGGTGAAATTTGGTGGAAAGGGAGACTATCATAAGAGAAAATTTTCCCCCAAAAATCTCATGATTTTTGGAATTTTTTTATAGCACTTATTGACCAAAAACCACGCTTTTCACATATATTTCTTTTGATAATAACTTGAAAACGGCTTAAGTTAAAAATTTGATATTTCTCAGCCATATTCAGAACAGAATTGGTATTAGAAAAAAACTGAAAAACAACAATAGATTTTCAAAATTCTTTGAAAAATTACGTTTTTTCTCAAAAAACCTTGTGTAGCAAAAAAGACCCATCCTTCGAAAAACCTGAAAAAATATATTTAAAGGCACCGTCTTTTATGAACATTTTACCGTTTTCCGCTTGTCTATAAATCAAAAAATAAGAAAGTTATAGATCCTACTGTAGGACAACCTCAGTAATATCTATACGAAAAATTTCTAAAAATTTTAAACAAGTCAATATTGCTGACTCAAATTAATGAATATGTTTGTCTCCATCTATGTATCGTATGTATTTTTAGAAATTTTTTGAATTTTGAACGGATCTGAATAATGGAAAAAAGGTAAAAAAAATCAAATTTTTTAAAGTTTTTTTTCGATTTTGCGAAGATGATTTTATATGTTCACATGATTTTATATGTTTTATATGTTCACAAATTTTATTCTTTATGATAAGAGCTACAACTTTCCCTCAGAAAGTAAATCAAAATTCCGAACGAATTGCAAGATATGAGCCTGACAAAATGATCACTTCTTTTGCAAATCTGACACTGAGGCCCCAAATCTTTGAGGTCCCATAAAAACAAAGTGCATGACTTTGGGCAAAACTGGGAGACACGGGTCTTTTTCTCTCTTTTATCACGTAATGCTGTCCGTATATGATTATATTTCCATGACTTAAAAAATTACGCACAGTGTTGTTATATTATAAATTCAGAAGCCAATTCATTCTTGCGGCGAATTTTTGCAGGGAAACATTTTAAATTTACCACCCATACAAGAGAGGTGCGTCCAATAACAGATTTGTACTGGGTTTACAAGTATGCATTCGAATATAATGTATTTTTAGCTTGCCGCAAATGTAGTCTACTTGTGACCAAACACATTGCGTTTGCTATTCATTAATATATGTAGAAGTGAATAGTATGTTACAACAAATGTTTTTGTGGCCCAAAAGAGGCTTTGTTTGTTGGCAACTGCTGAAACCTGTGACAGACAATAAAGAAACAAAAAAGTACCAGGTCATCATGAAGACAATGCTGGCACGGAAGTGTGTGGTTGGTCCAAACAAATACATGGATCCTGCCTGATATAACTAAATATAAGACGTATCAAACAAAATAATTTATATTTATATTTTGATATTAATTCGCTTGAAACGTAATATATACGCAAATTGCAATTTTAAAATTTTTTCATCAATTTCGATAAACATGTATGTAGGAACACGCTGAAAAATATAGGCACCAGCAACGTATTGCAGGAAACATGTACATGTTTGCAAGCATTGTCTTAATGAATTGAATATCTGCTGCCTTTTTGTTTCTTTGTTGTCTGTCTAGTTTTTGTTTTTAGCGGTGTTTTACAAACAAAGCCACATTTGGGTCTCAAACACATATATTATAGCCCATTAGTCATTGTATCTCAAACAAGTTATATTGAGTAGCCAACACAATGTGTTTGGGCACAAGTATAGTATATTTGCGACAAGCTACACACACGTTACAAACAACAAAAAAAGACAAATATTTCGGCGTGTAGTACCAATAAAAACATCTTGGGAACGGACCTATTTTTCATGAGCAAAACGACGAATATTACAAAGGAGTTCATTGGATCACTGAATTGAGACACTGCATCGTGAGGATATATTTGTAAAAATAGTTAGGAAAAGTAAACAAAAAAAATTTGAAATTCTAGGACGTTGATGTGTTTGGTAGTTTTGTCGAAAGCCTTAAATTGTACAACTTTGGAGAACATTATTACATTCCGGTCTTAATAGTATAACAATTATAAGCGAAAATTTAAAACAATTTAAAATTTCTGAATTGGTACAATCATTTTGGAACCCAAAATGTAGTTTTTGTTCAACAGTGTATTTGACCATATTGTTAAATATATTAAGCACTACAATTTTGTAGAAGATATCAATTTGTAATTTGTTCAATATTGAAGGTAAATATTTAAAGAATATGGACAAACGCAGCATTTCTACACCAATTATGAAGCTCGACATATAATTTTTGTTGATTAGTGTATTTAGAAGAGTTATCAAGAAATTCTTTTGAAGACAGCTACCGCAATTTATTTACCGTTAGGCAAGACATATCAAAACATAAAAAATATGTGAAGTTTTTCATGACGCTTCGTGAAATAATCAATTAACCGTGTAATTTCCCTGAGAAATATATTAGAGGGAATTGTGAAATGGAAAAAGAGCTACAATATTGTCAAAGGTTGTAATGCAATATTTTAAGCTGTTTAGGATTTATTGAAGTAAAATCTGAAATAGGGACCTGACCCACCTCCAAAATTTTCAACGGTCTGTGAAAAAAATTTTTAGGTACAGGGTCAAAACCCTGCGGGGTTTTGTGATACCACGTCCAAGTACTTTCACAATTTGGTGGTTTGGTTGAGGCCCGAAACCGACTGTTGCCCAGTGTAATCGAAGTTCCCTAAATTGGCCTATGAATTGATATCTCATCCACCATATTGCTGTACTTAGACTCCAAAGACTACACATTAACAAAACGGTCCAGCAATATATATTGCAGGAACTGCAGCTTTTGATTTCTTTGTTGCCTGTCACGTGTTTCTTTTCAGCAGTTTTAAAAACAAACAAAGCCATATTTGTGTCAACAAAAAAAAAACAAATATTATAACCTATTAATAATTGTGTCCCCAACATGTAATATTTAATAGCAAACAGAATATGTTTGGACACAAGTATACTATATTTTTGACGTACTACAAACGCGTCATGTTTGCATCGAAATAACAAAAAACGACAAATTTTTCAGGGTATACTTTCTATTTCTAAACCTAACCAATTGGCTCAGCGGTAAGAGATTTGCGTTGACGTCATCACTGTAACAAACGCCTACTTTGTGAAAATTTGTTATTTTTGAAAAATTGGAAACGATTGGTGGTGGCGAGCTAAACAGAGATTACGTTGAAAACTAAATCATAGCTTTATTAACAAAACCTTTTTTTTTACAAAAGTCACGTAGTTGTCAAGCTGCCTTTATTAACATTTATTTTTTGAGTGTACACGAAGATTATCCTGTGGTCCTGTAAACCTTTTAGCTACTTATATTTATTTACATTTATTTCCGTTCAAATTTATATTTGCAAATTAAATATTAAAATGGAAATTTTCATTTCAATTGATTGAAAAGTGAACAATTTCCCTTTCATCCAGCCAAGTGAAATCATGACACATATCATGTGGCGTTTGCTCAGTCATCACTCCTTCGGTTTTGTCATGAATTATAAAACATTTGCCCAGTGTTAAACATGCAGGGGGAAATTCGTTTAAACCCAAGTATTTAAAATGGTATCAACATTTTCTTTTTTTAGGATTTATTTGGAACTACAGACTACTGTTAGTTGTACCGAAAAGTTGCTGTATCAGTTTTAGTTTTGAGTTTGAGAATTACTTGATATTCCTTTTTCGTAGATGGACAAGCGCTGCCTATATGTCTGACCCGTTAGGGACTGCTGCCTGCATATTTTAGCCATTAACTGCGGGCTGTTATAGTTGTTGTGTTGTTTTAAATGTTCCCTTCACTTGTGTGTAGGTTGGGTTAGGCTGGTGTTTTTTAGTTTTTCGGATTTCTGTTTGGAAAATATGTAATTCCATTTTCCGTTTATATTTTTGTTTTGGATTACAACTATTTTTTGTTTTTAATTTAACCAGAAAAGGGCGAGGGCTTATAGCTGGGACATGGCAGCGCATTTAAAATGTTTTTCATTTTAAACTCATCCTCATCATCAACATCATCATCATTCTCGGCATTGGCATCATAGGGAGCAGCATCTGAACGAGAAGCGTTATAATGTTTAGATAGAAACAAATTCCAAATATAAAGAACCAGCAAATAAAGCAACAGTAAAAATTAAAAAAAAAACGAATAATATACAAATATACAAAACTACACGGAAAAGCTTTTATCTGTACAAACAACGACCGACTGGCTACTGCCAACAAACGCTCACACACAAACGTCAACAGCCAGGGAAGAAATCCAAATGATATCTCTATATTAACAATTCTTCAGTTTTTTATGTTGTGTTGAGAGCAGCAATCCACTTCACTCCATTCCACTCCAATCACAACTATTTTATCCAAATGCCCCTGCCATTGCCACACCACTCTCGGTTAGCCAAGTTAGTCCATGACAGCATCATGGAATATACAAATATTCATATGGATATGGATGTTAACGTATGTTTTTCCCCTCCCCACAACATTTGTCTTTATTTCTCTTTCTCTCCCGGTTTTAGTCGATATCTTTGGAAAATGGCAGAAAAAACCTTAAATATTCCAAATTGATATGAACGTATTGTAAAGATTAACCAAACAAACAAAAAAAAACCTCAAAACCAGAAGCAAAGCTCAGAATTCTGGAGACACGGAAGAGCTTAAACTTAGATACTAAAGTCTGGTGGATTAATGACTGACTGAATGCTTAGATGTTGAGGCATAAAGAAAAACTAGAGTATAAAAACAGACGGCATTAGTCACCACCGCCAGTCAGCAAGGAATTTTAAAAACTGGAGTAACATGTAGTATTCGAAGATAAGAAGCTAACAGCGTTTTATGCCACTGCGCTACTTCACGATCTTATTCCATAATTATAGGCAACATTTGTTCAAGCTACCGCTCGGATGAATGGCTACAAATGATGATGCTTAAGAAAAGGTTTGCTTGTCTGTCTTTGGCTTAAAACCGAAATTGATTCAAACTAGCGATGAAAATTTCAAACATTCAATAAAAACACGCAACATTTGTAAAAAGGGAAATGTATTGATATCTATGAGTAGTAAAAAAAATGCGCATGCGCGGCATTCCTTCCCAGATTAGGTGGGTAGTAAAGCAACAAAATTATGTTCAAGATGCACCAAGAGAACTTGCTAGGAAGAGGGACAGGTAAGGCTTAGAAAGATAAGAAAAACATTGAAAAGTACTCGGGCTCCAAGAGCCAATGGCTGTAATGCCAGAGAATGCTTCATCTCTCTGGGTGTAGTTAAGAGCACTAGATTCTACAAGTTTTGTGACTCTTATAGCATTCAGTTGAGAGAACAAAGAACGATATGGAACAGAAGTCGCCAAATGCTGACGACCATCGTAACTAAAAGTATAACTTTGGCCTATGACCAATAGTCCACGATCTATGATCCGAGATACATGATTCACGATTCCAGATCCATGATCGACAATCTATGAACTATGTTCCTTAATCCGTGATCCATGATTTATGGCCCACGATCCATGATTCACGATTACTAATACATTACCCCTGATCCCCGATCCCTGATCCATGATCCATTATCTAAGATCCGTGATGCATGAACCATGATTCATAATCCGTTACCTATGATCCACGATCCAAGACCCATCATCCATTATCCCTGATCCATGTTCCAAATTTCATAATCCATAACCAACGATCGACGATCCATGATCCAACATTCATGATTCATGATCCCAGATCCATGATTTAGGATCTATGAACCATGTTCCTTAATCCACGATCTATTATGCATGATGCAAGATGCATGATCCATGATTTATGATCAATGATAAATGATTGTATGATCCTCGATCTTCGAGCCACGATCCATGAACCCTAATCCATGATCAATAATAATCCATATCCAAAATCCGATCCAAGATCCATGGCCCATTATCCCAGATCCAAGATCCCTGATCCAAGATTCTTCATTCATGATATCCTTGATCCAATATCCATGGTCATTGATCAGTGATGCAAGATCCATGAACCATGACCCATGATCCATAATCCGTAATTCATGGTCTAGGATGCATGACACAAGTTGCACGACGAATGATCAATGCTACATGATCCATAACCTATGATTCATGATCCATGATCCATGATCCACGATCGATGATCACTGATCCATGATAACTGATCCAAGATCCATTATCCGTGATTCGTGATCCCTGATCCATTATTATCCATGAGATCCATGGTCCATGGCTAATGATGCACGATCTATTATCCCAGGGATAGAAATATTCGTTACCCCAACAACTTTTGTCATCGGAAGTGAGCTAACGTATAGTTTCATTCTCGCTGCGAAAATGTGTTCATCAACTGCACATTGTTCGTCACTGCGATGAAAGTATGTTTGTTGCTGCAACGAACTTTTATTCAATGTTCCAACGAATTTGTTTCGTTAAATTAATGACTTTGTCTCGTTGCTGCAATGAATTTGTTTCATTGTTGCAATGAATAAGTATCGTTCTGTAATGAATATATTTTATTGCTGGAATGAATTCGTTTCATTACACCAATGAAGTTGCTTCAGATAAACAACATATCAGTAGTTTAAATTTCATGCACTTACTTTTCCTAAATGTTTAGCGCGGTTTTCTACAAAATTGAAATTAAATAAAATTGTTGCATGAACGAAAATTACGTTGTTGCAGCAACGAAATGAAAAAATCATATATCTTTCAACCGACCAATACTTGTGGAATTTGTTATAAATTCCTTGATTAAAAGGCTCTGATGGATATTGAGTGAGACTATTTCAAATAAAGACGTGAGTTCTAGCTCCTCTTCTTTTAAGCAATTGCATTAAAGCCTCACCAAATCTAAGCAATCGCAATCTAACTAAATCTATAGACTCCGACCAGTGAGTTTTGAAAAAGAAATCAGTAGCCTCTTTATAGGATGTAAGCCATCTTCGTTTTATTTGTTGAAAGCGGAACTTTTGTATTGCAGATAAAATTCTGGCCAGGAATTGTTATTAATATTTTAATTTTGGTAAAGTGATATTTTTTTTGTTTTTGTTGCCCAATATTAAATGCTGTCATATGTCAAACCGTTTCATTGCTCTGAATATTAATTTTCGTTGAGAAATTTCCTTGATGTCCTCGAAAATGAATTCCTGCTTATCTTTTGCTTTCGCCAAAGTTTCTTAGAAACTTTTTTGTTTCGTTCAATTTTGTTGTTGTTGCTTTTGATCCAATCCAAAAATCACTCATTGTTGCAAACACTTTTAAATGTAATTTTTCATTGTTTTCCAAGAAGGTTTTCCCATTTCCCATTTTCTTACAAAGCCGTAATCTTCTCAAGAACATCACACATCGTGTTCTCTGCACCCACTCTACTCCGCTTTGATCCGCTCCTTTGGCGTAAGACGTAAATACTTTACGGAAAATAATATAATATGATATTAGACAGTTAGTTGGATGCCGTACATGTTGTTTCAAACAAGATAAAGGCGTGTTTTCCTAAGCAAAACTCCAATTTGTGTGGAAATATCCAGCAATTTTTCTTTCTTTCCCCAATTTTCTCGCACTCTCTTTCTCCGCGAGTATTTTTCTTATGCCGGCAATAATCATGATGTTTTGCTATCTTATGATACTGTGTGTGTTATTTGTTGGAGTTGATGTTTTCCTAGAGAGAGTATATTTCCAACAAAAGAAAATTGTGCCTTTGTTTTTGTGTGAAAAATCCACCAACATATCCAGAGACCGACAGTCCGACAGCAAGTCATAGAACCAAACAAACAAACACACCCATCCACCCACCACCCAGACAGTTGTTGGATAGCTGATGCTGCCTCTACTGGCGCTGCTTAAGCTTCATCTTCTTGTTAAACGTCCTGAGTCCCTTTTGGGGATTCTAAATCTTATTCTCTGCATTTCCTTATAACAAAGTAAAATTTACTACCTCTTAAAGACTACGGCTGGATGGCTTGATGTTTGTTGTTATTACTGCTGTTGTCTACAAGTAATATTTCTTGGGATAATTTGGAAAATTGTTTCAAGGAAGCGGGGACTGGGTGCAGTAGGGACTCCAAAAAGGGAAACACTGTTGACTAATTTTAATAAATTTTTTAGCTCTTAGCAGTTTTGTTGTGCAAAAACATAGATGCCATCATGCAAATGCTGCAAGTAGTAGGAAGTAGCTGATTTAAAAGGAAGGACAGGTTTATATTAGAAGAAGCTATTAACATAAAAATAACTGGTAATCTACTCTTAAGAAGGGTTTGTATACAGGATAAGGTAATTAATTGGAATATCTATGAGTATCCTTGATACGACAGGAAACAGATTCCCTAACCAACCAGCTGATTGTACTTTATTTGAAAGCTTACAAAATGCTAGTACCCTACTATGCCAGGTCTAAACACTTCCAGCTTAAAATTCTTGGTGGAAACATTAAGCATGTGCTATCAGATGACTCTTGACCGCCCGTGATGCAATGGTTAGTCTGTGCGGCTCTCTTACATGAGAATGCTCGGACCCCCCTATATTTTTTTTCGACGACGATCATCTTCCCTAGTGATGGCGACACTATCGGGTACTTAGCCATGAACAAGTTTGTCAACATACATATCGGAACCGGTGTGAAACTATAGATCCAAATCTGTGTGTGTAAAACCAGAAAGCACACTACTTACAAGTTGTGAGAAGCTCTCCACAATTCCTTCATGGGATGTAATGTGAAACCATTTTTTTTATCAGAAGACTCTGACATGATTGTTGATCTTGCGATCTCTTCAACACATTTATACAGCATACCATAAGGACTACCTGCTCCCTCCCTGATGCAGAAGATATTTATTTAATTGTACGAGATTCTGTTTGCCTTCTGAGGCATGCAAAATATATCGGGTTTCGATAATTTTAGAGTCGATTATGGTCTTCAGGCCGTATTAGTCGTCACTCCAGAAATCGTGGGTAAAGTCCATGGAATGCAACTGGACGATCGGAGAATGTAAGTCCGTAAAGTGGCTGAGGCTGTAGGCATCTCAACTGAGCGGGTACATCACATTTTACATGAATACTTGTAAATGCTATATGCAGGATGGGTGCCGCGATTACTCACACTGAACAGAAAAGCATCCCCAACAACACCCAACAACTTTTGGCATTGAAAGTGAGCTAACGTACAGTTTCATTCCCGCTATGAAAATGTGTTCCGTAACTGCAATTTGATTGTTATTGTAGTGAAAGTATGGTTGTTTTTGCAATGAATTTGCTTCATTATTCGAAGGAATTTGTTTCGTTGCTGCAATGAATTTGTTTCATTACAGCAATGAATTTGAAATTATTTATTGCCAATTCTACATATTTACATACACTGTTAGTATTACATTGCAAGTGTTTTGATACCAAATTTTTTTGACCCACCACTCGCGCTCACCATTTTCTCTTGCTAGCCTTTATTTTACGCTCTTTTATTTTTTCGACTTCTTCTCTCACTATACCTTCTTATTAATTAGTTTCGTTACAATAACAAAATTGTTTCATCAACTAAAAATATTGACAAATCACCAAAATAAATAAATAATCAATATAAACTAAAAGATAAATGATCAAGCAAATAAGAGATAAACCAAATATCAGTAGTTTAAATCTCATGCCTTTACCTTTTTTAATATGTTAACCCAGTTTTCTACAAAATTCAAATTAAATAAAATTGTTGCAGGAACGAAAAGTAAGTTCTTGCAGCAATGAAATAAAAGATTGTCAAAGAAGTCAAATATGAAATTGTCGGATATACGACACTTTTCATTATAACAACGTAAAAACATTAACGAAAATGTTTCATCCAAGCGACGAAGCGTTTCTCTTTCAGTGCACACTCCACTATAATTGGCATCGTGCGACCAGTCTGAGGGAGTTTTTGACCGATGTTTGTTCACAATCCGAATTATTTGTTGACATATTTCGTAACCAACATGAACCAACAACAACATTTCGAAACATGAATCCATCACAACACACCAGAGACCAAGGAACAGTCAAAGCGGTGGTGATCTCGGGGTGAAGGTGTACCAATGAAGGACGAGGTGGGCCTGTCAACTCCCAAAATCATGGCGATAGTATTTTGGGATATGTCCGGTGTTATTCACATCGATTGCCTTGAAAAGGGCGAATATTATTCACACCTGTTGTACAGAATCGACATTGATTTGAAACAACAATGACCGCATTTGGCGAGTAAATAAGTGATCTCCCACCATGACAACGCACCGCCGCAAAGGTGTGCAGTCGACATGACAAAAAATCCAAAAATTGGGCTACGAATTACTACATCTTCCAGCATATTCTTCCGATTTTGCCCCCAGTGACTACTTCCTAATGTAATGTAAAGAGATTTGGTTCGAATGAAGAGATCAACACTCATAAAAACGCCTATTTTGAGGACCTTGAGAAAACCTATTATTTGGAAAGGATAACAAAAGTTGGAAAAATTATGGACTGAATGTATCGAGATAAAAGGAGACTATGTTAAGGAATGAAACCCTTTTTTCAGAAAAAATAACACATATTTTAGTAAATAAGTCAGGGAGTTTTCAAGTTGCCCACGTATTATGCACTGAACGGAAAAACATCGTCACAGTGATGAAAATGTTCATCACACCAACAACTTTTGTCATCGAGAGTGAGCTAACGTTTAGTTTCATTCCCACTACGAAATTGTGTTCATCAACTGCAAATTGTTCGACAATGCGATGACAGTATGGTTGTTGCTGCAATGAATTTGTTTCATTACTGCAATTTATAAGTATCGTTCTGTAATGAATATATTTCATTGCTGCAATGAATCTTGTTGTTAAAATACCGGATAACAACTTTGTTGCTAAAATGTCAGATACACACTAAATGGAAAAGCTTCGCTATAGGAATGAAAATGTTTGTCACCCCAACAAGTTTTGTCTTCAATAGTGAGCTATCGGATAGTTTCATTCCCGCTACGAAAGTATTAATCAACTGACAATATTTCGTTACTGTGCTGAAGGCTGTGATTGTTGCAGAAATGAATCTGTTTCGTTGCAGCAAATTTGCAAATTTGTTTCACCGCTTCTATGAATTTGTTGCATTACTGTAATACATTTCTTTTATTGCTGCTAGGAATTTGTTGCATTGCTGCTATGAATTCATTTCATTGTTACTGCAACGAATTTGCTTCGTTGCTACAACGAATTTGTTTCCTTCATGTCTCATTATTTTAATAAGTTTGTTAGGAAGTAAACTATTGGGTTGAAAATATAGGTAATGCTTTCGTTATTTTTGAAATGCTTTTGAAACGTCAGTGAGTTTTCAACTTGCCCACGTATTATGCACTAAACGGAAAAGCTAACGTACTGTTTCATTCCCGCTACGAAAATGTGTTCATCAACTGTAAATTGTTCGTCACTGCGATGAAAGTATTGTTGTTGCTGCAATGAATTTGTTTCACTGTTGCAATGAATCCGTATCATTCTGCAATGAATATGTTTCATTGCTGCAATGAATTTTTTTCATTACAGCAATGAAGTTGCTTCAGATAAACCAAATATCAGTAGTTTAAATTTCATGCACTTAGTTTTTTCTAATGTTTAACCCAGTTTTCTACAAAATTAAAGTTAAATAAAATTGTTGCAGGAAAGAAAATTAAGTTGTTGCAGCAATGAAATGAAAAATTGTGAAAGAAATCATGTATGAAATTTTTCGATGCAGAGACTACCAAATTGTCGAATATACGAGCCTTTTCATTGTAGCATTGTAAAAGCATTAACGAAAATGTGTCATCCTTGCGACGAAGCATTATTCTCTCAGTGTGGTTTTTTTTTCAAAAACACAAAACTGATGAAACAAGTGTGATGACGCAACGAGTCAGTCGCAGCAGGCGACCTATCTGATTTATATGGGATTAAACCTGCTAATAGGCTCCGATGTACCCTTCTGCTTGAATTGAACTTTATATTAAGTCGGCAATTCAAGTATATCTGTTTGAAGACAGCCAAATTCAAACGTAGTGGATCCTCAGTGCGTAAGAGAGATTACTTAAATAGAAACAAATCTCTGACCAATTCTGCTCGGTCATTACCAAGCTTATGTTACTCTCAAATTTTGGCCTTGGATTAGGTTGTGTAGACAATGCATTGTTACACAATCCATACTGCGGTCGCTTAACTGGCTAAACGCCGCCGAATATCGTGCTTCACAAACATCGAAGCGATAGTCCAGCGAATGTGAGATCGAATCCCACCCGTGGCTTTTACATTTTTGTCACTCACCGGAAAAGTCATGATCTGTCAGTTTCGGAGGAGCTACAACTTTATAAAACAAACTTGAATAAAAGACAATTAAATTGACAAATTCTTCGATGTAACCCAGCTTTTTCGTTCAGTGTATTGCTTGATTTACGAACCCAATATTTGTCGACTAACACACCGTATCCACCGAGAGTTTTTAATACGATTAACATGTTTGGAGACCGAAATCAGCTCGATTCTTGTACGAAACATCAGCTGATTTTGGACTCAAAACATATTAAACGTTTTAAATACGTTCAGTGGAAACGTAGCCTAAGACCACAAGAATTTTTCTTAGTTATAAACTTTTTTCCACTTTTATGATACAGAAGATACGAAGGTCCTCTCTGGAGTTAGATCTTGACTTTAGTAATTTGTTTTTTGGTACAATGTCCTAATGAAATCCATCTTTTATTTCCAGGTATGTCAAGCACAATTCTACAACGAATGACGTCTATTAAAGCAGTAAGTTTTATTTATCTAATTCTTAAAAAAATTCTTGTGAAATTCCTTAAAAATGCCAAAAAATCCTTTATAGTTTTGCTATCAATTATGAAAATTTGCCTTCCATAGTATTTAAAAATGGTTTGGAACTCGTTAGTAATGTATGCCCAAACTGAGGTGATGACATCTGGATTAAAACCATCGTTCTCGTTACAATAGTCACGCACACTGCCAGCTTTTGCCCAACTATGTCTTTTGTTCGTCAAGTAAGTGTACACTGAAAAAAATTGAGTTTACTATTAACACGAAACACTGTTGGCTACTTATCAGCAGATAATTTTTCTGCCATTATAAGAATTGTACTACCATAACAACAAACTGCTTGTTGTGTTGATAAAATACTGGACAACATGGTTGCTAAAAGAACAGACTTACACTGCACGAAAATGATTCATCACAGTAACGAAAATGTTCGTCGACCCGACAGCTTTTGTATTCGTAAGTGAACTAACGTACAGTTTGATTACCCCTACGAAATTGTATTCATCAACTGAAAATGTTTCCTCACTGTGCTGAAAGCTGTGGTTGTTGCGGAAATCAATATGAATCGATACAGCAATAAATTTGTTTCAAGATCCATCAAGATCTAAAAATCCTTGATAGATTTGATACCAATTATGAAAATTTGCCTTTAATAGTATTTTACAACTGAAAATGTTTCATCACTGTGATGAAAGCTTAGATTGTTGCGGAAATGAATATATTTCGTTCCAGCAGCAAATTTGTTTAAAGATACAAACAAGACCCAAAAATCCTTCACAGATTTGCTATCAATTAGGAAAATTTGCCTGTAATAGTATTTTGCAATGGTTTGGATCCCGTGAGTAATGTATGCCGAGACAGAGGTGATGACGTCTGAGCTACAACACGTGGCCCAATGGACAACAGTCGCGCACGCTGCCAGCTTTTGCGCAACTACATCTTTTATTCGTCACGGAAGTGTACAACAACAGATATACATTGAAGTGAAAAGCTTCGCTACAGGACTGAAAATGTTTGTCGCCCCAACAACTTTTTTGTCCTCAACAGTGAGCTATCGTACAGTTTCATTCCCGCTACGACAGCGTTCATCAACCGACAATGTTTCGTGGCTGTGCTGAAAGGCGTGATTGTTGCAGTAATGAATATGTTTCGTTGCAGCGATGACTTGGATTCACTGCTTCTATGAATTTGTTGCATTGCTGCAATGAATTTGTTTAATTGTTGCTTTAAATTTGTTGCATTGTTGCAATGAATGTGATTCATTGTTGCTACAACAAATTTGTTTGATTCATGTCTCATTATTACGATAAGTTAGGAAGTAAACTATTGGGTTGACAAGAAAGGAACTTTCATATTGATGGTGCTTTTTTATTTTTAAAGTGGCTTTGATCTGGTGACTAAATTCTTTGTTATACGGTTGCATTTCAAGCTTTAACTTATGGTATGTCACATTATTTTCTGTGCCCAGTTTTCATTTAAATCGTGTTGTGAATATGGATGATCAAAATGAGAATTTTCGTCATATTTTCGTCATACACAGTACAACACGAAAAAATATAACTACATACGGACACCACTACGTGATAAAAGACAAAAAAAAAGACCCGTGTCTCCCAGTTTTGCCCAAAGTTATGCCCATTTTATGGGCCCCCAAAGATTTGGGGCCTCGGTGTCATTTTTGCAAAAAAGTGAACATTTTGTCAGGCTCATATCTTGCAAACCGTTTGGAATTTTGGTTTACTTTCTGAGGGAAAGTTGTAGCTCTTGTCATAAAGAATAAAACTAATCAACATATAAAATCAAAATAACTTCATCTTCATGGTCAACATTTTGCAGCAGCTGCACAGTCAAAGCAGCAAGCTCAGCATACGGAACAACGGACCGCAGCACACAATATAAGAATCATTCCTAGGAAGTTCATCTGTTCTAGTAAGTTGTTTATGGAGATGTTAGGTACATTTCTGTAGTTGATTGTTTCCTTGAATTTTGAACGGTTTGCTACCTATGGACCTGAATATGGGAAAAAAGGTAAACAAAATCGAATTTTTTGAATTTTTTTGTTGCGATTTTGACCTTGAAGATGAAGTTTTTTTCATTTTTTATGTTCAAAATTTTTGTTTTCTATGACAAGAGCTACAACTTTGCCTCAGAAAGTAAATCAAAATTTCGAGCGGTTTGCAAGATATGGGCCTGACAAAATGATCACTTTTTTGCAAAAACGACACCGAGGCCCCAAATCTTTTTGGGCCCATAAAAAAAGGTCATGACTTTGGGCATAACTGGGAGACACGGGTCTTCTTTTGTTTCGTCTTTTATCACGTAGTGGTGTCCGTATATGGTTATATTTCCATGGCTTAAAAAATTACACACAGTGTTATCAGCAGTATAGATTAACATTTCAATAATATTACAATCCATTTGTTTGACACAACTGTTAGAGTTCCCATCGCTGGTACAATGATTAGTGTGGGAGACTCTTGTACATGAGAACGTTAGTTCGATTCCTGCTCTGACCCCTTTACATTTCTTTCGACGACGCTCACCTCGCTTAGTGATGGCAACACTATCGACGACTTAGTCATGAAAGGTTCTCAAAATTCTGTTCGGAATCGGTTTAAAATTGTAGGTTCCAATCACTGAGTGTAAAACTAGAAAGCGCACAGCCCACTGGTTGTGAGAAGCAGTCTCCAATCCCTTCAGGAGATCTAAAAGGAAATCATTTGTTGTTATGTGTTAGAACAACCGTTGATATTCAAATGTTAGTTTAATCTAAAGTTTTTTTTTAAAGTTCTTGAAATCTTAGCAGACCTGCTCTGAAATAGGCTGTCATTCAAACTTGTCCTTCAGTTACAAAAATTCCTTCTAAATTCAAATTCTATCACTCCTTCAAAACTGCCTCCTATTTGCATTAAATATAAAATATAAATAAAACAAACCAGAGAACCTGTGCATTATTGTTATATTCAGGATTTCCTTTTACAATTTATTTCTGTTTTATATGAGAGTTTATTTTCTGTTTCTTGATTTTTGTTTCATTGGGTAGTTTTTTTTCTTGTTTCCTTTAACAATTACATTTTCCACTTGCACTCGTTGTCGCTGCCTCCCCCTCACACAATCACTCTGGCTCTAAGTTTTCACTCCATTATCGGGCAGTATATCCTGCTATCTAGTAGATGTATAAGTAGTGTTGTGGCTGCCCGTCTGTTCCAATTGTATGTTTGCATTACTGCCAGGTTTCTTTTGTCGTTCCTTTTTCTTCATTTGTTTTATTGTATGTTTTTCATCTCTTTGGCTGTTGCCGTTGTTGTGCAAAAAGAACATTACTATTGTACTTTGAATTTTGAAACGCACTTGTACTCTCGATGGTCTTTCTTCTTCATTCTCGTAGACACTTGATTGGAGCAGGTAGAGGGAGGAGGTATCGTAAGTAACTACAACAACTACAAATAACAACAATCTTATGTGAAACACCAACAACAACAATGGCAACAGAAAAATATTCATTTCGATCCACACGTAAGATAAATGTTATAGCAACGGCAGTAACAGCATCAGGGTAACATCCACATTGGAAAGCGAACGAAAGGACTTTTGTTAAAGGATGCGAAGTGTTACACTCTCACTATGTTCGCGTAGTATTGTTAGTACTGCTGATGATGTCTGAACAATCAATAATATGTTTTTCCACCATTTTCACTTCACCAATAAATGGAAATCAACTTGAGCGTACACGCGAAGAAAAATTTCGTTACCCGCAAATGAAATCCCAGATAAATACAATTTTTTTAAGCAAAATGTCGTTCCAGCAATTGAATGTTTGTCCAATCAAACATATCAATTCCTTGATGATAAACAAATTAACTAGTTTACGAGAACCTAATAAGGTGTAATACAAACTGCAAGGTCTACTAGAAACGAAAAATGTTTCCACTAACTGTTCTTTCGTTTACCACAAACGAGTTGGAATAACTCCAAACTCAAAATAGATTTTGCCAGCAACGAAAAAAGTTTACAACACCCGCCATAGGAAAATTTTAAACTGAAAAGACAGGAAACGAAAAAAGTTACCATTAATTATTTTTTCTTTTCCAACTTGAAGTTAACTTTTGCGAGAAACGAAAAATTCTTTTGTGTTAATTTTTTTTTTTTTTTTCCTCACTTTATTTTTATTGACTTTTTTACAACCTCACGAGGTCAGATGCCCTACACATAATTATTAAATAAACCAATTAAATAAATGTCCAACTGCACGCTGAAAAATATCGGCCACATCAACATATTGCAGGAACCATGTGCATGGTTGCAAACACTGTTTTCGTGAATTGAAGATCTGCAGCCTTTTGATGCTTTAATGTCTGTCACGTTTATGTTTTCAACAAACAATGCTACACTTGGGGTCAAAAATACATATATTGTAAACTATTAATCATTATGTTCCAAACATGTTATATTGAATAGCAAACACAATAGTGGTCTTCATGAAAGCTCGAAAAAACCTCGTAAACTCGTAAACCTCGTAAACTTTCCCATACAAAGCGATTTGCTCAATAGTGGAAAGTTTTCGAGGCAAATTTGCTGCGCAAACGTGGGATGGAGAAACGTGTAAACTTTTGACATTTCGTTGTCATCTGACTAGGATGGATAAATAAGGTGATAGCACTAGAACAGTAGAAAAAGTACACATACATAATACATGCAATTGCTACTGCTACCACCTTATGTATCCATCTTGGTCAGCTGATATGGTTTTGAGCACAACTACGCTGAGCAACTTTACCTGGTGCCTCATGCAACGGTGCGAGGGAAACTTGCGCTGAGCAAAAGTTCTCGGCTTTCACGTTTGCATGAATGCCGCTAATGTGTCTGTATACAAGCACACTATATTTGCGATAAGCTACAAACACGTTATAGTTGCACCCAACCAAGAAAAAGAAGACAATTTTTTCAGATTGTAGTTGTATCCTTCGCCTTTTCTGTCCAGTTGTTAACACCAAGGTAACAAAGGGATTCTTCGGTCTAGTCCTTTCAGTGGAGTACGTCATCAAAAACCTTTCCCTTTGGTTCATCTTCATACATTCTTATGACATGGCCTACATGCTGAAAAATATCGGCTACAGCAACATATTGCTGGAAACATGTACATGTTTGCAAGCATTGATTTCATGAATTTAAGATCTTCTGCCTTTTTGTGTCTTTGTTGTCTGTCTCGTTTTTGGTTTTAGCAGTTTTCAACAAACAATTTGACAAATACATATATTATAACCTATTAGTCGATGTGTTCCAAACATGATATATTGAGTGGTAAACACAATGTGTTTGGAGACAAGTATACTATATTTGCGACAAGCTACCGATCCAACCAACAACAAAAAAAAAACATTTTTCAGAGTGTGGTGGTATCCTTCGAATTTTCTGGCCAATTGGTAACACCAAGGATACAAAGGGATTCCTCTGTCTGGTCTTTCCAGCTGAGTCTTGGTCGTCTACGTCTAACAAGAACGTCATCGAGAGCCTTTCACGCTCGTTCGTCTTCATCCATTCTAATAACTTTGCCTAGCCTAATTTGATTCGCCTCTATACCGGAATACAAATTAAATACCTCGACTTTCGAACGGCGTCCGTACTCGCCGATTTCTTTAAAAGGACCATATATTTTCCGGAGAATTTTTCTCTCGAATTGGTCGGGTTATGGTAGGTGGAAGTGACTGTCACAATTGGCAAACTTAATCCAGTGGGGACCATTAAGGTACAACCGGACGTCAGTTTACGTCCCCAGTGTTGCACCAGTAAAATGGACTGGCATGGTTATGGGGCGTTCAAACCATATGATACCTCATCTCGATATTAACAGATGTGGCTCAAGAAAAGACATACCTTGGTCCCTGGCGAACCAATTGGAACACGGTAGAAAGGTCCTAAGATCATTCAGCTTAACTTTCCGAATATCTGTTATATCCAACATGAATTTAGATCCCAGATATTTTCTCCTACTCATACAAAGGTCCGGGCAATATTATATGAGATGTTGGACGATCTTATGCTCCTCTTCATCCCCACAGCTTCTCTTTTAATCATGAGCTGAGGTTTCAAGTCTAAACGCCTCTCTGTCTATCAAAAATTGTCCAGTGATCACAGCTACTAGCATACAGATATCTTGTCTTCAAATTTATCGAAAGATTTTGGTCATACTTGCCTGGTGATTCTGCAATTTGTATCAGGAGACCATCTGCCATTCGCATGTCTGAGAGATTCGCATGTTGAGAGCTTTCGCTCGAATACTACCAGATGTTTTTCATTCACCCGGGACTTTTTTGTTAATGATTTCTAGATCCTCCAGGGTGTTGACTTTAAAGAAATGCATCCTTTTTTTGAAAACGATTAAATTTTTTTTCAATTTATGCTAAATAACCTTGAGTGGAATCTATGACAGATTTCATAATATTTACGCAGAAAATTTCTTCCGGGCGCACATGCTCGCAAGGCAACTCGGGTTGGTGCCTCAAAATCACTTCGACGCAAACTGACTCTATGCAACATTTTGTTGTTTTTCTTTCATTTAGAGTTTGATTTTAAACAACCCTGAATTGTCAGCTGTCACGCTGTTTTTTTTCTTCTTCTTTAATAACAACACGTTAGCGCAAACATGCGACGAACTTCAAATCCTGCGGGAATTTTGGTACACCCTATCTTATTAAACATTTTTCAAAAATTTCGTATGAGACCCGTATCTGTATATCACTTGAAATTTTACAAAATGTCGACGAAATATGTTCGCAAGTGTTGTATCAACTTGTTCGAGCGATATAACCGCAACATGTATCGAGCAACATTTCAATGTTCCTAAGAATAATGCAACGATCAATCAAATATGATCAATGTTGTCAACTCTCATTCAATTTCTCAAAACAAAAAAAAAAAGAAATAAGTGAGAAAAAAAATTGTATCTGTATTTCACTTGAAATTTTACAAATTGTCGACGAAATATGTTCGCAAGTGTTGTATCAACTTGTTCGAGCGATATAACAGCAACATGTATCGAGAAACATTTTAATGTCCTAAGAATAATGCAACGATCAATCAAATATTATCAATGTTGTCAACTCTCATACAATTTCCCAAAAAAAATAAATAATAAAAATAAGCGACTAATCAAATTATATCAAGTATGATCAATGTTGTCAACTCTCATTCAACTTCTCAAAAACAAACTGACATTTAGTATAAAATATTTCAAATTTAGTTGCTTTTGGAACCTCGTTATGTTTAAAGTTGTAATTTCCTTTAAGGCTGTAAGAGATCATATTTTCTGCGGTTAATTACTTTTGGATTTCGCTAACATTTTGAGATTTTAAATTAGGGGTTCTAATTGGTCATGACATTAATGTTTCCATTTCAACAATAATGGAGCTAAACCGCGGCTAGCAGGCTGCCCCGGGTAAAATAGAAATAATTACTAACTTTTCCGAGTTTCTAAGTGTTTCCCATATTCGCACGGTCCAATTCGCACGGAAAGTTTTTTTTTCAAAAAATCGCCTAAAGAACAAAATCGATTAAATAATAAAATGTCTATAACTCGAAAACCGTGCGTCCAATCGAAAAAATAATATATTTTTTACCTCCGGGGTGCTTTAGCCAATGGATTTCTTATGATAACACTTTTTATTTTTTAAAAATTCGTTAAAACTAAAACTTTTTCAACCAACAAACAGCTGAAACCGAGCGTCCAGTCGAAACCAACTAATTTGGTGGAAGTTTGTAAGGGATTTTCATAAATGTGGAATTTTCTTCCAAAAAATGGTTAAAATAAAAAGGCCTATAACTCGCAAACGGTGCGTTCAATCGTAAAAATAATTTTTGTTTTTCGTCCATAAGAGGCTCTAATTAATGGTTGTCTTTAAAGCGGCATCGCATTTTTTTTTAAATAAAAAATCGCTAAATTAAAACCTTTTCATATAAAAAATCGCTAAAACCCAAATGAGTCTATATCGGAAAACAGTGCGTCCAATCGAAAAATAACGTATATTTTGCGGTTTTCTAAGGGTTTCTCATAAAGTGGTTCAATTCATATAGAATGCTTTTTTAATTTTCAAAAATTCGCCAAAATAACAAAATCGCTAAAATAAAAATGGATATAACTCGGAAATATAAATTAACTAGGAACAAAAAAAAATAAATTATTTACTACGCGTAGGGGGCTTTAAATACGGCATCACATTTATTTGTAAAAAATTTTAAACTACAGCCTTTTCAAATAAAAAATATATAAAATAGTGAATATAAATAATAAATTTATAAAATAATAAATATAAAAAAGTGAAAAAGTTGTACTTTTACCGAAAACCCGTATTAAAGACATCTATGGATTAAAGCCTTCTATGGACGTAACAAGTATATTTTTTTGCGGTTGGACCCATCGTTTCCGAGTTATAGCCATTTTTTTATTTTAGCAATTTTCGTACTTTGTTGAGTTTTTTAATAAAATTCATCGGTACGAATGGGACCACTTTAGAAAAATTATTGGTATCTGATCTAAATCGACATTAGTTAAATAAAAAAAGAGACACTACATAATTTTCATTTCGTTTTATAAAAGTTTGCATTTAATTAATGTGACATTAATCTTTCGAAAACTTCTTATCATTGCTAATGCGCCTATTCTTCCTGCTTATCAAAAGTTGTTGCTATTACACGAAGTTCATTCATTAGTCCTAGTCCGTCTCTTATCTAAGCTTACAATTCCTCTGGCTGTTATTACAACTAATATCTTGTTGATTCCTTGATATATCTTCTTAATTCACCTTATTCCACTGATACAACGAAATCTTTTCTTAAGATTAGACAATGATATATCAGTAACTTTAACTTTTCTACATTCAAATCATTCTGGAAACAAAAAAATGCTAATAAAGACAATTGAAATAATGTAGAGAGATATTAAAAAATAACTTTAGCTGGCAGGCGCACACACTTGTTCCATGGAAATCCTCCTCCAAGTCATAAGAGACGTGTGATTTTCTTTGTAGTCTTTAACACCCCCACCCAGGGTGATGTTGTTTGTTTTACGACCAAGACAAACATTATTCATTTACCTTTCCTGTTTATGTTCATGTTGCTTGCTGTTCATCCTCATCTTCTTCCCCAACTCTAGAAATTTGTTGAATACCTTGTACGGTCTTCCGTAGGTAATATTTGTATATCCGGGTGTGTGTGTGTGTGTGTGTGTGTGTGGGCTGGATGGACTCAGTGTGTTTCTATAGGGAATTTCCGTATTTTTATTACATTTGCAAACATTATGAAGAAGGCGTATTTCCATCTCCTGTATTGTACTCGTATAGCCTTAAGGGTTTCTTGCTCTTAGAAAAAGTTTTGTTTTTGTTGTTACTTCATCTATTGCTGTTTCTTTGTTTCGTTACTCTGCAGTATTACGTCTGTCAGTATTTCTTAAAGTTTAGAGTTTGTTGTGATTTCAACAAATTGTGTCTGAGTTTAACTTTGAAATTCGGCAAATTTGGAACTGGAAAGGCCAACCTAATATGGAGTAAAACATTTCTTAATTTTTAAATAATAAGGGACGTCGAGCCTAATTATTTAAAAATTAAGATCTAACTATTCAAAAAGGTCGAATAGAAAACGAAAAATAGAGTAAAATATTTCTAATGGAATAAAATATTTCGCACTTCTTATCAGGAAATTGTGATTTAAAAAAAGCTGAAAAGGTTTATCCTTAACCTATACCATATCAAAAAATAAAAATGGGTTCTTTTTTAGTTTTTTTATATAATTTTTTAAGTAGTGTCACTTCTAGTAATACGTACCGAAAATTTTCGAAATAAACCTAAACGTGTCATAAAGCCTGTTAAAATATCTTTTTAATGATACCAAGATCATGGAAATCGGTTCAGCCGATTCTGAGTTATTGTAGTTTAAATGGAGCTCTTTTCGACCATTTTCGCGTTTTTTCGAAAACTTTCCAACTGTGCCACGCCCAAAAAATCCCAAAACAGTCATTTCTAAAAATGAGAGTTTGTTTGTATTGATCAAATTTAGCTATGAACAAAATTTCATCGATATCTGAGGTGGTCGGGTTCAAAATTTCAGTTTTATCTCGATTTTTAAATGAAATTCATCATATGTCTATTTATGCAAATTATCAGGACAGCGTTTGAAAGGTTCAAATTTCAATAAATGAGATGTGCTAATAAATATTGTCTAATATCCCGCAAAACTACACATCGGATTATCCCCAAAAAGTTACATAATTTGTAATACAATATATACAGGTCGATTCTAAAAAAATTTAATTTGACCATAATTCGAGTTATGCTCTTGTTATAGAGGGCGGATCAACAAGTCCGTAACTTTTCGAACTTCCCTCGTAGTTATAGGAAATGCAACACGGCTCCCATCAAGCACCATCTGTCCAATTTTGAGTAAGTTCCGTCATTTACTTTGCGTTTAACAGCTGTTCAAAACATACAACTTCGTGAATTTTTTTACAAATGGAAAAAAGTGAATTTCGACTGTTCATTAAACATTATTTTTTTCGAGACAAAACCGTCAATCATACCAAGGAAAAGGCTGATAAATACTATGGGCACTCTGCACCATCGACTTCAATGGTAAAAAAGTGGATTATTGACTTTCATTGTGGTCGCACAAGTACAAATGACGCTGAACATTCTGGACGGCCAATTGAGGTCAATGCACCCGAAAATGTCCAAAAGGTCCACGATATGGTGTTGGCCGATCGAAGACTAAAAGTGCGTGAGATTGTTGATGATATAGACATTTCATATGGCGGTGTGGTTTCGATTTTAAATGATCAGTTTGGTTTAAGAAAGCTATTAGCAAGATGGGTGCCGCGTTTTCTCTCAATTGACCATAAAAGTAATCGTTTGACAACTTTAAAGGATTGTTTGAAGTTGTCTAACCGCAATTCGAAGGAGTTGTTGCTGCGTTTTGTAATTGTGGATGAAACATGGATCCATTACAACAGTCCCGAGACCAAGCAACAGTCTAATCAATTTGTTTCTCCGGGTGAACCGGCTCCGAAGAAGGCCAAGGTTCTAAGTTTGTCGGTCAATAAAGATAATCCACATCGATTACCTTCAAAGAGGGAAAACAATAAGCGGCGAATATGTTGCCAACTTATTTATGTTTCGGGATTTGGCAACCCTAGTGTTGCAATCTGGCAACTGACAACTCTATCGTAAAGTTGGACATTTTTGAGGTTATGCATACTCAGAACGTTTTGACATACGAGCGCTATTTGTGTTGTTTACAGTAACTTAAAAGATTCATCTCGGACCAAAAATGGAATTAAATCCTGAACATTTTCGTGCGATTATTTTTTACAACTTTCGACATGGATTAACTCAGCAACAGTGCATGGATGAACTTAATTCAATTGTTGGCGATGAAGCTGCATCTAGGACCAGTGTTTATCGATGGTATGGTGAATTCAATCGTGGCCGTAGTTCACTCCAAGAAGAATTTCGTGCAGGTCGTCCAAAATCAGCTGTTGTTCCGAAAACCATTGATGCTGTGCACGAACTGATTTTGTACGATCGTCATGTGACCTATCGTGAGATTGAGACAACCTTAGGCATTACTGGGACCAGCATACATTCAATATTGCGTAAACGTTTGACTGTCAAAACAATTTTTTCGCGTTGGATCCCACACAATTTGACAATCGCTCAAAAAAAGGCTCGTGTCGATTGGTCGAAAAAAAATGCTCCAAAAATACGATCGCGTTGCTTCGAAAGACGTCTATGACATCGTGACAGGTGATGAATCCTGGAGCCCGAAAGTAAACAACAGTGAACTGTATGGGTGTTTCAAGATGAGCCAAATCCAACAAAAGTTATTCGCGCCCGAAGCACTTCCAAGCAAATGGTCTCCTGTTTTTTCGGAAAACCGGACATGTCATAATGGTACCACTAGAACAACGCAGAACAGTGAATTCTGAGTGGTACACAACCATTTGTTTGCCAGTTGTCTTCCAAGAAATCAGGAAAACCAACCGCAGAAAACGGATCACTCTTCACCACGACAATGCGAGCTCTCACACATTGGCTGAAACAACTGAATTTTTGAGCACCCAAAACATCGATTTGATGGGTCATCCGCCGTATAGTCCTGACTTGGCACCGAATGACTTCTTTTTATTCCCGTACGTAAAAAACAAACTGAGAGGTTTTTCGACACCTGAAGAAGCGGTTGCTGCATTCAGAATGCATGTGTTGGAGATTGTACCTCAATCAGAGTGGCAAAAGTGTTTCGACAATTGGTTCAAACGCATGCAAACGTGTATAAATCTTCATGGGGAATATTTTGAAAACCCATAAAGTGATTTGTTTTTGTTCTCTAATCCCGAAACATAAAATTCAACCTCGTAATGCATAATTCCAACAGAATTCCAATATCCTAATTTATATCTCAGAACTGAGAAAATGTGGCAACCAATTGTGTCGCCAATTCGAAGTGTTAACAAAAAATTTGAAGAAACTGGGTCGATTGTGGACAGTGCGCCGACGTATCGGTCGGTATCTCGTAAAC
This sequence comes from Phaonia tiefii, assembly GCA_963931995.1. Classification (NCBI taxonomy): domain Eukaryota; kingdom Metazoa; phylum Arthropoda; class Insecta; order Diptera; family Muscidae; genus Phaonia; species Phaonia tiefii. Next base: position 38,859,786 of record OZ008369.1, read on the forward strand.
AGTTCTTCGTTAATCGAGAGTCGCGCCGAAACCCACGGGAACATATACAAAATATGCGCATATGATCGAATACACCAACGTTGAAGATCCACAATTATCTGAACAATATAGCGGAGGAATTGGAAAAAGCTGCAAATACAGCTAACGTAAAAGTAAAAAAGGTGGTTTCCGATACATCCCACGAAAGGATTAGGGAGAGCTTCTCACAACCATTGAGTTGTGCGCTTTTTAGTTTTACACTCGCTGATTGGGACCTACAGTTTTACACCGGTTCCGAACGGTATTGTTAACAAGCTTTTTCATGGCAGGTGACTGTCGACGAAAGAAATGTAAGATGGTTAGAGCAGGGATCGAACCCACGTTCTCATATACAATAGTCGCGCACACCATTTCAACACCGACGGCTCCGTATTATGTACTCTCCAATAAAAGCTGAGCGGCAACAAAATCAGGAGTACTGCATCGTTAAAAGCTAATGATGGCACAGAGATAGCATCACCATATTAGCAAGTGGAGCGATGTCGTGAATTCTTTACGACAAATTCTGGACTTCCGCATGATGAAGATACGTGTACCATTTAGGCACCATACTCACTTCGCAGCCCGAGAAGGGATATTTCAGCGAAACACCCGTCGCAAGCAGAGATCGAGGCGGCACTGGGTAAAATGAAGGATTACAAATCATCTGTTCCTGATAAAATTCCAGTGGAACTATTGAAATATGGTGCATCAGCCTTAGCAGATGTCATTACGCCGGCCATCCGAAGTGCATGGATAGACAACAAAATACCTACGGATTGGAAAAGCAAGCAGTTACCACTATCCCAAAAAAATGTGATCTAACGCTGTGCAGGAAATGGAGAGATAATAACAACATTGCTCAATGCAATGTAATGTAGTGCTATGTAATGGCGACCCTTGTACTTCAGCGGATCTCGCCGGTGGTGGAGCAAATTGTGCAGTAGGAGCAGGCGGATTCCAGGCCTGGCCGTTGGTGTACCTGCCGCCTCAGTATAATCGTAGAACAATCAGTTGAACTGCACTCGCCTTTGTATCTACTTTTCGTAGACTTCGACACCGTAACTTACTGTGGTTCATATTGACCATCAAGGAGATACCGGCCAAGATAGTGTCCATGATCCGTGGACTGTACAGAGAAGCGCGATTCAAGGCCGTTTTAATGGAAAGGAAAGGCAACCCTTCACCGCATCTGGGCCTAACTTTGTTGAAGATTAGGCCGAAATTGGATTGACTGTGAACGGCATTCGTTACAGGAACATGATAACGGAGTTCTTGGGGCATCAACTGGACGGCGTTAAATCGCATGACCTTGGTGGCCAGTGGACATCAGCATTTCTTGATATAATTTGTTCTGAAAGTGGTTACTACAATAAATCGACTGTTTCTTCCGTCTTGCTGAAACGACATGTCGTCCAGATCCATGCCGTCCAGTTGAGGCCTCTAGAACTCCGTTATCATGTTCCTGTAGCAAATATCGTTCACAGTCGCTGAAATTTCGGCCTGACCTTCAAAACAGTAAGGCCAAATCACGCCGCCTGACAAAAATCCGCACCAGACAGTTGCTTTTTATGGGCGCATTTGCTTCTCATTGATTGAATGACGATTTACTGAGCCCCAAATTCGACAATTTTGTGTCATTAGATGAAAATGCGCTTCATTGGAGTAGATGACTTTTTTTTAAAAAATTTGCATTGACTTCACTTTGCTCCATTGCCCATTGAACGAATTGCAGGCACTTTCCATGATCTGCTGGTGTGAGCTCCTGTCCTGAGTAAGTTGAATTTTGTAGGCAAGAAGGTGATGGTCTTTTGTCAGAATTCGCCGCTTAGTGGTTCGTGAAATTTGGCGTTGTTGAAAACGATGCCGAATTGATGTTTTCGGGTGTTCGGCGACGCTGTCGTTAACAGCAGCAGTGTTTTCAAGACACCTACCGTTACGTTGACGCACAGGAGTCTTACCGTCCATAACCGACCCAGTTTCTTAAAATTGCTTGGCCACTCTTCGAATGGTAGACACATTAGGTGCACTGTCTCATCTGAAAATTCTTCGAAGTTTTCGAGCGGTCTCAGCATAACTTTCCAAGTTTTTGTAATAAGTTTTCACAATTATAACGCGTTATCTAATTATAGGAATAAACATAAATGAGAGCTGCCAAATTTCAGAGTTGCCACTGGCACAAACAAAAAATGACACCAAATTTATTAAGTGCAATCTTGCTTAGACACAGTTTATCTCTTTGAAAAATTATTTGTAGATATTATGGATAAATATCTTAAATGTAGTTTCGTAGAATCTATGAAATATTTTGTAGCTGTAGCGAATAAATTCCTTTAATTTCTCAAATTTTTTCAAGCCCAAGCAAATTAAGTGTATACTTATATTATTTTCAAATAAGTTCAACACAAATATATTATCCGTTTCGTAGAATCTATGTGAAAATTTCGTAGATGCTTTGAAACGTTTCTTGGGCGAATTATCAAGTAATCTATGAAGAATTTCGTAATATTGACGAAGACTTGTTCAGTGTCGTTAAACATATCGCCGTCGCTCAGACAGGCGGACGACGGTTTGGAAGAAGTATCGAGTTCAAAGGCTATTTGCTTGATCATTTCTGTCAGAAAACCCCGTTTCCCATTACATCCCATGAAGGTATTGGGGAGAGCTTCTCACAACCAGTGAGCTGTACCCTTTTTAGTTGTATACTCACTGATTGTGACCTAAAGTTTTACACCGGTTCCGAATGGTATTTGGAGGAGCTTTTTCATGTCTAAGTACTCGATAGTGTCGCCATCACTAATCGAGGTGGCCGTCGTCGAAGGAACTGTACGGTGATCAGAGCAGGGATCGTCCCCCACGTTCTCATGCACAAGAGCCGCGCGCACACTAGTCATTACACATCACCGACGGCTACATAGTTTGTGGAAATTGAATACTACCAAACACCCGCTGACATTTTAAACGTTGGCCACACCAGATTTTACCTTTATGTTGCCATAAATGAGAGATAACAAAGATAGAGAAGCTTCAACGAAGTAGAAATCTTAACAATATCTCAGCATGTAAAAATAGAATTAGCTGTGCTTTTTTATTATTTTGATTTTTGTTATCCGGCTGTTGACAAACATCCTCAATCACCAACGCAACTTTATATATGTCCTCCTGACACCACCACCATCAAACTACCGCACTCACCGTTGTCCTCGCACTCGTCATTGGCATCATCGTCATCATCATCATCATCGTCGTCATCAAGTGAAAATGCAAATTTTCTTTTATTCAAATTTTCCATATCATCCCTCTTGTTCGATAGATGGATGAATGGACTGTCCGTCCGCCCGTCTGTCTCTCTATCTTCCCCGTCATCTGAATATCAGGACATAAAAAATGTTATCTTCTTTGAAATCTCTGTCGTTTTGTTCTTCTTGCCGTGTTTTTATTTTCTTTTTGCACTTGGCGCACAGCAAGATATACATTTATTTATTATAATATTATTCAAATGCTTTTAGGTGTAAAACTTATAAAGTTTATTTGAAGTAATGATTTTATACATAAATTACAAATATCATTGTGTTGTAATATTATACGAGTGTACTCGGGCTATGAGACGCTATTGTTCTATGTATACGACATCCCTGGCATCATCTCTTCACATTTATTATTATTATTATTAACCTTTGAAGGAGCGTTCAAGGGTCTTTAAATGACATACAACAGTAACTGAAAAAAGTATACAAAATATTCATGAGAAAATGGGGAAAGAGAGCGGGAGACAAGGTGTGACAACTTGAGGATATTTATGTCATAAATTCAGGTTGCTTTTGTTTACAATGTATTTATATTTTTTTGATGGTAAGAGGATGACATAGCTGTAAATAACCTTTGACCCTTGAATAAGCAAAATAAGTTCCTACATTGTTATACTTATTTATAAATGTACACATGTATGTATGTATATGAATGTCAAAAATGACAAATGATATTTTGTTTTTATTTTCTCTGCTCCTGAAGTGAAGTGTGAGATGTTATTGAAATGTGGTCAAATACTTTGTGTGCAAGTCGGTTTTCTTTTTATGAATATCTTGAAAATTAAACCAAATTGTTTGCCGGTGGGTAAAATATTATTTCATATAAATCTGGCAGTTTTCATCATTTGATATATTTTGACAGGTTTGAATTGTAACATGTCATTGTGTTGGTAATGTAATTTATCCCATTTCATGGAGTTTAACTTTTTGAGAAATTTATTATAATTGAAAAAATGGTTTATGACATGCATAGTGATGACATTTTTTTTGAAAGGTCTACGAAGAGATGACAGCAATATAGACATACAAATGTCGCTGGTAAGATGACAGAGATTTTGAATTACAAGGTTTTAAAATTAACTAGATTTTCATTACATTTCAAGACGGTATGGAAAGATACTCTCACAAGTAGTCAGCAGGCAGTTAAGTCTCATACACGGGACTTTCGTATTATCATCGATTCCAAAATGTATTGCTTAAGGTCCTCATGTTAGACTATCACTACAAATCGAATACGTCGCCAAAAGATAAATGAAGTGGAGCCTACTTGCACTTGAAAGAAAACGTATGACCATTCTGTGTTCGATTGTGGCCGTCGGTGGTGCAATGATAGTGTGCGCGGCTCTTGTGCATGAGAACGTGGGTTTCGACGCCGTTCACCTCGCTAAGTGACGGCGATACTATCGAGTACTTAGCCATGAAAAAGCTTCTCAAAATACCGTTCGGAACCGGTGTAAAATTGTAGATCCCAATCAGTGAGTGTAAAACTAGAAAGGCTACAGTTCACTGGTTATGAGAAGGTCTTCCTAATCCCTTCAAGGGATGTAAGGCGAAAACATTTTTTAATTCTGTGTTCGATTACTCTATCAGTTTTGGAAAATGAAAGCAAATTGAATGAAAAAATTAAAAATATATTTTTATAAGGAGACAAACAAAACAGCTGTTGGGAAATAACAAAGAATTGGAAAGAATGTTGTGGACAAAAATTAAGTATTTCAAAAAGACCATAGATTCAAATACAAGAGATCCACCAGCACGCTCTTGGTTTTTGACTGAGTGGACTCGAACTTCTACAAGATTCAAGTTTTAACGACAAGGAAAGAATTCTGTCGAAATTGTTCGATGCGTAACTGTGAATGCCGAAAATTTTTAATGATGTGAAAATAATGAATGCACACTAGGTTGTCCCAAAAAGTTTTTCTTTTATCGATTTTCACGGCTGCTCAAGCTTAGGTGGAAAGCTTATGGGGTAAAGTATTTTTGAGATTTTTTTTACAGGTTTTTCGGAAGAGGTTTAGAGGTCGCGCAACTTAAATTTCCCCCAAAAATTGGGTATTCCGAACGTTTTCTGAATTTTACTTAAAACTCGGTCAACAACCACGATTTTCTTAATTTGCAAGGCAAAATTTTTAAAGCAAAACGTCCAAGCTTGCAGTTTTGGCAATGATTTTGCTTAATAAGCTGTATTAAACTTTTTCAGAAATTTTGGATAAATTTTGTATATAATGCTTTATAAGTTTTAAAATTTCTATGAAAATTTAAAAAAAAACTAATGATGCACTTTAAAAGACGTATAACTTCCGAGAAATTCTGTAAAACAAAAATTTGAATTTGCAGTTACTGTTCCAGAGTTACACCATTTTAAAGCTTTTTACCTATTGTATGAAAATAATAATATTATAAAGCCTTTACCACTTTTTCATCGCATTTGTCTCATGCCCTAATGTGGCAGTTGCCTAAATTGTATGGTAGATATAGAATCAATCGGTGTCCTTATTAGTTAACTGGTCATTCAGTGCATGAGAGGGAGTGATGCACATAATACCCGTGATGTACATATTCGTCATTCCCTGAGCCCTAGTCAGTAGCGCACAATATCTGTGCCACCACACGATAATATATAGAGCATTATCTGTCTCACCGCCGGTGTATAACTCCACCGAGGAATCCTCGGATAATGCCCGTATTTTCAAGTAATCGTCGATTGTTTCCTTCGAAATAGCGATTCAGAGGTGGGTTGCATTTGGCTCTATAAACATGTTTTCTTTTTTAAAGCAGCAGCAGTGCTTTTTCGTATTTGATTTCATTATCTTGTTTTACCGCTTGGAACCTATACCTGGTTAACAACTGAACTAACGCCAGAATTATATTCAAGATGTCTCAAAAGCATCTCGATGCGTTCAACCCACACGCTTGCAAAAGACATCTTAGACATTATGCAGAAACCATGTATATGTTTGGAACATGCATATATTTATGTGCAAGCATTGTTTTTGTGTATCAAAGGTCTGCTGCATTTTTGATTCTTTGTTGTCCGACACGTTTTTGTTTTCAGCAGTTTTCAACAAACAAAGCCACATTTGGGTCAGAAAACCATGTATTATAACCACTTAATCATTGTGTCTCCAACATGTAATATTAAATAGCAAAAACAATGTGTTTGGACACAAGCATACAATATTTGCGACAAGATCCAAATACGTTAAATTTCTTTTCGATCCATGTAATTATTATGGGCTATGGAAATAATCCTTAGAGACTTAAAAACAATAAAAAAAATTAAAAAAGTTGTATAAAAGAACACACAATTTGCAATCAAACAACACTGAAAGACAGATTTTTCAGCGTGCATGTTTCGATTTGCTGGCCATTAAATGCGGGCTATCATATCTCTGTAGAGTTGTTCATTGGTCGAAATGTCATTTCTATATTCTCATCTCATATGTCGTGTCTTATTCTCGTCTCATGAATTTTCTGAATAAATTTGCGGGCTTCTTTTCAACACTGGTCTATGGATCTAGGACTACAATTTCTCGTAGACTACCTGATCATTGTAGCATGTATCAGGCAGAAAATGTTGGCTATTAGAGAAATGACCGACTGACTGAGGGAGTCGCCATTGGGGTCGATAACTTCTCTGGCAGTCATGCCGTCATAAAATCCCTGGAATCAGGATTCCTCAATGCAACATCTGCCCAGGACTGCAGGAGATTTCTTAACGAGATGGTCCAGAAATATGATATTTCCCTCGTGTGCGTGCCAGGGTAGAGATATGTTACGGGGAACTGCAGAACGGATGAGCTTGCCAGACTAGGGTCTATCCTCCAGGTCGAATTTCTACAGAAGGGTCTAACTTACAAGTAGAATTTTCACAGATATTGGAGCTTGTGGGCATGCAACAACACGCTGACAAAAACGGTCTCTGTAACATATTCTCCCAAACATATTCTCCAGGAACCATGTCTAAGTTTGGAACACACTTCAAACATTTATATGTTTGCAAGTCCCAAACTCAGGTGTATTTACATGCAAACATTAGCATGTTTACTCGCAAATATGTATGCTTTTACGTGGAAACATACGCGTGCTTCATCCCAAACATCCATATACTTACGTGGAAGCATTCGCGTGTTTCCCCCAAACCTCCATATACTTACGTGGAAACATATGCGTATTTTCTCCCAACCATAATAATATTTAGAAACGAATTATTCTTTCTCTCTTTATTTTTTATAATTAATTTTATCAATATATCCACATTTACTTATACAAATTATTAAAATTAAAAGATTTAAATTGTTGTATTCCAAAATTAAATTGTTCGAGCGATTGGTCGTATTTTTAATTAATTTTAAATTCAATTTTTTTCAGCAGAGGCTCGGGCAGAAAAAGTGATACACATTGTTGAACTCTCCAGTTTCTGTCCTCAAAATCGTTTCTCACTGTGGTAGCACACATAAATATATGCGAAACACATACACAAAAACCATCACAAACTTCACAAACCATTTAACCGTCCGAGCGTTTGTTTATTCTTCTTTCGCTGATCAAGCGCTTTTGATATCCTCTGTCCGATAAACCATTGACGACTTAAAAGATGAAATTAAAACGTAATACATCACGCACTTTCAGGGGTATTTATCAATCACTCATTGAGAGAATAATGCAAAAATACAGATACACACATACATGATATATAAACTCGTTGCCCCTCTTTTATTCTCTTGCTCTCGAGAGAGCATAAATAGTGCAATAAACACGGCTGTATTTGTATCACAAACACATGTGTATTTGGGTCGCAAACACATATGTTATAACATGGTAATCATTGTGTCTCAAGCATGTAATATTGAATAGCAACCACAATGCGTTTGGGCACATGTATATTATATTTACGACAAGCTCCAAACACATGTTATATTTGCATCCAAACAAAAATATACGACCGATTTTCAGCGTGTAGGGACTTGTTAGCATATCCCGTAACGGCGCTCCTATGTGATGATGCCGGAGAGAAGGACGCGGGGCAGGGATTGTGATTAGAAATTTGGTACCATTTTCGGTTGTTGTATTCGAATAAATTCTAAATTTGTTTGTTCCAACAGATAGTTTAGAACATTTAGAACGAATATAATTGAAGACTCAATTGTCACAACCGAATCAATTATGAAACAAGTTTCCTTCAACTGAATTTTAGTTGTGGAGACTAATTTCAGTCGTGCCAACTACATTTCGGTTGTAGCAATCAAAATTCGGTGGCAACAGCCGAATTTATTGTTGCTATAACCTCTTTTTAAACTCAGTTGTCACAACCGAATCAATTATGAAACGAGTTTTCTTCAAGTGAATTTCAGTTGTGGCGACTAAATTTAGTCCTGACAACTACATTTCGGTTGTAGCAATCAAAATTCGGTGGCAACAGCCGAATTTACGGTTGCTGCAACCTCTTTTTAAACAAGTAGTTCCCTGGGTGTACCAACGAACTCCATTAAATAACTTTGGCGAGCGTTTTTCTATCAGTGCATATTGTGACTTGAGATTATGAGATTTTGAGAAGATCTCTCTATCCCTTAATGGGATATAATGGGAATGTGTGTATATATTGAGACTTCAGCCTCTCTAATTCTGCCTATTTTCTGAGCCTTTAAAATGTGACTCATTTTAATGTGATATCTGCGTTGAAGTAGAATTTTTAATCCTACATCGTTTTTTATTTATTTATTTTTCAACTTGGAACCTTTAAAATTGTTGTGAGACGGCTGGTAACCAATTCCGCAAGATGCTCATTAGAATCATAGCACTTTCGTTACCACGTTCATGACAATATCCACCAACGCTTTTCCAATTATCTTGTAATCAACTCACGTTCTTCACATGAAAATCATAATCTGCCATAGCAACCAACCAAGCAACATCCATAACGCAAAATTGCCTACGACTGTGCAAATATTTACTTAGGAACAGCTCATAGAGACGCCACACAAATGCCTGAATGTCATCTGCCCGTCCGTTCGTCGTTTGTAAGGATTTTGAAATAATTTCTCTTTTTGATATCTTTATATTTTAATGAAAACATATAATACTAAGTACATTATAAATCCATATCTAATGTTCATACAGCACTTCATAAGCATTTTCATTTTCATTTACAATTTTATTCTATTAAATCGTATCCCAGACACAGAGCCAGCCACATACTTACATCCATCCGTAAATAGTTGGTGAGTGTGTAGTCGCACTGTTACCCGGATACCTTGGCAGCAATAAAACCGACTCAGTCGTCGTCTCCTTTGTGTGTTTTGTCATCTGAATTGAAATCGAGTAATAATAAATCTTTTTGTAAATGAAACAAACGAGAGAATTCCAGAATCTCCATATAAATTACATACTCGTATTCAAACAAACAGACAAAAACAGAAAACAAACGACGCTGTAATAATTTAAATATATATTTCTCAATCTTCCAAAAAAAAATAAAAACAAAATACCAACAACACATTGTATTAAATTACGTATTGTTTTTGTGGTTTCATCTCATGTGATTTTGAGAAAATTAATACACATTCATGCAAACGTACAAATATACTGTATACCCAGTTACAAGTACATAAGCAAGAATCTTTGGAATTGAGAATATTATGTTATATACAGTGAGTTACAAAAGTAAGTACTTTCAGCTAGAATTTTCAAGACTTAACTAAATAGGATTAAGAACTGTTGAAAATGTGATTTCGAGATTAGAAACCCCCACATGTCAATATCATTTATATTTGAAATTGAAAAAAAGGACAAGCGAAATTGAGAATATTTGAACTGTTTAATTTGCGATTGAGAAAACAGCACGTTAAAATAAAATGATCACCATTTCAAATTGAAAATAAACCATTTATACTGAGATTTTTCATTTGATATTAAGTAAACAAAATTTTGAAAATAAAAATTTTCATTTGATATTGACAAATCTAAAATTCTAAAGGTTAATGGATCTTCTCTTACTCACTATTTGCCAGATGTATCTGGGGCGTATTCAATCTGAAGCACTCGTCCATCACTCCTGCATCGCAGTAAAGTAGTGGTCTTGGAGGATATTCTTACATTTCGCTGGGGGGCATGCCAGCCCATTCAAACTTCTGTGCAATCTGTATGGCAGGCCCTAGTCTCGTCAGTTATTCCGCTCTGTAATTCACCGGAATGCCCTTGTGCCCACGCACAAATATGAGATTTAATACCGTGCTGCTGGCCCAACTCGCTAAGAGATCTGCGTCAGTCGTGAGCAGATCTTAAGTTCGGGAATAGTAATACCAGGGACTTGATGACTGTCTGACTGTCAGCGAAGTTATCGAAGTTATTATTGATGGCTGCAGGACTATCATCCCTCACCTAGTCGATCACTTCTCTAATAGCCAACATTTCCGCCTGATGCAAGTTACAATGATCAGCTAGTCTACGAGAAAGTGACAACGCTAGTTCCCTGGACCAAGCCACATATGGTACAAGATCATTAATTTTCGAATCATCCCACAGTGATTCAAAGTTCACATTTAACACGAATTTATTCAAATTTCTTCTTCTTTTGACAAATATTTATCAAAATAAATAAAGTATCGAATCCAATATTTAATATACAGTCTACAAGGGGCGACAAAAGCAATCACCCAATATTATTTTGCTGTACTTTTTTGTTAATGAAAAACTTTGGTTCTGCTTATGAAATTTGTTTATTTAATCCTGTAGAATTTACTCCATCAAGTTGAGGTAATGATATTGGCCAAGTGGCCGCCGCTAGAGTTGATGACCAAACGGGTTCGTTTTATGGTATTATCCATCACTCTTTCCAGACATACGGCGTACAGGTTCTTGCACTCTTGGCAAATATTCTCCTTAAGGGCTTCAAGAGTCTGAGGCTTGTTGACGTAAACCCGCCACTTCGAAAAAACCCGCCCCATAAAAAGAAGTCTGGACTGGTTAAATCGGTTGATCTGGCCGGCCAGTGCAAATCACCAAAACGAAAGATTAAGCGAACCGGAAATGATTCCTCCGGAATATCGGTTGAGGCTCGAACAGTGTGCGCCATTGCAGCGTCCTGTTGGAACTACATGTTCTCCAGTCCAGATAAAGAATAAAAAATTGGGTAATCATGGCACTGTAGCGCGCGACATCCACAGTCGTTGTAGGCCATACGACGTTCTCAAAAAAATTCGCATGAGGTGTCAGGGGACCCCCGGTTGGAACGAAGTTCCTTTCGGTATATACAGGCTGGAGCGCGGTAATTTGCTAATTTGGGAATGAAATAAACAAATTATGACCCTAAGAAAAATGTATTCTATATTTTAATTATATTGAACAGTATCAAATTAAATTACATGGTTTTAAATAGTGTATCTGGCAAATGCCAACCTTCGCTATCAACACACTGCTGCATACGTTTTCTGAAGTATTCATGAACTCTAACAAGCATGTCGACTGGTATTCTGCCAATTTCAGCCTCAATATTGTTAAGGTGTTGGAACGGTTGATATACAGTGTATATTATACACCTACGACTTCAGGTCGGGCTAAGTAAAATGAGTCTCATCAGAAAAGAACACAATTGCGTCACGGGGTATAGTTGCAAGAATGTCGTCACAAGAGGTCCGCCGTGTCAAATAGTACCGTGCTGACAATTCTTGGACCACGCACATTTTATACGGGTGAAAGTTCAGTTCTTTATGACGGATCCCGTGGAGAGAACGTCTGGAAATGCCAAGACCAAGTGATTGCTTCCGAGCAGAGCATTTCGGAGATTGCAGTACTGCTCCTCTAACTCTCTCGATGTTTTGTGGTGTTGTAATCCTTCTCTCAGTTCCCCTTCATACACATGACACATTCCCTGCTGTTCTCAATGAAGTTACCCAATTTACAATTAATTGCCGTACGGGAACACTTTCGCGTGGGGGAACAGCGAATCGTAAACGAAAAGCACGCTGCACTGGAATGATCGAGTTCGCATTTGAAAAATACGCTTCAACACAAAATGACCTCTCCCCACGTGGCCAATGAATGATGGCAACTGAAAGGCAGACGAATACAAATCTCCCGTCAGCCACTATAAGCCACGCACACTCTCCACTCTCTTCGACCAACAGTGGCGCCACAGCCTGCAGTGCAAAACAGCAAACCTGTATTATGTACTATTTAGTTCGAACACGCCTAAGCCGCTCGTTGAAAAATACGATAATTTAAATGGATCTTTAAGAAAACATACTTTTTGTAAAATAATGAACTTTTTTAAGAATTTATTTTTATAGAATGTATTGTTATTTTACAAAAAGTGTATATTTTTAGGTACTTTTTGTGAGAATGTGTAGTATATTTTCCCGAAAAGGTTCTTTTTTACAGAGAGATACTCCTTTTATTAAAAGCTAATGTTTTTTTAAGAAAATAATGCACTATTTTGAGGAAGACGTACTTTCTGTAAGAAAACGCCATGAGAGTATGAATTTTTTTTACAAAGAAGTACTTTTTTTAGAACAGGTACTTTTTAAAGAAGTGGTACTCCTTTGAGGAAAAGGATATTTTTTTAAGAAAATGTATTTATTTTCAGAACGACTACCTATCTCAAGAAAATAAAAGAGAAGCTATTAATTTAATTTTTAAGAAAATGTACTTTTTTAAAAGGAATTTTTGTAAGAAAAGGAATTTTTTTAAGTGAAGCATTTTTTTTTGAAGAAAAGTTTTTTTTAAGAAATGGGATTTTTTTTAGAATTGACTCTTTTTTTTGCAAGAATAGGTACATTTGTAAAAGTAAGTACATATCTCAACAAAAGTTATTTTGCTTCACAAAAAAAGGTACTCTTTTAAGAAAATTTAATTTTTATGAAAAGGCAATCTGTTGTCAGAAAATGTACTTTTTTAAGAAAAGGTACTTATTTGAAAATATTAACCGTTTTTAAGAAAATTTACTTTTTGGATGAAAATTTACTTTTTCTAAGCAAAAGGTACTTCTTTAAGATAAGATATTTTTTTGAAAAAATAGGTATTTTGTCTAATAATATGAAAAAAAATGTTTTCCCATTGCATCGCATGAAGGCATCAGCGAGGGCTTTTCACAACCAGTGAACTTTGCGCTTTCTAGATTTATACTCACTGATTGGCACCTACAGTTTTACAGCGGTTCCGAACGGTATTTTGAGAATCCTTTTCGTGGATAAATACTCCAAAGTGTCGCCGTCACTATGCGAGGTGAGCGCCGTCGAAAGAAATTTAAGGTGGTCAGAGCAGGGATCGAACCCAGGATCATTTACCATTTACCATTGCACCACCGACAGTGCACCAATATGAATAGGTATTTTTTTTTGAGAACATTTACTTTTTTAACAAAAGGCACATATTTAATAAAATTCACTTCTTCTAAATTTACTTTTTATTGGGTTTAAAGCTACTATTTATACTAAATATTGGTTACCTAGAAAACTTCCCATTAAACTAGAAATTTTCCAGCATACGGGCGAATCAATAAATCCGTGACGTTTTGAATAAAACACATTTTTTTTTTTGCAAAAAAAAAAATATTTTTTTCAACATAATCTCCTTTTAGCTCAATACACTTAGTCCAACGTTTCTCCAATTTTTGTATCCCTTCCAAAAAATATGATTTTTCGAGGTCCATAACATCCACGTTTGTTTGATCAATACTTTCATCGTTGGAGCTAAATCTCTTTCCACCGAGCCATTTCTTTAGGTTCGGAAATAGGAAATAGTAACTGGGGGCTAAATCCGGAGAATATGGCGAATGAGTTATCAATTCGCAGCCCAATTAAATAACTCCAAACAATCTTTTAAGGTTGTCACACGATTACGTTTATGGTCAATTGAGAGCAAACGCGGCACCCATCTTGCAGACAGCTTTCTTAAACCCAATTGATCATTTAAAATAGAAACCACACTGCCATATGAAATGCCTGTGGCATCAACAATCTCACGCAATTTTTGCCTTCGATCGGCCAACACCATATCTCTTGGATATTTTCGACATTTTCGGGTGTATTGATTATAATTGGCCGTCCAGAACGTTCAGCGTCATTTATATTTGTGCCGTCATAACGAAAGTCAGTAAACCACTTTTTTATAATTAAAATTGATGGTGCAGAGTCCCCATAGTATTTACCAAGCTTTTCTTAGGTTTGATTGATGGTTTTTTCGCAACAAAAATAATGTTTAATGAGCACTCGAAATAAAAATTTTTCCAGTTTTAAAAAAGTTTACGAAGTTGTATGTCTTGAAAAGTTGTTAAACGCAAAGTAAATGACGGAACTTGCTCAAAATTTGACACTAGTCTATTAATAGGTGGTACTTGGTGGGAGCAGTGTTGCATTTTATATAACTACGATAGAAGTTCGAAAAGTCACGGGCTTATTTGTCCGACCTCTAATTTAGTCTATACACAAACCAAAGCAAAAGTACCCAATATAGTTTATAATACCGGGTTGTAGCATAATAGTGTTAAAAAAAAGTTGTTTAATTTTGTTTCATTTAGCCGCCATCCCGCAACGTGCGATAAGGAACTTCGTTCCAAAAATGGCCCGATGACTCCTCCAGTGTAAACAGCACACCACTTAGTAACTTTGAGCGGTTGTAATGGTTCTTCGTGGGTGATACACGGATTGTCGGTGATCCAGACACGATTATTTTGTTTATTCGCGTAACCGGTAAGATGGAAAAGAGCCTCATCAAGGTCAAAACAGCTAACAGTTCACTCTCTGCACTTTGTAAGGGAACATCTACAAATCTTTCACCAAACTTCTGCGTAGAGACCGCCGGCTAATGCTCACTTGCGGGGGATGTCGTCTGGTCGACGTTCCAGGCTCCTCTTCGACATCTTGGGCAACAGCAGCGATATTCTCAGCAGAACGGCTGATCCGGGGCCGTTCAGCCTTGGAAAGATCTCGTGGTGTTCCTGTCTCTTCAAGGCGAGTCACCAAACGCCGCGGTGTTTGTCCAGTTGGTGTCGGACTGCCAGGATATCTACAACGAAATTCAACCTGCGCCAACACAACAGTCGAAGTGTTGCGCATAAAAAAGGAAACAATTATTCCGCGTTCTTGCGGAGTAAACCAATTCATGGCTTGTCGATTTGTATTCTGCGTTTGCTTACTTCACAAATTTCAAAACCTAATTGATATTTGGCGACATTTGCAAAAGTTATACGGCTGTATTCATAAAAAGTTATGAAAGGTTTGCGAGACGATTTATCAAACGTCTCTCAAACCTCTCACAACTTATAATGATTAACTCGGTTGGGGTTTTCTAATAGGGTGATTACTTTTGCCCTACCTTGTATTATTGTAAGTTGTATTCATTCCTTAATCCCTTTACCCTTTACATATAGGTCGTGTTGCAACTGGCTGCAGCCGCACCATGTATGCAGCTTGAACAGAATTACAATATTTTCAGTTTTCTGACCATGGAATCGGTTGTTGGGCCACATAAGATCATAGTGATGCGAAAATCAGTATTTTTCTGTTCAAATTGTATGTGGACTGTTTACTCAATTTTGATGGTCACTGTAGTTATACTTGTATGTTGTTGCCATACAAAATATGTGGCTTAAGAAATTTTCTTTTTTTTTGCGTTTTCATTAAAAAAAAAGTGTAAAGCTATTACAGTGTTTGGAGTATATTACGTATATAGTACGAGTATCTATACAATAAATTCATTCTCAAACCCGATATCATCCTTTTATGTTCATAAAAGCCATTGTCATAATGTGTACGAGTACTTTGTTTGTTATTTTTTCTCTTTTCATTTTTTTTTGGCTAAAATGGTCTGGTGTATATTAGAGCCAACATAATAACACATAAAATATTATTAAGACATTTCTATGGACGGCGACGATGACGATGACGGCGACGCAGGCGACGTTAACGTAAGAATAACAGATCAAGCATAAACTCATACCCCAAACTGGGAGTGCTTGAAATGCAAGGAAGGAGCAGTACAGCTATAGCTTTGTAAGTAAGAACGGATGTCTTAGTATAATACTCGTAATAATCCATACTATTTTTCCATTGTTGGTATATGAACAAGTACTCACACTGTCAGTTCAAAGAAGATACGATACCTAAATGATAAAGTAAATGGTAGACCTGATAAAACTCGGATGTGAGAAAAAAACATTTGGAATTATTTTTATATAGGTGTAATAATTTTCCTTAGCTGGCACCTTTCTAGATTCATTAAACTGCAAGCCTTTGAAAGCTTCCAAAAATCCAAAATATTTGTTACCTTATTCACCGAGGCTTACCTATACTTCCTTTTAATACACTACATGTATTTACTATTATTATCCGTAGTAATTTACGTATCGACATCATCACAATTACAGCACCAACAATGTGCAGAGAGTGAAATGCTATATTATAATGGGAGTAGCTCAAGATTCTACACTCATCGTCGCCCTCTATGAGCTTAGATTTCCTTGAAAGGATCGTAAGAGTGTATGTAGGTTACTACTTAGGTTCCTTTGTAAACTGCTTTTTGTATACGAGAAAGATGTTACATTAAACTAACTAAGTAATATATAATTTTAGTCACGTCTTTGAAGTAACAATTTTTAGAAATAGTAGATATATATAAGATTATACAGACGATGTGTATGGAAAGTCTATGTTTACCTATACATACACACTATTACATTGAATCCTACTACTACACACAGAGACACACGCACACACACTCTCCAAAATGTGTTCCAACACACAGCCTTGTATAAGGGCATATCCATTACCTTCTACGTAAAATGTACCATACACAGTAAAGAATATTGGTGAGTTTCTGCATTGAAATTCATTAGCAAAATTGATTGAAAAATCTACATCATTTTCAAATGAAAAATTAAGATTTCCACTTAAAATTAGTAAAACTGAGATGCAAACTATTGAAAATGCATGTTTATACTTGAAAATGAAAAATAAATATTAGATATGAAAATTGAGTAACAGAAAATTTAAATTGAGAAATTCCTTTTGCAATTGAGTGGTAGATAAACAATTGAATGTGTAATTTTTGTATTTCAATTTAAAGGGATAATAAGTACATAGAATTGCTATTTTCCAGTTAAATATTACAATAATGAAAAATTGGAAAAAGGAATTTAAGTTAAATTTTTTAAACGAACAATTGAATTGGAATTTCACAACTTAACAAATAAACTGAACAATATATATAACATTAAGGGGAATAATATTGAGATTTGCATAAATGATATTTGTCTGTTCGATCCCTACTCTGTAGTGCGATTCACTAACTTTTAAGCAAGCGGTAGTCACAGTGTTACTTAACGATTACTTTCGTTTGCA
This sequence comes from Phaonia tiefii, assembly GCA_963931995.1. NCBI lineage: Eukaryota > Metazoa > Arthropoda > Insecta > Diptera > Muscidae > Phaonia > Phaonia tiefii. The sequence continues at coordinate 38,877,448 of OZ008369.1, forward strand.
GTAACAATTGTAGGATTCACTAACTCATGACTAACAATAGTAAACAGCAGATTTTTTTTGTATTTATTCAAATTGATATTAAATGGCATCTCTGTCAAACAAAATGAGAGCACGAAAAGCACAAAGAGGAATATGAAAAACCAACAAACTTAGATCGCAAAAGAGAGTGCACAGATCACCGATCCCTGACTAGAGTGTACAAAACCGATATGCAAAACATTTGAACCAATCCGCCCACAGCCGTTATACGATTTTCGTGCACGATTTTTTTTTTCAAATATGGACATGATTTTGAAATTAAAATAAGTTTAATGTGGGTATAAATTAAACTTATTCATTAGTATTAAACACGCATTGCAAATTGGAATAGGACTTTAAATAATAATTTCAAAATTAAATGTTATTTCTGAATTTC